>VZQC01013232.1:195357-214680 GCA_009823505.1 Rhizomys pruinosus | reverse complement strand
TTTTTTTTTGGTCTTTTCGAGACAGGGTCTCCCTGTAGCCCCAGCTGTACTGGAACTCACTCTGTAGACCAGGCTGGCTGAAAAGGGCCTTTCTTTACTTTTGATGAGAAGCTCTAAGTAGAGTATACTCTGCTACTGGGACAGCCTGGAGGTTTGTCAGGAGATGCGGACCAGTACCTTGTGCAGTCTGTTATTTTTGGAAAGTTCAAATACAGAGGGACAAGGAGTTTGCCGACTAAACAGAAAGGCTCTAAGTGGTTGATTTTTTTTTAAACTATCTATTAAATGATCAGGAACTGGTCCTGAGGAAGGAGAAAAAAAATCCCTACAGTTAATTTTTCCAAATCTCTTTTTAAAGGTTTTTTTACACATGTGCACATGGCACCTGTATGATCGTTACTAATTTGTATGTGATTGTTAAGAAGAGAAGCAAAGAACTGCTTCACTAGCATTCTACATTAAAGAGCTTTGTTTGTTTATTTTATATTTCAGAGTTTATATAGCTTCTTAGGGACTCTTATTTATCAAAAACAAAACAACATTTTAGGGGTTGGGATTCAGAATTTTCCTAGCATTCAGGAAGCCCTGGCTTCAATCCCTAAAACTGTCAAAAACCAAATTAGAGGTAGCAGGAAAAGTAGATAGTTTTAAGTGTGGTATACAGGGGGAGTCTGGCATAGCATTAAAATTAAGGCTATGCGTAGTTCAAAGTAACATCATGGACTTCCTATAATAACAAAATCAGTCTGTAACAGTTCACAGCAAGGAACACACTGGCTCCGAAGTTCTTGCTGCTTGTTGTTGGCATTGGTTTACTACTGAAAAACATTCACTTTTTGCAACAGAATGAGTTATATCTGCAGTGTTTGTGTTAAGAATCTAGCTCTGTAATCTTAACATGTCAACCCAGGTATTCTTGCTATAGAATCTTTTCTTTCTTTCTTCCTTTCTTTCTTTCTTTCTTTCTTTCTTTCTTTCTTTCTTTCTTTTTCTTTTTGGTTAAGTTTTCCAAAGTGGAATGTAGCATGTTAGAAGTGTGCACAAAAACACATTGCATGTTTTTCTTTTTGTCTGTGTGGATTCTTTATAGCAAAATAAAGTTCAGAAAATGATGTGCAAATGCAGATTTTTTTTCTGTATAAAGTACTTTCATGTGTAGCTTCATCTAAAAAGTAGCACATGGGTACACTTACATACATGCAGCAAAAATATGCATAAAATAAAATTTAATTTAAAAATTGTTTTAAGCCAGGCCTGGTGGTGCACACCTTTAATCCTAGCACTTGGGAGGCAGAGGTAGGCAGATCTTTGTGAGTTCAAGGCCAGTCTGATCTACAGAGTGAGTTCCAGGACAGCTGTGGCTACAGGGAAACCCTGTCTCAAAAAGACCAAAATAAATAAATAAAAATTGTTTTAAAAAATAAAAATATGGGGGTTGGCTGGAGTGATGGCCCAGTGGTTAAGAGTACTGGATATTCTTATTCACTGGAACTAAGTGACAATGACAGTACAACACAACAAAACCTATGGGACACCTTAAAAGCTGTCCTGGGCTAGAGAGATAGCCTAGTGGTTAAGAGCACAGACTGATTTGCAGAGGACCTGGGTTCGATCCCCAGCACCCACATGGCGGCTAAGAACCGTCTGTAACTCCAATTCCGGGAGAACTCCAGTTCCAGGGGAATCCGACACCCTCTTCTGACTTCCACAGCATTGCATGACACGGGTGCACAAACCTACATACAGACAGTACATTCATACACATACAAAAATAAATAAAATTAAAATAATAATAATAATAATAATAAAATTCCTTAAAAAGCTGTCCTAAGAGGGAAGTTTATAGCCCTGGGTGCCTACATTAAAAAAACAGAAAGAGCACAAATAAATGAGCTAACACTGCAGCTAAAAATACTTGAAAGACAACAACAAATGAACCCTAAATGCAACAGACAGGAAGAAATAACAAAAATCAGAGCAGAAATCAATGAAATGAAACAAAGAAAACAATACAAAAGCAACGAATCCGAAAGTTGGTTCTTTGAAAGAATAAACAAGATAAACAAACCTCTAGTCCAGTTAACCAAAAGAAAGAAAGAACAACTCCAAATCAATAGAACTCATGATGAAAGGGGAAACATCACAACAGACAATGAAAAGATCCAGACAATCATACAGGAATACTTCAAAAACCTATACTCTACTAAATTCAAAATCTAAGGGAAATGGATGAATATCTGAAATCCTGGGAATCACCAAAGCTAAACCAAGAAGAGATTGACAGCTTAAACAGACCCATAATATATGATGAAATTGAAAATGTAATAAGAGACATCCCAAATAAAAAAAGCCCAGGCCCCAATGGTTTCACAGCAGAATTCTATAAAACATTTAAAGAAGTCTTACAACCATTATTACTTAAACTGTTCAGAAGGATACAAGCAAAGGGACATTTCCCAAATTCCTTCTATGAAGCCAGCATCACTCTAATACCAAAACCAGGCAAAGATACAACCAAAAAAGAGAATGATAGACCCATCTAATTAATGAACTCAGATGCAAAAATTCTCAACAAAATACTTGCAAACTGCATACAGGCACACTTCAAAAATATCATCCATCATGACCAAGTTGGATTCATACCAGAGATACAGGGATGGTTCAAACATATTGAATTAATCAATAAACATCATCAAACACATAAATGGAATCAAAGACAAAAACAACACCATCATCTCAATTGATGCTGAAAAGCCTTTGACAAAATCCAGCATCCCTTCATGCTTAAAGTCTAGAAGGAATTGGATTGGAGGGATCATTCCTCAATGTAATCAAAGCCATATACAGGAAACCCACCAATATCATCCTAAATGGGGAAATGACGAAACATTCCCTTTAAGTAGGAACTGCAAGGCTGCCCCCTATCACCACTCCTCTTCAACATAGTGCTTGAACACTTTTAGCAATAAGGCAAGAAAAGGATATTAAAGGAGTACTAATTGGAAAAGAGGAACAAACTATCCCTTTTGCTGATGATATGATTGTTTACTTAAGGATGCAAAAAACTCCACCAGTAAACTCCTAGAAACGATTAACAGCTTCAGCAAAGTGGCAGGATAACAAATTAAACCTTAGAAAATCAATGGCCTTTCTTTACACCAACAACAAGCAACTGGAGAAAGAATTCAAAAGAGCCTTCCCACTCACAATAGCCTCAAAAAACAATAAATACCTAGAACAAACCTAACCAAAGATACCAAAGACCTTACAACAAAAATTTTAAACCCTTAAAAAAGAAATTGAAGAAGACCTCAGAAGATAAAAAACCTCCCATGCTGATGGATTGGAAAATTAACATTGTAAAAAATCCATTTTACCAAAACTCTTGTATATAGATTAATGCAATCCAATCAAAAATCCCAAGAGTTTCTTCACAGGCTTGGAAACAAAAGTTCTTAAATTCATTTGAAAAACAAAAGACCCCGAATACCAAAACAACCTGAGTGAAAAAGCACACAGGAGGGATCTCTATACCAGATTTTATAACTATACTACAGGGCTATAGTCATTAAAAACAGCCTGGTACTGGCACAAAAACAGACCTGTTGACCAATGGAACAAAACCGAAGATCCAAATCTGAGCACATACAAATTCAGCCATCTCATATTTGACAAGGGGGCAAAAAGACACATGAGAGAAAGACAGCATCTCACAAGTTGTTGGCAAATATGATCCACTGAGAAGAATGAAATTAAAACCCCTACCTCTCACCCTGTACAAAAGTCAACTCCAGATGTATCAAGACCTCAACATTGAAACCCCAAACTCTGAAGGTATAGAAGAAAAGTGGCAGCAGACTACAAGACATAGGCTAGGGAAAAGACTTCCTAAATCAGACAGCAGCTGACCAAGAATTAAGGTCGACAATTGACAAATGGACCTCATAAACTCCAAAGCTTCTGTACTCAAAAGAAACAATCAAGGAAGTGAAGAAAAAACCCACAGAATGGGAGAAACCTTCATGACACATACATCTGACAAAGCATTGATTTCCAGAATATATAAACTACTCAAAAAACAAAGAAAAAGAAAAAAAAAATAAAAAAAAAAAAAGGAGCAAAGAACTGAACAGAGACTTCACAAGTGAGGAATTAGAGATGTCTGAGAAACACCTCAAGAACTGCTCAACTTACTAATCATTAAGGAAATGCAAATGAAAACCACTTTAAGATATCATCTTACTCCAATAAGACTGGCTAGATCAAAAACAAATGATACCAATGCTGGAGAGGTGTGGGGGAAAGGGGAACACTCATCCACTGCTGGTGGGAATGTAAACTTGTACAGCCACTATGGAAAGCAGTGTGGAGAACCCTTGGAAGACTTGGAATGAACTTGCTACCCGACCCAGCCATACCACTCCTGGGCATGTACCCTCAAGACTTACGCCACCACAGAGATACATGCACGGCCATGTTTATTGCAGCTCTCTTCACAATAGCAAGGAGCTGGAACCAACCTAAATGCCCCTCAACTGACGAGTGGATAGAGAAAATGTGGTACATCTACACAATGGAATTCATGCGCAGTAAAGAAAGACGACATCACGAGCTTTGCAGGAAAATGGCTGGAGCTAGAGACATCATGCTGAGTGAAGTAACACAGTCCCAGAAAAACAAATGAGCATGGTATCACTCATCTGTGGATGCTAGTGCCAATTACCCAGTTGTAAGTATTTCTTGTGTAGGCCCCTGAGCTTTTGTACAAAGCAGTTGGGCATAATGCATTTTGGAAACAACAACAACAACAACAGAAAATACTGCATCAAAGAACTGACTGAAACAGTGAACTTCTGCTCAAAAAAAGTCAACTTCCCATGGAAATAATGAGAAAGACTAAAAGATGAGAGACATTTTTGGCAGAATGCGAGCTCTGGTGGGGTGGGGGAATGAGCGGGAACATGGGTCTAGATTTGTTAAAAATAAATAAATAAATTTATGTGAAAAAAAAAGAATTTACACATTAGAAGCAATTAAGACAGTAATTTTTTTCAAATAAGGACTTGATTATAGGCAAATGGCCTTACAGTGAGATAACTAAACAAGGAAAGGCGTGTGGAAGTGAACTGTGCCAGTGGGTGCCCCAAGCAGCAAGAAAACCAGGTCACCACTCCTTGAAGACCTGTCACAAAGAACCATGTGGAGAAACTGAGCAGGGAAATGGTGACTGTGAGCAAGGGTACTGCCTGGGAATGGCAGGCTTTAGGCTATCTGGACACACTGGAAGGAAAAATGTCATCCTCTTTAGAGAAACCTACTGACACTAAGGAAATAAATACTTTCTGCTAATATAACTTCCAACTTCAATGTTATACTGTGAGTATAAATGGGTCTTAATTTTCCAGCAGAAAGAAACCTGTGTTTCTAACATTGTTGAGTTTAACTCCACTACAGAGGTCAGCCCTAACATAAAAGTATGGCCAGTGTGACTGTGACTTGGTCTTCATTCACATTCATGCCCAGGTGACCCAGGATCTCCCAGTTTCCCTGCTTAGTGGTCCTCTTCAGGATGCTATGCATTTTCACAAATTGACCACACAAAAGAGCACTCTGGGCACCTGCCCTTCCCAAAGGCAAGCACAGTGAGGCCACCTCAGCAACCCTTTCACAAAACTATATAACACAGGTGTCAACATCATCTTTTTGAACTTTACAGTGAATACACCAACAAACAGCAGTGATCTCACTCCATCCATTGTCTCCATCAAGAAAGCTACAGAGACCACACAAGCAGAGGGAAAGGACCCAGCCAGCATGTATACATTCATTAACACTTCAGTGGCAAAACAAAACACTGTGTTGGAGAGAAAAATTTTTTTAAACCAGGAAGCAAAGAAAGTAAAAATGCTTAATCAACCTTAATTAGGTTTCCCTAATTAGTTGCCTATGCAAATAGACAGAAACTACTTATTCAAATATTCAAACCTTCATTTCACAAGCAAGTGCCCTCTGGCAAATGATAAAGCAATATCCTTATGTGAGTGAAAGATGGCACTGAATTCTAGCTATTAAGGAGGAGTCAGATTCCAGGAGTCACTGTGGGTTTAAGTGCTGGGCTTTGAGAGAGCTATTTTATAAAAGGAGACTCGCCCTAATAAATTCACAGTGTAAAGTGTGGGTATCTTACACAATCCTCACTCAGTGAAACTCTGGACCACGGGTGTTCACACTTTACAACAGGACTCCACTGAAAAATTATGTTGTGACAATGATTTCATATAAAAAGAATATGATGATGATGATGATGATGATGATGATGATGAACAACTAGGCAAGAACCAACAGGTCTTCAGGAGCAAATCGCCAGCTAAAGGTGGTTAAGTCCCAGGCAGTTCTCTCCTTGTTGGAGATAGGAGTCTAACCAGGAAGAACCCAACCCTTTGTCTGTCCTGTGGGTCTGACCAGTCTAGGACTGGTTTACTGGAGGCCCTAGGGGGCTCAGCCAGGAGACCAGCTGTCCCCTGACCACCTTCTTCCAACACAGACAAGTTACAAATGCAACTCGAGGAACACAATGACAAAAAGCACACAAAAGGGGCGAGGCAGCCGCTCCCATCCTTACCTTTGACTTGACTTTCATATGCGGCTATGATCTCTTTGTCCTTTTTGAATCGGCTCCGAGTGGACATTCTCCAGCTGTTCGGGATTTGCTTTCAATGGGCAAGTTCTGTTGTGTGGTCGCAAACCCCGTCTCCTTGGAAAGGCAGAGAGTTGCACTGCACATGCTGGGCACTCAAAGGCAGCAGCGCAGGCAGGAGGGACGGGAGGAGGGAGAGGAGGAGGAAGAAGCAGCCAACTGGGCTCTAGATGAACCCAGGCTAGGGCAAGATTCTCTCCAGGCAAGCGGCCAAAGGGGATCCCAAGCACAGCCAGAGCCCTGGAGGCCGGCCGAGCAAACTCTGGCAGCGAGCGAGTGGCGGGGGCATCTCCCTGGCCACCCCACCCCAGCGCGACCACTTCCTCTATGGCCGCTAGGCAGAGCAGGGTTCAGAGCTCTGCACCACTGTTGAACTTGCACCAGGCTCTTGGACCCCACAAGGCACCTGCGCCGCCTCCCTTCCTTCCTCCAGCCGCAGGCGCTTGGAGGTCCCGCCCTGGCTGGGGATGCTGCTGCTGAGGCCGCCGCTCCTCCTCCTGCTAAGCCCGCTGCCTGCCCCCTCAGGCCAAAGGCTGGCGGTTCCGACTTCCGGCCCACCAGAGTGGGGCTGAAGCAATGGGAGCTCAGACTAGCTTGGCTCCACTGGACCCTGGAGGCAGAGTTCAGGTGCTGGGATTAAAGGCCTATGCACCACACCCGGCTAATTAACTCATTTTTTTTTTATTATTTTTTAGTGAACTTTTGCACATTTCCTACATTTCTTAATGAAATTTAGATCCATTCCCTCTTCCATGCTTCCACCCCTCCAGAGCTCATGCATTTGCCATACACGTCTTGCATATTTTTCTCGTCCTTTTTTAATTTTTCGATGTAGAAATTTACTGGTCAGGGCAGAAGTTTACTGTTTCAGTCAGTTCTTTGAAAATAAATAAATAAATAAATAATAAAATACCTGATGCCACTACAAAAAAGAGTACATTTAAACATACATCAACTTGCTATGTAATTTAGGAATGTAAAGTAATATTTCTTTTTACTTGCAGGCAACTCTACTCTTAAAAAGTGAATCCGTAACCATGTTTTGGACTTAACCTATAGTTCATTTTCAGACGTTGTAATTTGGGTATATGTGTGGAATGTATACATGCATACTTTAGAGCAATATAAAATTAAAGGGAACAATAATAATTAACTCATTTTTAAAAGGAGAGGTAACATAGTTGAAGTATAATTTACAAATCATGAAATATACACCCAATATTTATTCAATGATTTGTGCAAAATATAGAATTCTCTAGCTGTTACCATAAGTCAGATTCGTTTAATTATTTACATTACACCAAGATTATTTACCTTTTCTGAAAAACTTTCTTGAATGCAATTCATCTACTATAGTAATTCACCAATTTTAAGTGTACAATTCATTAGTTTTGATCACTTGATAGAGCTGTTCACCAGAAGCACAATCCAATATTGACATGCTTCTACTACCCTAGAGAACCATGATAATTTCAGTTCATCATTACTCCCAACTCCAGTACCAGCAACCACTAATCTGCTTTCAGTCTCCCTATATGAGCTTTTTCCAGAAGCTTCATGCACACATAAGCAGGCTGACTTCACATGGTATACAAGGTTCAGAACTTGAACATCATTGTGATGTTTAAACATGCTTAGATAGTTAGCACCTTTATTGCTGAACAATACACCAAATTTTGTTTATTTGGTCAAGAGTTGATGGATATTTGGATCATTTCCTGATATTAGCTATTCCAAGAGTAATGATGAAATATTCACATGCATGTCTTTGTGTGTGGACATATGTATTACTTATGTTCTCATGAACAAAGTTACTACATCAGAGGATAAATTACTATTTAATTTCTACAAATTTACCATAATCTGATAGTATTACAATCAGTAAAGAAAAAGAATTTCCAGTAAATCTGTCTTTACAAATGCTTGGAACTGATCTTCTCCATTATAGCTATTATACTGAGTAAAATAATATTCTACAGTTTTTCATTTTCTTCAAAACTGATCAATTTAGCATAATTTCAAAGTATTGCATATGTATCCTTTGGCAAAATATCTATAAAATCATTTGCCAATTAAAAAATATTCTAAGAGTTTTTCAATCTTTTATCAGATATATTACTTGGAACTATTTTCTCCCGATTTGTGGTTTGTCTCATTTCCCTAGTAATTTTAAGGACCCAAACTCCAATTCATCAGCTGTCTTCTTTTACAAATTTTGCTTCTGTTATACCTAAGAAATCTTTGCCCAATCCAAAGTGACAGAAGCTTTCTATCAGGTTCGCTTCCAGAAATTTTAGTTTTTTTACATTGAGGACTGTTAGGAATTTTGAGCTAGTATTTGTATATGTAATAAGTGTATGAATTAATCTATTTTGCACCCAAGCATCTAACTGTCAGAGCACTAACTGTTGTAAAAACTATCATTTATTCATTTAAGATCAATTGTCTAATTTGTTGGTATAAAGTGATTCATAATGTTCCTTTAAAAATCTCATTCATTGCTATAAGATCAATGGCCCCTCACTGATGTTGTGGTAAATTTTGCCTTTTTTTCCTCTTGATCAATCTAGCCAAAGGATTATTAATTTTGTTATAGTAAAGAACAAATATTTTGTTTACATAGTTTCTCTATCTCTATTCTTTATTTCATTGATTTCCAATGTGACCTTTATGTCTCTTCTTTCTGCTTTTAAGATAAATTTGCTGCTCTTTTTCAACATTCTTAGGTGGAAGCTTATATTTTGAAGCTTAGATCATCTTTCATCTAAAATGAAGGCTTACAGCTCTACATTTTCCCCTAAACACCAGTTTAGCTGCATCTCATAAATTTTGTTGTGTTTTTATTTTCTTTGAGATCAGAATATTTAGTTTCATTTTTCTTTAATCCACAGATGTATGTTGTTTCTCATTTTCCCTAAAATTTTCTTCTTTGTTTATAATTTCACTGCTTCATAGATAGAACTTATACCCTGAATAATTTCTCTCCTTTTAAACTTACTGAGACTTGTTTTGAGGTTTAACCAGTAGTAGGAGGATGTTCAATTTGCTCCTGAACTGGATGTATGCTCCACTGTGGTTGAAATACCCCCTGTCTACATGTCAAGGTTGTCACAGCGTCTCTCATGCCTTCTATATCCTTGTTAATTAGTCCAAATGATCTATCAATATTTGTGAACAAATATTAAAATCTGTAAGCAAAATTGTTGAAATGTCTATTTCTTCTGTTAATTCCACAAGTTCATACTCCCTACAAATCTTAACTCTGTTAAAATTTATATATTTATAATTTGAAATTTTCCTTATTAATTGACCCTGTTATAAAATATCTGTTTTTTAATTAAAATTTCTATCTTGCCTGATAGGAACAATCACTACAGATCTGTTATACTTAGCATTTATGCAGATTTTTTCCATACATCATGTCACATTTACCTTGTTGCATCTCTAGAATTAAAGCATTTCTCTTATAGACAGCATATTGCTGATTCTTCTCTTGTCTAGTCTGAATTTATTTTTCCCCTGGAGTCTTCACAGTGCTGATAGATTATAATAACCTCTGGTATGATTCATATAATTTCCAATATTCTTCTATTATTACCGTTTTTCTACTAGTCTTTGTTAACATACTGTAAAATATAAACATACTTTTGTTGACTTTTAGCCATATATTTTCTTAGTGGTTGCTCTGGGAAGTAAAACTTACAGATTAACTTATTATGGATTACTTTAAGTTAGTATTAATACTGGCCTGTTATTTATAAAATACATTAGCTTTTTCTGCCCCTCTTCTGTTATTATCTTCACACATATCAATAACATACCACTTAGCCAATGTTATAATTATTATATTAAACAATATTATCTTTTTACAGATTAAGAAGTAAAAAGGATAACATATTTATAGAATTTCTCATATTTACTCATATATTACCATTGCCAAAATTCTTTATTTTTCCCTTTAAAAACTGAGTTTAATGCTATTTTTCATCCAGCCTGACAGGCCGCCTTAACTATTTTTCTCAAGCTTTGCTGATCAGAAAATGTATTTGGCTTCATTTTCTTTTTTTTTTTTTAATTAGTTTTTATTGATGCTTTGTGCATTTCATACAATTTTTCCAATTCAGTTCAGGCTTATTTCCCTTTCCCTCCCCCCCCACCCCAACCCCATCCCAGATCATGCATTATGCCATAACTGTCCTGCATCTTTCTCTCAGTTTTTTTTTTCTTCATTTTTACTATAAGTGTATAATCCATGATACAAGCACTTCATGCAAAACCATTCTGCAGGCTGTTGTGCCCAAACACCTACAGCCCCCCCATCCAGTGGGGGGTGACAGGTTGTTTGTTCAATCAAGTTGATCAAATGAGTGTCCAGACTACATTGCTGTAGTTTCACCATTCACCCCAATCGCAGCCCTTACATTCTACCACGCCCCCTCTTCCACAGGTTGTTCCCTAGCTTAGAAAGGGGCACAGGTGGATGAGAGGTAAAACAGTCCACTCTCTCTGGAGTGTTGACTTGGACTCTGGTCAATTCTGGCTTTTTCCTTTCATGGGGCTGACAGTTTTCCAGGAATAACCTTTCGATCCTACTAATGGAACAAGCAATTAGATATATAGGTATTTAAGCAGCACTAATAAATAAAGCATAGACACATGTTTGGATATGTTAATCCATGATTACAATTTTCCCCCCTGTTAATATGACAGGGTCTTACTTTGTGGCTTATAACATCTCCTAACCTGTAGAGGATGTAAGCTTGTGGCATCAGCCATGGGTTATTTCTCCAGGGGAGAGCCATAGACATTAGATTTGGATATACAGGCATGGCTGCCTCTGCTGCACATTTTCCGCGGCAGGTGAGGTGTAGCTGGTGCTGACGTGGGTCTTGCTTGACTCAGGGAGACCCATTTGCTTTATTGGTTTAGTGGCCTTTGGTAACACTCTCTGCATTCCCGAGGCCATCTGTACACTTGCATGTGTGGTCTCAATACATCCCTCCCATGTTAACGTCAGGTCTTCGGCAGCAGGGTCTTATTGCCTCTCCTCCTGTAGGTATCCCAACTTAGAGGCAAGGAGCCCTTACCTTTTGTGGGGCCTTGGATCCCCTGGCCAACATCCACCTGGAACAATCCATTGCTGATGTCAGAGCTCCTTTATTAATATATTTTGCCTGAGTGCTCACCCTAGGACTTTAGTATTATATTTGGTTCTGAACAGAGGAGTAATCCTTCTTCACAGTTCCCATGTCTAGTAGTCAATTAAAGAAGCAGTTTTACCGGTTTTATAAGAGATTACCTCTACAATAGTTGTCTCCAATTTACAGTGGGGGAACGACCTCATCATCGTCATATTTCTCCTTGTCTATGGGGGGAAGCAAGAAAGTCTCTCATATCAGAAACCTTTGTGGCACCTAGAAGGTAAGTTTCATTAGGACTCATTATACTAGTTGTTACATAGTAGGATCCACAGAGGGTTCGATGTTTATGGCAATCTGAGGCATTTCTTCCTTTGAATGTTCAGACGGGTCACCTTTCTTGCCACTTTTTGGTACATCCTACTCAATGCAAAGCTGTATCTTTCTTTCTCAGCCATTAAGTTGGTGACGTTTGTCCTGTTGGAACAAACAAATCTTTTCCCATAGTTAGTTTTAAGATTTGAATTGCAAGGTTTGATGAAAGGTTTCATGTTTTCTGTATCCCCCCCCCCTTTTTTTAGCGTTGGTCTCCAGAAGATAGTTGTATTATACATGACTATAGGGTGGATCAAGGCACAGATTTCATCAAATTCACCCATGTTGTTTTGGGTGACTATATATGATTAACTTGGGAAGCACAACTTAATTTTTACATTAAATCACTCTTAAAGAGAATGCTACAAGGTGTACTGTACAACAGAGAAATTATAGAGAACATTTGTATGTGTCAATCCCAAAGTTCTTGCTTACAGATTTTATGTAAAGCAAATGGGGGCAACAGCGAATTATATCTACATTTAACTCAGATGCATTACCGTTTTTATCAGATTCTGTAAACCAATGTTGTTTAATATACACATATTTACTTTTACTAAGTCCTAAAACACCATGTTCCTGTAGACAGTGTCTAGGCGAACTGGGTACTTGCTGACTCACGTCATTAAATATGCCTTAATCGATATACACCCTGTCCCTCTCCCACCATCCCCCCTTCCAATTCACCATTTCAGTCCCTTTTCTGATGCCGTCTTTCTGTTGTTGTTCTTTTACTTGCATCCCTCTCCATGAGAAAATTTTATATCTGGGTTGTGGTACTAGCATCCACATATGGGGACACCATTTGTCGTTTGTTTTTCTGGGACTGTGTACTTCACTAACATAATGTCTTCCAGCTCCATCCATTTACCTGCAATTTCATGATGTTGTCCTCTTTACTGCTGCATAGTAATTCCATTGTATACTGTACCCCTTTTCTCTATCCACTCGTCAGTTGAAGGGCACCTGGGCTGGTTCCAGCTTTTTGCTATTGTGAAGAGCTGCAATAAACATACTTGCATGATCTTTGCAGTAAGTTGTGTCTTTTGGGTATATACCCAGGAGTGGTGACTGGGTCAAATGGAAGGCTCATTTTGAGTCTTCTAAGGGTTCTCCACAATGTTTCCACAGTGGCTGTACAAGTTTACATTCCCACCAGCAATGGATGGTGTTCCCCTTTCCCACAACCTCTCCAGCATTGGTATCATTCGTGTTCTGATCCTAGCCAGTCTTATTGGAGTAAGGTGATATCTCAGAGTGGTTTTAATTTGCATTTCCTTATTCTATAGATGTTGAACACTTCTTAAGATGTTTCTCAGCCATCTCTAACTCCTCTGTGGAAGTCTCTATTCAGATCTTGCTCCCATCTTTTGATGATTCATTTGTTTTCTTTCTTCTTTGTTTTTTGAGTAGCTTGTATACTCTGGAAATTAATGCTTTGTCAGATGTTTCTGCTGTGAAGGTTTCCTCCCACTCTTGGGGTCTTCTCCTCACTTCCTTATTGTTCCTTTGATGTACAGAAGCTTTTGAGTTTAATGAGGTCCCATTTGTCAATTGTCGATCTTATTTCTTGTGCAGCTGCTTCTATTTAGAAGTCTTTTCCTACACCTATTTCTTTAGTCTGCTGCCAAGCTTCTTTCTATCACCTCCAGAGTTTGGGGTTTCACTTGAGGTCTTTGGTCCATCTGGAGTTGACCTTTGTACAAGGTGAGAGGTGGGGTTTAATTCATTCTTCTACAAGTGGTGATCCAGTT
Source organism: Rhizomys pruinosus (assembly GCA_009823505.1). Lineage (NCBI taxonomy): Eukaryota > Metazoa > Chordata > Mammalia > Rodentia > Spalacidae > Rhizomys > Rhizomys pruinosus. Next base: position 200,716 of record VZQC01013232.1, on the reverse strand, counting down.
TTGCCAACACCACTTGCTGAAGATGCTGTCTTTCTTCCATTGTGTCTTCTTGGCCCCCTTGTCAAATATGAGGTGGCTGAAATTGTATGAGCTCAGGTTTGGATCTTCAGTTTTATCCATTGGTCAACTGGTCTGTTTTTGTGCCAGTACCAGCTGTTTTATGACTATAGCCCTGTATATAGTTTGATGTCTGGTATAGCGATCCCCCCTGTTTGCTCTTTTCACTCAGGGTTGCTTTTCTTCGGGTCTTTTGTTTTTCAAATGAAAAATAGGATTTTTTTTTCCAGCCTGTGAAGAACTCTTGGGGATTTGATTGGGATCGCTTAAATCTGTACACTAGTTTGGGTAGGATGGACATTTTTACTATATTTATTTTCCCAATCCATGAGCATGGGAGGTTTGTCCATCTTCTGATGTCTTCCTCAATTTCCTTTTTTCATGGGTTTTGTTAGATGTAGAATTTTAATTGACAGGTTTTTGTTTTCATCTCTTTTGTTTTTTGCAATGTGTCAGCACACTGCTTTCCTGCATCTGCTGGTTTTGATGAAAGGTCAGTTTCTGAGTATAATTGCTCTCTGATGTACTGAATTGTTTCACTTCCCACCTTCAAGATTCTGTCTTTCCTTTACGCGGTTTTGCTATGATAGTAGTCTCTGCATTTCTTTGCGCTTCTTTTAATCATGCTCCACTGATATACTTGCAGTCATGCCTATTTGGTGGCTGAGAAAGTGACCGTAATAACCAAGCATAATTATGATGAGCAGTATGCCTGGGAGTCCTCCGCAGGGGGGTCTTTCACTGTGAGGACTGATACAGGGGAGCCATGGGTCATGGAACAAAGGTTATCCTACATCTGAAAGAAGACCAAACTGAGTACTTGGAGGAAAGGAGAATAAAGGAGATTGTGAAGAAGCATTCACAGTTTATTGGCTACTCCATTACACTCTTTGTGGAAAAGGAAGCGGAAGAAGTGAGTGATGATGAGGCAGAGAAAGGAAGAGAAAAGAGGAAGAGAAAGAAAAGAAGAAAAGGAGTCAGATGATAAACCTGAAATGAAGATGTTGGTCTGATGAAGAAAAAAAGAAAAAGAGGATGGTGACAAGAAGAAGAAAAAGAAGATTAAAGAAAAGTACACTGATCAAGAAGAACTCAACAAAACAAAGCTATTTGGACCAGAAATCCAGATGACATTACTAAGAAGAATATGGAGAGTTCTACAAGAGCCTGACCAACGATTTGGAAGAGCACTTGGCAGTGAAGATTTTTCAGTTGAAGGACAATTGGAGTTCCGAGCTCTTCTTTTTGTCCCAAGATGTGCTCCTTTTGATCTGTTTGAAAACCAGAAAGAAAAAGAACAATATTAAGTTGTATGTACGCAGAGTCTTCATCATGGATAACTGTGAGGAGTTAATTCCTGAGTATCTGAATTTCATTAGAGATGTGGTGGATTCTGAGGATCTTCCTCTAAATATTTCCCATGAAATGTTGCAGCAAAGCAAAATTTTAAAAGTTATTAGAAAGAAATTGGTCAAAAAATGCTTAGAACTGTTCACTGAACTGGCAGAAGATAAAGAGAACTATAAGAAGTTTTATGAGCAGTTCTCAAAAAATATCAAGCTTGGAATTCATGAAGACTCTCAAAACTGGAAGAAGCTTTCAGAGCTCCTTCGATACTACACCTCTGCTTCTGGGGATGAGATGGTTTCTCTCAAGGACTATTGCACCAGAATGAAGGAAAACCAGAAACACATCTATTTTATCACAGGTGAGACCAAGGACCAAGTGGCTAACTCGGCCTTTGTGGAACGACTCCGAAAGCATGGCTTAGAAGTGATCTATATGATTGAGCCCAATGATGAGTATTGGTCCAACAGCTGAAGGAATCTGAGGGCAAAACTGCTAGTGTCAGTCACCAAAGAGGGCTTGGAACTTCCAGAAGATGAAGAGGAGAAAAAGAAACAAGAAGAGAAAAAGAGAAATTTTGAAAACCTCTGCAAAATCATGAAGACATCTTGGAAAAAAAAGGTGAAAAAGGTGGTCGTGTCAAACAGATTGGTGACCATTCCCCATGCTGTATTTTCACAAGTATGTATGGGTGGACAGCAAATATGGAAAAGATGAAGCTGAAGAGCCTACATGGGTTAACGGCAGCAAAGAAACACTTGGAGATAAACCCCTGACCACTCCATTATTGAGACCCTAAGGCAAAAAGCAGAGGCTGACAAGAACGACAAGTCTGTGAAGGATCTGGTCATCCTAGCTCTATGAAACTGCACTCCTTCTTCTGGTTCAGTCTGGAAGATCCCCAAGACACATGTAACAGGATTACAGGATGATCAAACTTGGTCTAGGCATTGATGAGGATGATCCCACTGCCGAGGACACCAGTGCTGCTGTAACTGAGAGATGCCACCCCTTGAAGGAGATGACTACACCTCACTCCTGGAAGAAGTAGACTGGAACATCACCGGAAGAACCACTGACCACATGTTCAATACTTACCTTCATTCTTCTGATAAATATTTTCCGGATTTTCATTTATTTTTGTTAACACTTAAAAAACCTGTGTGGCATGATAACTTAAGGGGAAGATAAGATTTCCTTCTACTTTCAAGTGATACTGTGACACCTTAGGCAGTAAGTGAAGCTAGTGAGGCTTTTCTAGTTTCATCATGGCTATAGTAGAATGAATGTTGTAGGACATAATGTAACCTACTGTGCTCTGAAGTGTTTAGCTGTCAGGCTGGATTCTTTAGTAGACCAAAGTCGTTTGTCTCTAAAGTGTTCTGAGCTTGTATCTTCATGTTTGAAAGAAAGTTGTTAGAATGGCTTGAGTTTCAACTTCTAGAATCTTAAGGTTTCCATCCCCTGTAGTTAATTCTGCATGTACTAGTCCTAGAAATTGTAAGCAGGAACAACTTGATTGGGAGAGTTCCCCTACGTGGCTTGTCTTCCAAAATATGAGAACAAAACTCATAAGCTTCCCTAGGTCTTGTAATTTATCAAGGCGTGTGAATGGAAATGTAGTGCCCAAGTCACATTTTGCTTCAAAAGTTAAAATACAGATGTGAAAAAAAAAAAAAAAACTGAGATTAATGCTATTTTTCATCCAGCCTGACAGGCCGCCTTAACTATTTTTCTCAAGCTTTGCTGATCAGAAAATGTATTTGGCTTCATTTCTAAAGGACAGTTTTGTTAGATGTAGAATTTTAATTGACAGGTTTTTGTTTTCATCTCTTTTGTTTTTTGCAATGTGTCAGCACACTGCTTTCCTGCATCTGCTGGTTTTGATGAAAGGTCAGCTTCTGAGTATAATTGCTCTCTGATGTACTGAATTGTTTCACTTCCCACCTTCAAGATTCTGTCTTTCCTTTACGCGGTTTTGCTATGATAGTAGTCTCTGCATTTCTTTGCGCTTCTTTTAATCATGCTCCACTGATCTACTTGCAGTCATGCAATTTGGAGATTTTAAAAATATGCTTTGTCCATGCCTTTCTCCTCTCTCCAACATAATGATGTGTCTGTTTTTCCAAAAGGCGCACTAAAAAGTCTCACTGTTCGGTATCTTCATTGAATGCTTATTAAACACATAAGAAAACACATCTTTAATATAGAGCTGATGATACATAAAGCACTAAGTTCCATCAGTGATCATAATACTATGTATTGCTGTTCACAGTTTGTCATCCTCTGACTATTTCTAGTTACGAGACAGTATACAGTTTATGTGGCACAACAATGTGACAACTTCCCAAATATTAAGAAGTAATAAAGGTGTACCAATGGCTTACACTTCTTAAAGCAATCTTTAGTTGTGTTAATAACTATCAGACACTTCCTATATAATACATGTATAAGTATATAAATTTATGAGTATGTTTATGAATTCACAATATTTTCCAAATTGGTCAAGAAACATAAAAAATACATTTTTTGGTCTTTTCGAGACAGGGTTTCCCTGTAGCCCCAGCTGTCCTGGAACTCACTCTGTAGACCAGGCTGGCCTTGAACTCACAAAGATCCGCCTGCCTCTGCCTCCTGAGTGCTAGGATTAAAGGCTTGCGCCACCACACCTGGCTCAAAAATACATTATTTTAACACTTCAGTTAAAACCCCAGTTAAAATTCTGCTTCCTAGTTAACTGTATGACAAAGAACAATCTATTTAGCTCTAAAATTCAACTTCCTTATCTTATGAGATATTCAAACTTACATGGCTTATATATTTCTTACAACAGTCCAGTTAACACTTGAAAAATATTCTGTTTGCTAGCAAATTGTCTGACAAAGGACAATTTATCTCTAGGCCTGCAACTTTTTCTTATACATTTCTTACAATGGTCCAGTGTTAAGTGGACTAGCAAACAACATATAAGCCATGTTTAGAAGCTTGGCAAGGTAAGGGCCATGAAGACTTAGACACTTTAGTACTCAGACCTTTTGATCTCTACTAGCCTTCATCTTTTACATGGCGGAAAATTTGTAATTGCATCAGCAATGTTCTTCACACACATGCTGTAATGTGATGCACATTTATTGTGCTAAAATATTTCACTGGAGCCCTCAATAATGATCTTTTATGTCTGTCACTGCAAAAATTTAAAATGAAGCAATTTATGTTAATTTTTGCTCAGAATGTTTTATCACAGTGATTGAAGGCAAACTAAGACATTGATGTGGAAAGACCCACCCTAATTGTGGGCTGCACCTATGGTAGCAGCTGAGATTTTTGAAAGGTAACGGCAAAAGGAAGATTATTAGCCTTTTGCTCACTTGCCCTTTCTGCTTGCTATGGAGTTGATTTCCCTGGCTGCTCCTCTGATCTGGCTGCCCCTGCCACTCCTGCTCCTGTTACACTGTTCCTGCTGCCCCTGCTCTGCTGCTGCTGCTGCTGCTTCATTTGCTGGTACTAGAATCAGAGCTTCCACCTTTAACTAAGGACTACCACCTCTGTATGGAGACTGCTGAAGTACTCTGGCTTATGGACTGAGTAACTACCATGTTTGCAGCATCTAGGGTGAGAGGAGACTGTTGTTATTATTTTGATGTAAGCTGGTTTAATAAATTCTTAATATTTTATTGACGTTTTCAGCATTTAGTACATCATTTCTCATTCCAATTTAGACTCATTTCCCTTTCCATGCCACCCACTCCACCTAAGTTCATGCATTCTGCCACACACATCTTGTATCTTTTCCTGAGTCTTTTTAAAGTTTTCCAAAGTAGAGGATTATTATTTTGAGAAGAACTTTACTGTTTCAGTTGGTTCTGTGTCCCACTTCTTTTGTTTCTGTTCTTTCCAATTTGTATTGCTTTAACATATATATATATATATATATATATATATATATATATATAAA
>VZQC01013232.1:153857-193173 GCA_009823505.1 Rhizomys pruinosus | reverse complement strand
AAAAAAAAAAAAAAAAAAAAAAAAAAAGAAAAAAGAAAGAAAAAGAGAAAGAAAGCAAAGCTTATTGTCAGAAGAGAGTCAGTCATAGGACACATTAAAGCTCTATTTAAGGACTATCATGGATTGCTCATTAGGAAAAAATACTTGAAGAAGGAATGAAATGAAAAGGCAATGCAGAAGAAGATTAAGTGCTCCGAAGAGGGGAGCCTAATGTATTTACTGGGAGAGCGTGGATTCAATTAGTTGCCAAGACCATGGAAATCAGGAAGTGTTGGTTCACTGTCATAGATGACCTAGAGTTGTGAGTGACTATTCAAATTAATTTTTTGTTTCGCTTTAGGTTTGGTCATTGTGTGTGCTATCTTATGTCATAAGCTCACAAACAAAGCTGGCTACCTAGAAAAGCCCATAGAAGCTTCGAAATTTTTCTCTATGTTGGTGAGAATATGATAAGACTGAAGAAAATGTGCAGACCTGAATGAAAAAAGAGAACATAGATACCATGCAATTTTTAACACCCACAAGCCAGAATGTCCACACCACAGGTTCTGACTCTTGTGTAGCAGTAGATACATCACTAACAAGATGTAGCAGGTGCACAATAGTGCATCTAAAATGGTTCCATTTTAGTAGCAGATATACAAAAGTAGGAAAATAGATTTTATTACATATTTAATTTTATTTTACAAGTAAATGTGCATTCAAGAAATGAACATGGGGTTAGAGAGATGGATCAGTGGTTAAGAGCACTGGCTGCTCTTGCAGAGGACCTGGGTCCTATCTAAGCACCCACATATGGCTAACGACTGTCAGTAACTCCAGTTTCAGGAAATCCTATGCCTTCTTCTGCTCTCTGCAGGCATTGCCTGACACCAATGCGCTTACATACATACAGGCAATACACTCATGCACACAAAACAAAATAAAAATAATAAAATATTTTTAAAAGAAACTAACATATCATTTTCTGAAGGGGCTTAGCTGAATAAGAATTTCAAAATGGTGGTAAAGAAATGGCTCGGTGGTTAAGAGCATTGGTTACTCTTGCAGAAGATTGGGTTTCATCTCCATATTGGATTGCATGACACAGGTGCACTTACATTATGCAGGCAATACACTCATACACAGAAAGTTAGAATAAATTAATTAATTTTTAAAAGAATTTCAAAACATAGGAACAGTCAATGTCTTCTTTGTGAATAATTGTAGAAAAGGAAAATAAAGGAAAACTCTTCTGTTCAGAAAACATAAATTTCTCTTAATGTAGATTAAAATAGAAGCTTTAGAAGTTGTAAAACTCTTGAATGCATTTTATACAAGTATCACTCTGTAAATGAAAGATTTGAGCCTATATAGTATTGATTCCATCTTTATTTTCCATTATGGACTTGAACAGTGTTGGGTGCTATAATTCACTGTGGCTGTACTAATACTGCCCAACTTCCCAGTTGAGGTATGGAAAATATTAAGAAATAAGACAAAAAAGAGAAAGTAGATGGAGCAAAAAATATCAGCTTAATTATTAATAGAGCTGATTTAGGAGAATATAGCTTTTTAAGAGAATATTTGCAATTCCCAGCAATGGGAAAGGGAACAAGAACATAAATTGGTACCAGAGAGTTGGGTATTGCTGTGAATGACCTGACCTTGGTGTTTGGGGAGAGGACTGTGGAAGGTTTGGAACTTTGAGCTGAAAAGAATCATTGAGTGCCTAAAGTTTGTTGCTGTGGAAATTGGAAAAGTTATTCTGAAAGAGTTGTAGACAACAGAGGCCTGGCTTGTGAAGCTTCAAGGGGAAGCAGAGACCATCAGGGCTGTGTGCATGGTATTTTTTAATTAGGAATCTCTGGGTTCTGGTCAACTAGGACTTTAGACTCAGCTGTAACAAGAGACCAGAACCTGAAGTGAAACCTTTGTTGTACTGGAACAATTGATGCTGGTTAGGTGGAGCTGAAAAATCAGCTGTAAATAACAAGAGACCCGCATCTCTGTGGTGAACCTTCTGGGAAGAATTTCTCCAGGGTCAGCACACAGAAGCTGTACCCTCCACCTCAAGCTCAAAGCAAGGCTTGGTAATGTGTAAGAGTCTCCTATATATTTCTAGTGTTGAAATGTGAATGGGGGACAGAGAGCAACTGAGGCTTGGCACTATGAGAGGCCAGGAAAGGCCATTGGTGAAAGTGCACCCTTGATTGCAGTAAAGACCCCAGGATTCTAGGGGTCACAGAGAGCATCTGAGGCTTGGCATTGTGAGAGGTCAGGAAAGACCATTGGTGGAAATGCACCTTGGTTGCAGTGAAGACCCCAGGATTGCAGGGATCATGGAGAGAAGCTGAGGCTTTGCACCAGGAGAAATCAGAAGAGACCATTAGTGAAGGTGCTGCCTCAATTTCAGTGGAGACCCCAACTTTTTGGAGATGCCAGGACCATGGGATGACCACCAAGAGCAGCAGCAGGTGTGGAATGGAGCTGGTCTGGGCCTGAGAGATGAGCAGTGTGTGCCACAGACGGCAGAGTGGAAGAGGGGGAGCTGCAGAAACCATTTGGAGCCCGGAAGATTGTGAGTGAATCCCAGATGTCCAGCTTTGAGCTACTTTACTGGACATAGGTTTTGCTTAGGTGTGCCTGATTCTTCCTTTGAAATAAGACAGTACTTCTTTTGGATTTTACAGGAGCCCACAGTTAAGAGACTTTTAAGGAAGCTGTGAGCTTTTAAGTGTTTGGAATTTTTAAGTACTGTGGGACTTTTAAAGTTGTATTGTCTTATGTCGGATTAATGTTAACAGCATACCTTGGAGACAAGAAATGTAAAGGTGATGGTTTAAGAGTGATGTGTTTTGTGTGTCAAGTTGACAAGGGGTCAGTTGTGCTGGATAGCTTTAGTGTCAACTTGACACACCTGGGTTGAGGGAGCCTCAATTGGGGAATTACTTCCATTGGACTGGCCTGTGGCCACATCTATGGAGTATTGTCTTGATTGTTGAGTTATGTTGGAGGGCCCAGCCCAATATGGATGGTGCCACCCCAGGTAGGTTGTTATGTACAGTATAAGAAGGCAGACTGGAAAAGGATCCAGGGGCTCCTGCCCCCTCAAACCTGAGGACCAGATCTTCAACTTGAGAAAACAAAAATCTTGGTTAATCTGGGCAAACTGTGTGGCCTTAAACATCCAAAAGGAAAGTATAACCATAAATAAATCATCAGTAATGCCTGAGAAATTGTAATTCAGGTATAAAACTTGAGATCTTATTATTGGTCTCCCTGAGACAAGCAAGACTTCTCCATCAGTATCAGTTACACCTCAAGTGCCTGGAGATACTGTGCAACAGTGGCAGCCAAGTGTCTGTATATATCCCAAATCTAATTGGCTATTAGCTCTCTCCTTGGAGGAATAACTCATAGTGGATGCCACAAGCTTATGTCCTCTAGTGGTTAGGAGATGTTATAAGCCACAATAATAACTTGTCACCCTTTATACAGAAACCACAGTTTGTGGATTAGCATACCATCCAATCATCTGTGTCTATGCTCACAGCTTAGCTTGCCATAATAATTAGTATTGCTTAAATGCCTGTACATCCATTTGCTTGTGCTTTGTTAGCATAACTAAAAAGGTATCACTGGATAAGCTGTCAACCCATGAGGGGAAACAACCTGAACAGACTAGAGTCCAAAATGACAACTCCAAAGAAAGTAAACTGTTTTCTTCTCACCCACTTGTGCCCCTTTCCCAAAGCCCAGGGAACAAATTGCAGAAGAGGAAGCATGGTAGAATGTAAGGGCTGTGGAGAGATAGGGGTGAATCATGAGACTATAGGAATATAGTCTGGACACCTGATTGATCAACATGCCTGTGCATACAAGCTTCTCCAACTGGACTATGGGAACCTTGGGTTGTTCAAAATTTGGACATAGATACTTGCAAAATGCACCAATTACCTAATTGTATGGCAAACTGAGTAACATCAATGTTATCTGCAAACAACTGTGTTATTATATTATAGAATCCATTAAAAATAAACAAATAATAAAAAAGACAAAAAGAAAAAAAAGCACTGTTGTTTTGCCTGTCTTCCATGCTTACTGGCAAGTGCAGCTGCCCTGTGGCTGCCACTGCTTTTGCCTTCAAAGACATGAGACACAGCTTTTCAACCTTTCAATATGGACTGAAGACTCATGTCTCTCAAAGAATCCTCCAAACCTTCAGTGCCAGATGGGGACTACTGATACATCCACCTTGTGGACTGAGCACCTACTGAGGTTTCAGCCTCTTCAGTGTATAGGCTGCCATTGTTGGACTACCCAGGCTTTATCATGGAGACCAGTACAGGAAGATCAAGACAGGATGCAGTGCTTACTGGACCTCATTTGGTGACCATAGGAAGAGAAGTTCCCAGTGTGAAGCACAGGGCAGGACTAATGGTTGTTTGGGCTTGCCAAGGAGGACACTTCACACAATTCCTTAAGGAAAATATGACATCTTTCAGTCTAATAAAGAAAAAAATAAAAAAATAATAAAAAATTTAAACAAGAAATCATAAGCTGAAGATCCTAAAACCTATGACATCATAATCTTCGTGTATGTGTGGCATGCATATATGCATATTGTGGAGTGATGCAAATTGGAAGGAACAACAATAACAACAAAAGACTGGGTCAAAGAACTGACTGAAACAGTGAACTGTACGAAACACTAAACTTCTGCATTGAAAATTTTAAAAGATACTGAGAAAAAGATGAAAAACATGTATGGCAGAATGCATGAGCTCTGGTAGGGTGGGGGGCAAGGAAGGGAAAATGGTTTAGATTTGATTGGGAAATTATGAAATGCACACAAAAGAAGGCAGGCTGGGCATGGGTCAGGGGAGCAAGGCAGTAAGCAGCATTCCTCCATGGCCTGTGCTTCAGCTCCTGCCTCCAGTTTCCTGCGCCACGTTCCTATGCTGCGATGAACTGTGATGAACTGTGATCCAGGAGATATGAGCCAAATAATCCTTTTCCTCCCCAGAGTGGTCAGAGTGTTTTGTTGCAGCAACTGAAGAGAAATTAGAACAGTGATATTCCTAATAACTAACTGCAACAACAATAACAAAAATACTGTAAAATTCTCTGAGTTTGGGAGTGGGACCCTCTTCCATAAAATGTATAGCATGGAGGAGTAGCAGGTCAGGAGCTCGGCACAATCTGCTGGATGCCAAGGGAAGGAACAAAACAGCTGGTGACACATATCCTTCCTCTCTATCTTAACTACCCATCAGGCAGAGTCTTCTTTCTGCCAGGGGAAGATCATTTAGGAGTGTTTCTAGAACCTCTGATTGGATCCAGCAGTTTCCTCTCATATAATAATAAGCTTGAGAAGTTGGGAAAATATTTTGCTACTTAAGGGGAACTTCTTCCTTCACCTACAGTTTCTCTAGACTTGGGGGAATTTGACAGCTAGTCTTCTCCTTACCACTTTGTTTTCTTCCTTTCACTCACTGTATTTCTCATGGCCACCACTTCATCTGGACATATGCCAGTATTCGCCACTGGCACCACCCCGTAATTCATACGTTCTTTCATTTGTGTTAAGCCCCATCGTGTCACATTAGTGTCCCCAGGCTTTCTTCAGTACAAGTTCATCAACTGGGGTCTAGTTAGCCTATATGGAGTCCTTGCATTTGAGAATATCTGCCCTTCCTAGCATTATTTTTTAAATATTTTATTAATTATTTTTATTTAATGTGCATGAGTCTTGAGTCTGCATGGTTAGGTATACCTGTGTTGCACAATGCCCACAGAGGTGAGAAGAAGGCATTGGATTCCCTGGAATTGGAATTAGAGATGGTTGTTAGCTGCCATGGTGGTGTTGGATATTGAGCCCTGGTCCTCTGCAAGACAAGACAACCAGTGCTCTTAACCATTGAGCCATCTCTCCAGCCCCTGAATCTACATTTTTTATTCTTTTGCACACCTCCACTATAGCATTCTGAAACACAAATTAGTCTTACTTTCGACTTTCTTGGGAGTACATTGGTATAGATTTTGCTAAACCTAAAAATAGCTGATGAAACAACAGATATCTCTAAAGATATCTTTCTTACATTGCCTAAGGAATTACTGAGAGTTTTGTTGTTGGAGCTAGAAATTTGGTCAACTGGAGAAATTTCTTCTTCAGCTTTTCAAACTTGATAAACAGAAATTTATAAAATGATCTGTAAGCTCAGTTGGTTCTTGAAATTTCTATTATTATCTTAATGAAATAATATGAAAATAACATTTTTAAGCCACAACTCCTATTCAATTAAATCTTGCAGCTACATGTAAAAGAAGGGCTGTATTAGTCACTTTTCTGTTGCTGTGATAAAACCACCATGAGCAAGGGAACTTATAAAAGGAAGAGTTTATTTGAGCTTATGATTGATGGTTCCAGGGAATCAGAGTCCATTGTGGTGGGAAGCATGGTGGCAGAGGCTGGAGCAGCAAGCCGAGGGTCACATCTGGCAATGAGCACAGGAAGTCAAGAGAGAGAGTGAGAGAGACTGCAGGCTGCAAAGCCTGTTAAACTCACTAAGCCCGCCCCCAATAACATACTTCCTCCAGCACAGCCACACCTTCTAGGACCTCCAAGAACAGTGCCACCAACTGGGGACAAAATATCTGAACACTTAAAGCCCATGGGGGACACTATCATTCAAACCACCACAAGGGCCTAACTTATTCTTTCAAGAATGCTAAAGTCAATCAAAAGCATGTTAGACTCATGGCCTTAATGTTTAGTCATCATGAACTCATGATGAGAAGAGTAGTATTTACTTATTAAAAGTATGCTACATTGTTCCAGTATTCCTAAGTAGTGATAACCAATTTAACAGTGTCTTAATGAAGTAAATTTTTCTTTGGTTACAGTTTTAATTTCTGGGTTTGTAATTAAAAAGTGATTTTTCTCCAAAAAAAACTTCAGTTTTTTTTTTTGTTTGTTTGTTTTTGTTTTTTCGGGGGGGGGGACTAAATATCATGGAAAACTGCATTGGTTATTTTCATAAGGTGTTTCTATTTACCCTGCTCCTTCACCTTGTTGGCAAGTTCTATAATTCACATCCAAACACTTTCAGCCATACTACTAAACCGCTTTCACCCTCCTCTAAAACAAACAGAAACTGTACAAAGGAATGAATGAATAAATGTAGCTTTTCAAAAAACAGTTGAAGCATAGTAAATGTTCAATAACTGTTGTTATTCCATTTTAACATTCCTGTTACATGGTACAATTTCTTCTTTGAAAGTGGAGGTAAGTGACACCTCAGGGTTTTATGACAGACCCTGTGTAGCTGTAGCCAGTGACTAAACATCATCACATTTTTTATAAAGAGAAGAAAAATTGTTCTTATTAATAGAGACAAAATCCAATAACATTTTTCTATATCTACTCTGAGTCATTTTGCAGAAATATTAATTATTAAAGTAAATATATGCTAATAAAATATATTCATTTATATGTGTGGTAATTTATAATTTTCAAAAATGAAGCTATAAACCTCATGCAAATATAAACTAAATATGTTTTAGATATTTGATTTAACTGAAGAATTAATTGGTAATAATTCATCAGAGGTCAAAATTTGGCATCAAATCCCCCCCTATAACTGGAGATAGAGATGGTTCTTAGCCTCCATGTGGGTAGGAACTGATCCTGGGTCCTCTGCAAGAGATTCCAGTGCTCTATTTTTAATTTTTATTTATTTATTTAATGTGTATGAATATATTGTCTGCATGTCGGTCTGTGCACCCGTGTCATGCAATGCCACGGAGGTCAGAAGAGGGTGTCAGATTCCCCTGGAACTGGAGTTAAAGACGGTTCTCAGCCACCATGTGGGTGCTGGGGATCGAACCCGGGTCCTCTGCAAGAACAGTCGGCGCTCTTAACCGCTAGGCCATCTCTCCAGCCCCGATTCCAGTGCTCTTAACCACTGAGTCATCTCTCCATCCCCAAATGTGTCATTTTTTGTATTAAACTAGTTAACATCATTTAGAGCAATAAGATGTTATGTTTGTGCTCTCTTTTCTGCATTGTAGAAATGACTCTATTAGCCCCAATTCTCATGTATCACAGTAGACAGACATTAATTACATACTAGTCTCTACAAATTAATTTCTACCCTACATTACTGAGTAGCTCAGAATGGAAAATAACTTAAAAATTGCATCCACATATGGGGTGAGATCATTGCTGGAGGGGTTCGTAGACCAGGCCCACTATTGACCTTTGCTTATTGTAAGTCTTGACTCAGAGTCTCAGAATATGTTAAAAATAAGAAAAAAATGACTATCAGCTACAAGGAGACCCTGTCTCAAAAACACCAAAAATAAAAGAAAGAAAAAAAGAAAACCATGATTATAGCTGAAGATGTGAATCATTGTCTTAGAGCTATTGCTTCTAAATATACAGAAGAGCCCTGAATCAGTTTTGTTATTTATGTAGGTATCTTTACCTGGGAACTAAATAGTGTTTTCCCTTGTGGAACATTCTTTTCCTCTACGTAATTTTCTGGGTTAATTCTTTACATGTGTGTTCATGTGAGTGGGTGTTTGTGCCTGCCCATATCTATCTATGTCTGTGTCTATGTCTATGTCTATGTCTATGTCTATGTCTATGTCTATGTCTATATCTTTACCATATGTTTGGTAGAAGTCTGACCTGCAACCTCTATTGACACAAAATTTCTATGCCTTAAATATTAATGTAACTCTGAATAACCTTATCTGCTAATCCCATTTGCTGTGACACTTCATATGACTTCAGTGAATATCATTTCATTATTGGGGAAGTTTTCTTTCATGTAGCTACAAAGTAAATTCACTTGGAAAACTTTCCTTTAATGTTAAGCAATGTTCACACCCTAATATATTTATTGCTTGCTAAATCAAATTTATTTTTTATGTTTTTAATATATTGATATTTTATATATTAAGATGTTCTCTGTTCTCTCTTACTACTTTCTCCACTCATTGATCATATTCCAGATAAATCCTTGACTTACATTTCTAATGGGAAAAAAATCACCACATCTGGAAGCACTTCTCTCTATTTTCTAGAAGACACCATAAGCCAACCTTCTTGGTCCCTTCTGTCTACAATACCTTAGACTGAGTAATTTACAAATAATAACAATCTGTTTTTCACAAGTCTAGAGGCTGAAAAGTCCAAGATCAAGGTGGGTATAGTTGCAGTGCGTGGTTAGAGCTCTGTTTTATAAATGGTTCTTCTTATGTCTTCAAGTGACTAAAGATATGCTAATTTTGCTGTGTCTCCAAGTGGCTAAAGAGATGCTGATCTTGTTCAAGAGCATTCTGATTTTATGCTCTGTGCTGGATAGCTTTAGTGACAACTTGACACAACTGGGTTGAGGGAGCCTCAATTGGGGAATTTCCTCCATTGGATTGTCCTGTGGCCACATCTGTGGAATATTGGGGTGGTTTGAATGAGTGTCCCCCATAGGCTGTAAGTATTCAGACATTTGTCTCCAGTTGGTGGCGCTGTTTTTGGAGGTCTTAGAAGGTGTGGCCGTGCTGGGGGAGGTATGTCACTGGGGGCAGGCTTGGTGAGTTTAACAAGCCTCATGGTCTCCAGCCACTCTCTCTTCTTCCTGTGCTCATTGCGAGATGTGACCCTCGGCTTGCTGCTCCAGCTCCAGCCGCCATGCATCCCGCCACAATGGATTCTAATTCCCTGGAACCGACAATTGTAAGCTCAAATAAACTCTTCCTTTTATAAGTTCCTTTGGTCATGGTGTTTTATCACAGCAACAAAAAAGTGACTAATACAAATATTATCTTGATTGTTGAGTGATGTGGGAGGGCCCAGCCCACTATGATTGTTGCCACCCCTAGGCAAGTTGTAGTATATTTTATAAGAAAGCAGGCTGGGCATGGGCCAAGGGAGCAAACCAGTAAGCAACATCCCTCCATGGCCTGTGCTTCAGCTCCTGACTCCAGGTTCCTGCCCTGATTCCTATGTTGGGCTCCCTCGTGATAAACTGTGACCCAGGAGATGTGAGACAAATAAACTCTTTCCTCCCTGAGTTGGTTTTGGTCAGAATAATTTTTCATAGCTATGAAAGGCAACCACAACATCCCCTAAGGGCATCATTTTCTAATACCATAATCTTGCAGATTTGACTTCAGTATATTTCAGATCTTATCTCTAATTCTGCCCTGTACTCTATGCCTTGTATGCACACCCATGACAGAATGCTCCTCAGTTTGGATTGTGCAGCCCGACAAAAAGGAGTTTAGTTAGGAGATCAGGATTTAGCATTTTGGCAGGGTGTCCTGTTCAGTTCCAGTGAGCTATATGTTTGTTCCAACTGTTTGTCTGGGTTTTGAACTTCGAGTATCAGGACTATAACTCAGAAAAAAATTCAGAGGCTCCTCGTCATCCTAGTAGTGCTGTTATGCTTCCCTCTGTGTCTACTTCTGTGGGAAGCCCATGATATCCTTAATAGTTTTTACTATCATTTCCTTCTACAAAACATCTATGACAGATAGCATTAGGTAGAGGAGGCTGGATTCTTACTTAGAGTACAGCTGTTTGTGAGATGTAAAAGGAAGATAATGTTGCCTTTCATTTTAAAAGTAAGATTATAAATGAGCTTTGTAAAAATTGAGATTTTTTAGCTCTCACATTTAACAAAACATTGTAAACTAATTGTGATAATTATTCTGAATTGTTAAATTGATGAAATCTAGAATAGTATAGATAAAAGCCTCTGGGAAAGCCTCTGAAGGATTATCTAGATTAGGAAAATTGCTGTGGGAAAACCCACAAGTACTGAATGGCACCATTCTATGGGTTGGAGTCTTGAGATTAATGAAAAAGTGAATGTGTACTGAGCACAGATGTTCATTGCTTTCTACATCCTAACTGAGGATACAGGAATTTGAAGCAGTTGTTCATAATGCATCCTCAGGATGCAGAGAACAATGAACTGCCAAACTGTGAACAAAAATAAACCTTCCATACGTTAATTTCTTTTGCCCCATCAATAAGAATAGTAACCTGTACACTAATACAATGTTTTATAGAAAAAATAGTAAGTAATAGAAAAGGAAACAAATATTACACTTTGATTATCTTCTGCAATATTCTTTAAAACATAGCATGTTTTTGTGAGAGATTCCAACTCTGAAATCACATTTCTACCACCTGATGGCTAGAAATCCCTAGATCATCTTATGAGCTCTTTGCATCTTGGGTTTCTCTTAGGAAAATGAAACAATAATAGTTGACAACTGTAACAGTTAACCTACTATATAAAAAAAAAAAGTAAATAACATGATTGAGAGAGTACTTAAATTTTCTCAATCAACCAAAGAAAAGCACTCTACTTTTCATTTAAAAAGTCATCCACGTAAAAGAGCACATAGAAAGTATTATTAATATTTTGCTTCTGTTGTAACACCAGATGTAACCATGTTTTGTATTTCAAATTACAAACAAAATGAAAATTTGTGTCTTATTTGGAAATGACCAGTAGCAGCAAACAATTCTGTAAACATTTAGATTAACAGGATTTTTTGTTTGCCAACATACCATTAAGAGTTTAGGAAAGTAACCTATCAAATTAACTTTCTCCATTTTTAATGACGGCTGACAAAAAGTGAGATTTTATTTTGCCAACAGTTAAATTCGCTTTACTAATTTCCTCTTGGTATTGTGGTTAAGCCATTGCCAAATTGTTATCATTTTTTCATTTTGTAGGCAAGTGGCAAGGTTTGCTTTTTCCCAAGTGGGTGCCATTATTCACTGTCTCTGTGATACATATCATGGAGTCACATCCACCCTGGAAAGCATATATTCTGTCCGTGAATTATCAGATTCATTCTTTTGTATCAGCAAGAATGCAACCATTTCCAAGAAGATTTAAGTCTCCCAAATAAATGCAATCTCTCCTTCAAAAAGTTGAAGACTTGATTGGGAGCAGGTTTTAGCAGTTATTTTATCTTGTAGTCAAGAGAAAGAATCCCCACTTAGAGGTTGTGTGTGGTCAACAGAAGTCCATTACTCTAAGTTGACATGCTCACTTAATGTGTGATGAATACTGAAATCTGTACTATGCAGCCTCCAAGGAGAACATTTCTTCTAAGAAATGAGGTGCCTGGCATCACAGAGATTATTTTTCAGGAAGGAAGCAATGAGTATTGTTTGATCTCTTTCACTTGAATCTGATGTTGGGGATGTTTGTGCATTTGATGTTAAGAAGAAACCCTTAGAATAGCACTAAATTAAAATGAGAAGATATTTTCCTGAAACTTTATAAGAAATCTTAATAAGCAATACACTTTGGTATCCCAATCACATTGATTTACAACAGGATAAATTGGCTTTTCCTTCTTGTTATAGAACTTAATAAGTGTTTTCAATTTTGTAGTTTGTTTCTATAGTAAGCAACATTCCTCTGTGGTCTCTGCTTCAGTTCCTGACTCCTCACTCCCTTCTTGATTTCTTGCCTTGGCTTCCCTAGATGATGAAATATATACTGTACACTAAAATTAAATCTTTTCCTCCTTAAGTTGCTATTGGTTATGGTTTCTATTACAACAACAGAGATAGCAAACTGGATCAAGTAGTCTCCATGCTCCTACAGTAACTCACCCAGGATCCTGGAAAAAACCTTAATGAAACTAATTGGGCCATCAAGATATATTAATTAATTAATTAATGCATAAGAAAGTCTAGATAGGAAATGGAAGGGAATCCATGGGAGCCAGAGGACTGTTGGAAAGGGTAATAGGCATGACTATATTTCAAAATGTATGAAGATGCTATAGTGAAACCAATTCTTACATATAATTAACATTCAGTAATAAAAACATTTTTTAAAATAAACTAAAACCTTTAAATTTGAAGAGAATTGAGAAAAAAAATATATAGTTAATATCTAGATAAAATAATTTATAGATAAATGACAGATGAAAATTTTCAATTATTTTCATTGAATTTTTGTGTATTTCATACAGAAACTTTCAACCAATCATAACAATCTTTGTAACCCCTTCTCCATTGGCGTCCTCCCACAGCAAACCCCCAATGGAATTCATACACTCTGTGCTTGTGTTCAGGCCTACTGTGCCAACTTAGTGTCCCCAGACATTCCTCAATGCAAGTTCATCCACTGAGGTCTAGTCAGCCTATCCAGAGTCTCCTGCTTTATGAAGACCAGCTTTTCCTCACACAATAGTATTCAGCTGCCAATATTTCATCAGCTAAGTTTAGGATCTGTTGACATTTCCCCAGTTCCATGTTGGGTTTTTGTCTGAGTTTGCAAGGGTCTAGAGCACGTTGATGCCATTTCTGTAGATTCATATGACCAGGGTCCAAGGAGTGTGTAGGATTCTATTTCCATGTGGCCATACACCACCTCTCTGGCTCTTACAATCTTTCTGCCCCCTCTTCCTCAATGGTCCTTGGGCCTTGGGGGAGTGAAGCTAATACAGTAGTCCTTTCCAAGGACCCACAATCTAGAGACTCCTAATGTCTACAGTTTGTGTTGCTACCCCTCTGTAGGTATATAGGTTTCATTGTAGATGTCTGGCTTAGGCTTGGTCAATTCACATATCATGTCTGTGTATGATCAGTTGTGCTACTCTGTAATAGTTTTCAACTGTTGCAAAAGAAGCTTCTTTGACGAGTGGTCACTGGTATATATTTCTGCATATATAAGGATACATATTTTGCACTTTGTAAGATGTTAAGTCTAGGGATGTGACGGCCTTGGGGATTTCTCTAAGATCTATGGCCTTAGGGTCTTAAAAGTACTGGGAGGAAGTCAAGAGAAGTGGCAATAGACTGTAATTTTGGAAGTCTTTTGGACTACCCTACCAACAACTCCTAAGAAGTGTTCTCCTGTCTGGTACTGTTTTTTTTTGTTATCTAGACTTCAGCTATGCATATGGACTGATGTAGATATATTATACATGTAATTTGTCATTATATGGTTAGTCTAACATGATTACCTCAATTTTTACACTAGCCAAGATTTGTCTCTTCTCTCTCTCTTCTCTCTCTGTCTCTCTCTGTCTCTCTTTCTCTCTCTCTCTCTCTCTCTCTCTCTCTCTGTCAAAACTGCCTCAGTACCTTCCCCATTTAAAATGTTTCCATTTTCCTTCAAATATGAAGAAATTTGTGAAAATTATATGGTTAATATCTAGATAAAATAACTTATAGGTAAATGAAAATGTGCATATTTAATTCACAGTCCCTGAATATATTGAAATTTCAAAACTATGAGTGCATTGAACACATTAAAAATAAGATTAAATACCAATGTCAAGATGGGAACCTTGCCCCATGTGTGAAGGATTCAAAATATGGGAACCTTGCCCCATGTGTGAAGGATTCAAAATACCATTGCTGAATTTTAGGGAAAGGAAGAAAAGAAATCAAAATATTTTTTCTCAAATTTCCAACAGAAATATGGCTCTTCTCAAACTTCCAATGGCTCTGTTAACACTTTTTGCCCATTTGCAACTTCTGCTATATAAAACGGAAAATAAGCATGTCATTATAAGCCACAGATTTTATTAATTCATTTTAGTAGCAATAGAATACTAATGTCTGAAGAATAACTAAATGCATTTTATTATTTTTATTTTATCTTACTAATCTAAAGGTAGAATACATTTATTCTAAAAAGAAGCAAGTAAAAATAAATTACAATTCCTCTTATGTCTCTACATAAATTTTGAGATTCTCTGAATGCAGAATTTGACCAGAATCCGTGGGACTATATCTGAATGTGTCTCCTCTCATCAATGATAATTTAGCTACAAAAAGGGTTTATGCCCTCCCTCACTGGACAGCAATGTGATTGTGAAGAAGAACTGAGAAACAAAACTAGTTTCTAGATTCTTAGAATCATTGTGTGTCTATTTTAACATTAAATTAAACCATTATTTTCTGTGTAGTTATCTGTTAATTGCACCTTTTGGGATACCTCAGCAGGATAGACATAATTATAAGGTGTAATATGAGCAATTTCATTTTCCTTTCTGTTTATTCAGTAAGTAAGAATGGTTGAAAATTGTGTTCTTATTTTACTGGCATAGTATTCAGACATTATGATTTGAATAAGACTGCAGAGAGCTTATGAGCAATTATTTTGCTCACACATTGAAAGTACAGCCCTCATTAAAATATAATCATCAAGTTCCATTTATACAAGAATGAAAACACACAATGCGTCTATTGTCAATTTATAGGAAAATGGTATTTATGGGAGAAAACCTGCATTCTTAGTGGTGAATTACCAGTTCCTCTAAATGTATGGATGTTGTTTCTCTAAAAGATACTGTGTCTATGGAAAAGCCCAAATTGACAATACTGAGAATGACTCAGACTTACTTTCGACACAACAGTCTTGTTTGTCTGCATACAAGCATATGAATTCTTGGAAAAGAAACTATTTTGAGCATCATTGACAAAGGTAATATATAATAAATGTGATCTATTTTGTTTGCTGAAGTTAACCAATATAGGCCATATAGCTCATTGCTTGCCTACTTTACGTGAAAAGCTAAATGATCCAATAGAACTTGTAGCACCATGAAGAAAGATGCCAACAAAACATCCATCTAAACATTTGTATGTATATCTCAGTTGTCAGAATAATGTGTTCCCATTCTTCCCTCGGTTGCTTAAAGCAGTAAACAACTTCATAAATATGTAACTAACTCTATTTTATCAAATTTCACATTTTCCACTGAAGACTTTGCTTTAGTAAACAATAATTAAGATGTGCATGGGTGTAAACACATACATTAATTTACATATTTGAATACATGTACGCATGCATACATGCTACTGCACCATAAACAGAAATTCTATAATAAGGGCAGAAATAATAAGAGGTTTTTTTTTTTAAGCCAAGTCCATTATAATCACTAAAATAGAATGTCTGAAAGTGAGGATGTGGGGGAATTGGTAAAAGGTTAAACATTCCTGGGGTAGCATGACAGAATTGCTCAACTTCACCTTTCACAATACAAATTCCAGGACCCATCATGAATAGTTCCTTAAGCCATTGTAATGGCAAGGCAAAACCCAACTCTTATTAATCCAGTTACCTAGTCTTCAGCAATACTCCAGACAGATGACTGAATAAAGACATCATAGTCAACTTAAACTGTATTTTTAATTTTCTTTACTTTTAAGTATTTTATTTATTATTTTTTATTTTATGTGTATGAGTGTATTGTGAGGATGCATGTAAGTGCTTCTCTGTCAAGCAATACCCATAGAGGCCAGAGGAGCATAATAGATCTCCTGGAACTAGAATTGTGGAAGGTTGTTAGCCACCATGTAGCTGCTGGGAACTGAACCTGGGTCATTTGCAGTAGCAGGTAGTGCTCTTAACTTCTGAGCCATCTCTCCAGACCCACTTTTTTTTTTTTTGGAAAAGTTTCAATAGATAGTTTTTCTGTCCCTGAAACATCAATGTAGCTCAAGTTGTCCTAAAACTAGCAAGGTAACAGTCTTGCCTCCTAAGTGTAGAAATTACAGATATGTACGACCATACCCAGCTACCTGCCTAGGATTTAGTGTTTATAATGAATCTTCCACTATGTGTCAACACTGCTCTTCAGTCTTTTTTTTTTCCTAGTCCATAAATGATTCCTTTCTCAAACTCTTCCTTCTCAGATTTTCAGAGTGCAATAAGTAGAATGAAATCAATTGTATTAATTGAGTCAAAGGAATTGCATGTGAAATCAGTGATCAAGCAATAAACACATCTATGGAAGAAAAATGCCACTTGTGAGTGGCTGTTTCCTATAAATTATGGACTGGAGGATCTATGGTAACATCAAAAATGGTCAATGTTAATTCTCAAATTATGGATTTACTTCTCATCTATTGTAAAGCACAATTTATTTCCTGGAAATTGCTGCAGTGCCTCAAATATTATTTTTGATCTCTAGAATGGGAACTATTTTAATAATGATCAGTACAAGATCACAAGAGATCTTTTGATTAACTCAAAAAATAGGAAGATAATTTAAGTAGCAATCCAACCATGATATTCTTTTTGAAGTCATGCAGCATAAATGACTAAGAAGAAATAATATAGAATATTTTATTTAGGTATAAGATAATGATGTAAAGACTTCTTTTATACAAACAACTATCTTTACTTTTTCATTTAAGGTAGTCCATCTTTTCTAAGATGGAACGACTTTAGGTCCTTGGTATCATGGGAGACTAGATCATTTGGCTAGACAAGTTTCAGTTCATCCAGTGCTTTGTGTGATTTGGCTGAACACAGCAACTGGCAAGAAGCTTGTAGTTTCTTCTCTATGATACATGATTTGCCTAAGAAAATGAGTTTCCCAGAAAGACAAATGCAGCTTTTTTTTCCTAGCAAAATAATACAGATAATTTTTAGCTATCATCTCCAAATGACCAAAAGTGGCCAAGAGATGCTAACACAACCCGAATTAAATACAATTTAAAAAAGATGTTTTGTGTAATAAGAGGGAAAAAAAGGACTGAAACATTCTGGTTCAGGTTAATTTAAATTGTTCTCGAGAGGAAAAGGAAAAAGAAAATCCCATTCTGATGCCATTTCTGTGGTCAAAAACGCAGCATGACAAACATTTAGGAAAACAGCTAGTGATACAATTTCCTTAGACACAGAATTGAGTCTGTTCATTTATGAGCTTGCTCGTTTGCTGCATTGTGTGTCCACGTATAACCTCACACTGAGATTGATAGATGTAAATGGCAGGGACTGTCATTTATGTATATTCTATTCTCACCTATACAAATAATTTATTTCATTTGGTTAAGAAAAAGCACAGAGATTATAATATGTAAATGATAAAATCTTCCTTACCCTGCAATCATCCTGGGCTGGATACCTCTGCAATGACCTCCTCCTTTGAACATGTACAAGTGGATGAGGAGGTGTCATCGATTGGAAATGAAGCAAGTCTGAAAGCACCTGAGAGACATGTTGTGGGAAGTGTGCTTCACAAACACAGAAGCTGAGCTGTCTGCTCCTTCATCTCCACCCTGGCTGTGCTTCCTTGTGAACAACTTTCTCTTCATTGCAACCTTCTCCTTAGTATTTGATGAAGCCTCATTCCCCATTTCAGGAGCAAGTTACCTAAAAGTATACTTCTTCACACTGACCTCCAGCCTTGCAAGATTATTCTTCCAAGCCACTTCACTATTTTTATCCACCTTAGTTTATTACCTATCCATCCTAACTACCCCACCCGCACTCCAATGCAAACTGATGAGAATAGCTGTGTTAGTCCTTGGAACAGACCCTGACCCACATTTGCTGGCCTTAAATCCTATTAAATTAGATCATTTTCCTTTAAGTACTTTATAAATTTTAAGAATAGTTTATTAAGTGCTTTGTTATATAAAAGCTCAATCCCACAGTCCACTACACTAATGTCACAATAAGAACATCTGCTTGGAAGTCAGAGAAAGGAAAAGAATGAGAAAATAAACTTGTAAGAAGCCACAAAGTACACACACACACACACACACACACACACACACACACACACACACAGGGGACTGTATTACCCCAAATGGATTTAATTTTTAAGTTAATTTTTTGAGCGCATTTCATACAACATTTCTTAATCAAATTTAGACACATTCCCCCATCCATGCCCACACCTTATGCCTCCCCCCATTCCCTGCCAGAGCTAATGGATTCTGTCATACATGTTAAGTCCTGTCTCGCATCTTTTTCTCAGTCTTTTACAACCTTTTAGATGCACAAGTTTACTGTTTTGGTCAGTTCTTTTTTTCTCCTTTTATAAAAATTTTTATTTATTTATTTTTAAGGGATTCACAATATAAGAGCACAGTTGTTTTCAGATCACATTAACATTGCTCAGTTTGCCATACAATTAGGTAACGGGTGCTAGCATCCACAGATGAGGAATACCATTCCTCTTTTGCTTTTCTGGAACTGTGTTACTTCACTTAGCGTGATATCTTCTAGTTCAATCCATTTGCCTGCAAAGTTCATGATGCCATCTTTCTTTACCACTGCATAGAACTCCATTGTGTAGATGTAGCACATTTTTGATATCCACTCCTCAGTTGAGGCACATTTGTGTTGGTTCCAACTCTTTCCTATTGTGAAGAGAGCTGCAATAAACATGGATGTGCATGTTTCTCTACAGTAAGATGAGTCTTGTGGGTATATACCCAGGAGTGGTATGACTGGGTCAGGTGACAAGCTTATTCTGGGTCTTCCAAGGGTTCTCCTCACTGCTTTCCATAGTGGCTGTATGAGTTTACAACCCCACCAGCAGGGGATGACTGTTCCCCTTTCCCCACATTGGTCGGTTCTTTGAATAGTTTTTTTCTCTCTCCATTTTTGTTCCCTTTACTTTTATATTATTCTAAAATATGCATATATGCACTCCACACATAAATCAAAATTACAAATTCTGAAAATAAAATATAGGTTAATTCCAAAACACATTTAGAGATTCACATTTTAACAGTAAAGTTGCATGCAGGTAAAAAAAAAGTATAACTTTACATTATTTTTTATAGAATATCAATACATAACTTCCATCCATATAATACAAGTGGCAGGACAATTCTAGAGCCCATTAAGAGATTCACATTATAGGGGCTGGAGAGATGGCTCAGTAGTTAAGAGCACCGACTGCTCTTACAAAGAACCAGGGTTTAATTCCCAGCACACACAAGGTGGCTAAGAACCATATTTAATTCCAGTTCCAGGGGAATCCTACACCCTCTTCTGATCTCCACAGCATTGCACGACATGGGTGCACCAACCTACATGCAGACAGTACACTTATACACATAAAAATAAATAAATAAATAAACTAAAGTAAAAAAGAGATTCACATTAAAATAGCACAGTTGCTTTCAGATACAATGAAATAGAATAATAAAGTTGCTCAGTTTGGCTGCAGACTGGGGATTTGGTGTTACCATCAACAAATGAGGGAAACCATTAAACCTCTACCTCTCACCCTTTACAAAAATAAAATCCAAGTGGATCAAAGATTTCAACCTAAAACCTGACATCCTGAAGGTGATAGAAGAAAAAGCCAGCAGCAACCTACAAAACATAGGCATAGGAAAAGACTTTCTAAATAAAACAGCAGCTGTACAGGAAATAAGGACAACAGCTGACAAGTGGGACCTCACCAAACTCAAAAGCTTTTGTACAGCTAAAGAAACAATCAAGGAAGTGAAGAGAAAACCCACAAAGTGGGAGGAAATCTTCACCACTGATACATCTGACAGAGCATTAATATCCAGAATATATAAACTACTTAAAAAACAAAGAAGTATTTATCAAAGCCTTTAAACCAATGTTTTTTAATATACACATATTTACTTTTACTAAGTCCTAAAACACCATGTAACCTGTAGACAGTGTCTGGGCAAAACTGGGTACTTGTTGAACTCACATCAATTAAATATGCATTAATTGAATATACACCCGTGTCCCTCTCCCGCCCCTCCCACCCTTCCTGATTCACCATTTTAGTCAGTTTTCTGATGCAGTCTTTCTGTTGTTGTTCTTTTAATATGCATCCCTCTCCACAAGAAATATTTATAACTGGGTTATTGGCACTAGCATCCACATATGAGGGACACCATTTGTCGTTTGTTTTTTTCTGGGACTGTGTTACTTCACTTAACATAATGTTTCTAGCTCCATACATTTACCTGCAAAGCTCATGATGTTGTCCCTCTTTACTGCTGCATAGAGCTCCATTGTGTACATGTTCCACATTTTCTCTATCCATTCATCAGTTGAGGGGCACCTGGGCTGGTTCCAGCTTTTGCTATTGTGAACAGAGCTGCAATAAACATAGCTGTGCATGTATCTCTGCAGTAAGATGAATCTTGTGGGTATATACCCAGGAGTGGTATGACTGGGTCAACTTGATTGAACATACAAGACTCCCCAGCTGGATGGTGGGACCCATGGGCTCTGTGGGTTTGGGCACAACTGCTTACAAATTGGTTTTACATGAAGGATGCTTGTATTCATAAATTATCACTTATTGTTAAAAAATGAAAAAAAACTGAGAGAAAGATGGAGGACAGTTATGGCAGAATGCATGATCTGGGATAGGGTGGGGTGGAGTGGGGTAGGGGGAAGGGAAAGGGAATTATGCCTGAACTGAATTGGAAAATGATGTATGAAATACACAAAGCATCAATAAAAAAAATGAAAATAAAAAAAAAAAAACAAAGAAGAAAACAAATGACCTACTCAAGAGATGGAACAAAGAGATAAACAGAGCCTTCACCAGTAAGGAAGTAAAGATGGCTGAGAAACATCTTAAAACGTGTTCAGCATCATTAATAATTAAGGAAATGCAAATTAAAACCACACTAAGGTAGCATTTCACACCAGTAAGACTACTCAAGATCAAGAAAGCAAAAGACACCAGATGATGGAGAGGTTGTGGGGAAAGGGGAACACTCATCCACTGCTTGTGGGAATATAAACTGGAACAGCTACTGTGGAAAGCAGTGTGGAGAACACTTAAAAGACTCAAAATGAGCCTACCACCTGACCCAGCCATACCACTGCTGTGTTTGTACCCACAAGATACATCCTACTGCAAAGATACATGCACAGCTATGTTTATTGCAGCTCTCTTCACAATAGCAAAGAGCTGGGACCAACCCAAATGCCCCTCAATTGATGCTGGATAACAAAAATGTGTTACATTTACACAATGGAGTTCTATGCAGCAATAAAGAAAGATAACATCATGAAATTTGCTGGTAAATGCTAAGTGAAGTAACACAGTCCCAGAAAAATATGGCTACAATTTAAATGGCTCCTACAATAAAGGAAGTCTCTTACTTCTTTAATATGCCATAGTAATTTGTGCTGTTTACATGTGTCCAGGTGGAGATCTTCAAAACCATAGGACTTAAAGCCTCAAGTTCAGGTGAGAGCTTCAGATGTAAAATAACATTATGAATAATCAACATTTATATAACATTTGAAACCATATATGTTGTTTTCTGTCATCATCAAAGATGTGAAGCATAGGGAGAGGAAAGGAAAGAACCTAGATTATCACCTGGACATTCTAACACGTAGAGGTCTGGAGTTTTGATAGAAGCAGCTGAGACTGAACAGGTGACTCTGAGCTTTAACAAGAAACACAAGAGCATGGTGTCCAGATGTCAGCAAAGGTAAGTAGGATGCGGGGGAGTGCGGGGGGTTGGAGTTCAGAGTTAAATGCTGCTGATGCCCAAGAAAGAAAGGAACAAGGATATAACTGGCGACTTGTTTTAATGGAGGACCTCTATGCCTTGAAATGAGCAGTTTGGGGCAGATATGGACCAAAGAGTACATGAGACAGGATCAGAGGCAGTTTTTGAGTGACTTTTGTATGAAAGATAGGAAAGAAGAGAGCAGAAGATGGAGGAGAAATAAACAATTGTTCTAAGAATATCAACATGATTTCTACTGCAGCCCAGTTCCCAGAGTCTAGTGGCAGAAAAGAATTGTTTTCTTTGGCTTTGTGCAAATACAATATGTACATAAAAAATTAATTTATTCACTTCAAATATCAGAATCCACATTATAAGTATTTCTTAACAGGAAAGCCCACAAGTCAATGTATTGGATTCTGCTGTGAAATATTGGTTTTCTAACATTGCAAAGAGAAAGAGGTTTAACATTGATGAGAAAGCAATTTATTTGGCCTGCTTTGTTTGATTAAAATAGAATGAAAGTGAATATATTGAGCTAGATTCCTCTAGAGCACTAAGAATTTTCTTTTTTAGTTAATCCGCTTTAAAGCTATTCTATGACAGGAATAAATTGCCCCACAACATGGATTTCAGATAGTGTCGACTTTTGAAATCCAGGCTGAAGTCACCATATATATATATATATATATATATATATATATATATATATATATATATTAACTTCTATATATCCATTCATCTACTACATAATATTTGTGTATATGTATGGTGTGAACATCCTATCTAAATTTGTGCCTCCTGCTACCCATTTCTCTAATCTCTAAAATTCTGTAATCTAGTTGTACATTTATAAATGTTTCTATTAATCAATTATTCTTCTGGATAGCTCAGAGTCACTCTCAACACAGGAATTATGTTGTTCTCATAACAAAATATTTGTAGTTGAAATGACTATTAGGAATATACAATCAACAAGGACTCTGATTAGTACCTTTTTTCTCTTCACCAAACTCTGTTGTCTGCCATCAAGGAGTCACCTTTTATTTTTGTCAATTGTCAAAACTGGAACTTCTCCCACACTGCAGTAATATTATTTCCCTCAGGCTCTTCTAGTGACTGTGCAAACTCATGGTTTTATCAGTGAAAAGGGAAGTATGAAGGAGGGATTAAAGGGGCCTGACAATATGTTGCATATGCTACACACAAGCTTCAGTGAGAACGCATAGAACAAAGCCAAGAACGCAGCCTCATTTAAATATCCTTCAGCTCAATCAGCCAGACCAAAATTGCATGTCATTTAGCAAAACACTCAATTCATTAATTGCTGCCATTAAATGGAGGCTGCAGGAACAGACACTGGTTGACACAATACTGCTGCTATCAAAACAAGACAGAATGGCCAAAGCCTTAGGGCATCAAGTTAACAGTAATACCTGAACTCATAGTTAAAAGGCAAATGAGACCACTTATGAAAAACAGATCAGCTGTCTGTAAGAGAGCAAACTGCTTTGATTGGTAGTGCTGGCCATCGCAAATGTGTCTGATAAACCCTGCATGGAAAACATACACTATCAGGCAACAAGAGATTAAAGAAAAATGCTTAACAATATCTCTGCACAGTCAATTTCCATAGGTTTATATTCAAGGAAAAGGAAACAAACTATTTAGAGTTGAAAATTCATACATACACAAACACACACACAGACACTTGTGTGTGTATGTGTGTATTTGGAAATATTTTGCTCTATGTTTGCACAATAGACCTCTGAAAATATGTTTTATCAGCCAAAATATATTTTAGCTTGATGTGTAAGCCACCTCCTAGAATAAATGTGACAAAATTTAGCAAATTCTGAAAATAGAAGTTGAAGTAAATAATCTGCCCTTAATGTATTCTTTATACAAATTTAGATTTATACACTAAAAAGGTTTTTTCAAGAATTTAATTAGCCTGAATCTATGCGGTTGAAATATCTGCTTTTATAACTGTTTACAATATTGAAAAATACTAAAATAATTTCACATGTAAAATAACCTTTTTACTCAATGGGACTTAGTTCTATAAGATAAAAAAGTTATTTGAAAATTCAATTTTTTTTTTTTAAGACTCAAAAACATTAAACAAGCAGAAAATGTGGTGCATCTCTACTGTTGGTGAAAGTTCATAGGTATTCAGTTTTGGACTTTTTCTTTATGAATTGGTGCATCTCTACTGTTGGTGAAAGTTCATAGGTATTCAGTTTTGGACTTTTTCTTTATAAATCTTATTCATAAAGAAAAAGTCCAAAACTGAATACCTATGAACTTTCACCAACAGTACAGTTGCACCACATTTTCTGCTTGTTTAATGTTTTTGAGTCTTTTGGTTCAACCAAGTTAGAAGAAATGGTTTCTTAGTAAAAAGAGCTGCATCCCCACAAACTCCAGCAACCTTAAGATATCGTTTGATATTAGGAGAATTAGTTTGCAATTGTTTTCATAGACAATTCTCAGGACAAACTTTAGAACTGAGCCGGATGTGGTGGCGCACGCCTTTAATCCTAGCACTTGGGAGGCAGAAGCAGGTGGAACTCTGTGAGTTCAAGGCCAGCCTGGTCTATAGAGTGAGTTCCAGGATAGCCAGTCTCTACAGGGAGACCCTGTCTCTAAAACGCACACATAAAAAATTAGAATTGTGAACAATTTAAATAAAAGATAGCAAGTGCTCAAAAAGACTTGTCAGAATAAGTGACCTGCTCTAAAGTATAACTGATTCATGAATGCAACTCCAAGATTCCATAATAAAAATATATGCAACATCAGGAAAAAAAGCAAGAGAAAATTCGTGTAATCTAATGGCTCTCTTGATTATTTGACTTCTTAGGATCTAGGAAATAATTTAAAATATGAGGCTCATAATTATAAAGTAAGTTATTTACATACATTGAACCCTAGAAACAGCCAAAAGAAGAAGATAGCATATTTTCAACACCTTAGAAACCTAATAAAATCAAATGCAACATAAATAATAATTTAAATCAAAGATGTCCAGTCAGTTAGTATATAAGTAAATGTGTGTTTATGTGTGTGTGTGCACATCTGTGCATGTGTGTCTGTGTGTGTAAGGAAAAAAGGAAGAATTAGGGTAAGGGGCTAGAGAGATGCCCCAGAGCTTAAGAACACTGGCTGTTTTTGCAGAAGACCTAAGTTTGAATTCCAGTTCCCACATGGCAGCTAACAACCTCCTGCAACTCGAGTTCCTGGGGATCTAAATCCATCTTCTGTCCTCTGTTGTCATTGCATGACATGGGTGCCCTTAAATACATGCAGGCCATAGAGCCCATACACATAAAATTTAAAAAGTAAATAAAATATTTTTAAAATTGATCTGCTTAAAGTGATTTCAGATTTTAACAGACAACTCCTAGGTGTTCAAATCTATAGCATCAAGTTTTGTTCCTAATGCGTTAGCTAAAATCTTATTTTGTATACTCTTATTACATTCACTAATTGCATTCATTAACACACTGAGGAAAAGAAGCATGACAGTCCAAGCTTGTAATCACATTGGGAAGTTCATGTTTGACAGTTTTGTAACATCAGGAACTGAGGTGATACCTGTTTGTAAACTACTTTGGCAGCAATTCCAGTGAGATTACTCTTAGCAAATAACAAAGGAAATAAAAGTTTCAGAAAGACTAATTTTATTTATAGCCATCTGTGGTTTTCTAACAGACATTTTAAACATGTAATAAATATATAAAGTAAGGCAATCTACAATTTTCATTGAAACTATACAGATGTACAGATATTTTTAAATAGCCAACATATATTTATTTTTCTTTGATAAAATTAAAACAACTGACTAATCAGAGGCAAGACAATAGATACTATCACTTGACGACATTTGGAAGAATGGTACTGACATAAAGAAGGTTTGTTGCATAGTTTGTGATCACAGAGTGTGGTGGTTTAATGAGAATGACCTCCGTAGGCATCAAGTATTCAGACATTTTGTCCCCAGTTGGTGGGGCTATTTTGGGATATCTTAGAAGGTGTAGTCATGCTGGAGGAAGTATGTCACTGGGGGTGGGTTTAATGAGTTCATCAAGCCTTGCAGGCTCCAGTTGTCTCTCTCAGCATCCTGTGCTCATTGGGAGCTGTGAACTTCAGCTTTCTGCTCCAGCCCTTGCCACCATGCCTCCCTGCCACAATGGACTCTTAATTCTCTGGAACCATCAATTGTAAGCTCAAATAAACTCTTTTTTTCTTAGATTTCTCATTTTGTACTTTATTATTTTATTAATTATTTTACAAGTATTTGTTGAGTTTAATTTGGTCCATGCATTGTTTTAGGCATCAGAAAACATTAGCAGACAAAGTAGACAAAGTTCTTAAATCTCATTTATTTAATGCACTTACATGTTTTGATCTCTATTACTTCTGTGCTGAAAAAGAAATTTCAAATTGATTCAAGCTTCATGTTTAAATTTCAAGAATATGTTGACTCTGCATTTCTTTTATTTTTAAGAAAATTTTATTTATTATTTTTATTTTTGTGTCTGTAACTCCAGTTCCAAGGGATCCAACACCCTCCTCTAGACTCTTTCTTTTATAAGTTCCATTGGCCATGGTGGTTTTATCAGAGCAACAGAAAAGTGACTAATATACAGAACATTTTATCAATTATATTACAATTATTTTTAATTTTTTAACTTTCTTTCCTTTTTTAATTGTTTTCCTTTAGGTGGCCTGAGTAGGCTGGGACTGAGACACAAGAAAATAAGATAAATAATCTACTGAGCCTTAGAGATTGTATTAAGTGTTCCATGTTTACATCTTCATATTTATCTGAAATAAATAACACAAGAGAATTTCTGTCTCATTATGTAGGTGAAACAATAACATTCAGGGAGAATAAGGATTCTTTTGAGCGTGCTCAATGGAGATCAGTTGGTGCTGTTCACAGCCCTGCTGGCTCCCAAGTGTCTTCCTTTTCTTTGAGGTTTCACTTACCATCTTTGTTTACTTGTCACTTTGTGTAGTGTTACCTAGTATTTATTCATAGCAAATGTTTTCAAGACACAACATGGTAATGATTGCAAGAGGAAGGAGGAAATGCAAGTGTTTAATGACCAAGTTTATTTTCTTCCTGAAAAGCAAAATTAAACCCCAAAACTTGCTAAATTGGGGGCCAGTCTGAAAGAAACAAACAAATCTGCCTTCATTGCAGTTCTAGGACTCAGTACATGGACTCCAGGCATTTAAGAATGAACTTGGTGACTATGATTTGGGATGATAGTGATAGTATTCTGGAAGTATATAAACTGCAGGAATTCTATCAAAGGTAGAAAGGATGAAGCACAGTCACTAATTTACAGTGATGTTACATAAGATTTTTGACATTATGTTAGTATGAATGCATTCATTAAAAACTAAGTTTTGGCCAGGCGTAGTGGCGAACGCCTTTTATCCTAGCACTCAGGAGGCAGAGGCAGGTGGATCTTTGTGAGTTCAAGGCCAGCCTGGTCTACAGAGCAAGTTCCAAGACAGCTGGGGTTACAGGGAAACCTTTTTTGAAAATTCCAAAAAGAAAAAAAAAAAAACTAAGTTTTGAAGTTCCAATTTTGATTTTGCCATGGGCTGGCAATATATAGTACTATATTCTCTCACCATGTGCAATGACAGGTCTAGACTTCCAGTGAGCAGAGGATCAGAAGGATAAATGAACAATGCTCCACCTAGCATTGGTTGCTAAGGCAGGATACCCTTTTGGCCAAGCATAACAAATGCTTTATCAACATAGAGTATTTTAAACTTACAGTGGGCTTGTTGTGATGTACTATTGTGATGAAAGAAGAAGATCCCACATATTACAAATAAAACAAATAGGAGGAAAGAACTTGGATCTTACAGAGAAAAGAAAGGACAAAGTATTTTATCATGACAGTGACCAGTGTAGGTGAATACAGTTTAAGTATGCATGGGCTAGCATTCCAGCCAGCGCCCCCAAGAGGCACAAGTGAGAGGGACCTCCCTGGCTATGCCCACAGATTGGGATGTGATGACGCAAAGGTTTGGGATTGAACCCTGGGAAGTGAGGTCACATTACCCTTTTAATCCATTCATTTGAATAAAATGCCATTCTGTATTTGGATTCGTACCCTACCATGTGTTCCTGTGTTGTGCTTCTCATGCATGTGCTTCCTGCATGGCCTGGCCCATCGTGGAAATAAATAAGTCAAACTACAGACCGGGCCAAAGAGCAATTCTGAATAACCCAAGGCATGAGGCATAACTTCTCTGGGCATCACTAGGCACTTTGATTTTCTTTTAAATATGTGTATTTTAGGAGTACTCTAAGGACCTTGCAAATATCTAAGAACAGCAAGGCAAGGCACATCGGATACTGAGGTGGAGGTTTATGATTCATTTCAGAAATCTTCCCACCCAGAAAAGCATTAGATGTGTTTTGTATTCCAGCAACCTTTAAGTGCCACATTAGTGTACATACATACACACACACACACACACACACACACACACACACACACTTTTTCCTAATCTAGAGGACGTTTCTCTTTTACTTCCTGCAACCTGTTTAACCATGACAGAGCAAAATTAGAAATCAACAGCAAGAAAACTACAGAAAGTAAACAAACTCATAAAGATTAACAACATACCAAAGCCTATTTTCTGTTAGAAATCATCTGGCTTATCAGTATTTACATTTGCATTTGTTTCCTGTGGTTGACTGAACCAATGTCTTAAAACATTGCTCCTGTAGAACTTTAAGGATTTAAGGGTGCTTTTCTGTTTATTTGTTTGTTTTTGAAGAAGGGTCTTAATATGTAGCCTAAGCCACCCTTGAACTTAGAGTTCCACTTGTCTCATTCTGCTATGTAGTCATGCCACAGGTATGCTTCAGCATGTGGATCCAGAGGTTTAAGTCTTCTGTTGAGGTCTTTTATCCATTTTGAGTTTATTTTTACACAAAGAGATAGGAGCCAAATTTTAGTATTCAGTGCATCCACATGGATTTTTTTCTGGGACCATTCATAGGGGAGGCTATGCTTTCTCCCAGTATGTTTGTGGGA
Organism: Rhizomys pruinosus; assembly: GCA_009823505.1. NCBI lineage: Eukaryota > Metazoa > Chordata > Mammalia > Rodentia > Spalacidae > Rhizomys > Rhizomys pruinosus. Next base: position 163,857 of record VZQC01013232.1, on the reverse strand, counting down.
CCATGTGGAGAATTGATTGACCATAGAAGAATTGAGTTCAGGAAATATTATCCTGTTTCATTTAATTTTTTTTTTTTTTTGTTTGATTTTTTTATGGAGTCTTTTTTGCAAGCTTTTTTGGACAGGGTCTCCTGTAGCCAGTCTGGCCTGTCCTGGAACTCACAGATGCCTGATAGGAAGCAGGGCTGGCCTCAACTGCACAGAGAGTGCGCGCTGGCCTCTGACCATCCCAAGTGTCTGATGGATTAGAAGGCGTAGCGCACACCGTGACGCCCGGCCAGTGTATTCTCTATTTACTGTATGCTGTACTAAAGGTGACCTGGTCTGCATGCAAGTTGTGCACTGTGTTTTCAATGCGCGGAGGTCAGAAGGGAGGCGTCGGATTCCCCGGAGCTCGGATTCTCCTGGAATTGGAGTTTCAGACGGTCTCAGACGCCAGTGTGGTGCTGGGGATTGAACCCGGGTCCTCTCTAAAGAGCGGTCGGCGCTCTTAACCGCTAGGCCATCTCTCCAGCCCCTCATTTCATTTTTTCTACCAGGTCCATGCTGTTTACTGTGCTTCTTTAGGGTATCTTGAAATCAGGATTTTTTTATTTTATTTTATTTTATTTTATTTTATTTTATTTTTTTTTTATGTATATGAATGTACTGTCTGCATGCAGGTTTGTGCACCCATGTCATGCTGTTGAGGTCAGAAGAAGGTGTCAGATTTGCCTGGAACTGGAGTCAAAGATGGCTCTTAGTCGCCATGTGGATGCTGGGGATTGAATCAGGGTCCTCTCCAGCCCCGAATTTTTTTTTTTTTTTTTATTTCGCTTACTTATTCTATGCATGAGTGTTTTTCCCATATGCACGCAAGTGAACCTGTGCCCTGGAGTACCTGTGGAGACCAGAAGTGGGTGCCAGATCCTCTGGAACTAGAGTTAGAGATGGTTTTTATCCAACATATGGGTATTAAAAACCATGTCCTTTGCAGGAATAGGCAGTGCTCTAAACCACCGAGCCATCTTCCAAGTCTCCCAAATCCAGAATTTTGATGCTGTCAAATTTTTCATTTCACTTAAGATTATTTTGGCTGCTTGGAGTATTTTATGCTTCCATGTGAATTTAGCATTTCTTATAGTTCTATGAAGAGTATTGGTAGTATTTTGGTGAGAAATGCAATGAATTTATATATTGCTTTGGATAGCATGGACATTTCATAAATAGCAATATTTCAAGTCCATGAATAGAGAAGATGTTTCTGAGGTTTTTTGGGGGGGGTCTCTTTGTGATTTTACTTTATTAATTCTTGTTCTTCACAAAGCTATTATAGTGGTTAATGCACTTACTTGGTTTATTTAATATTTGCTTTCCTAATAAATTTTAAATGATCTTGACACTGTTATTTCTTCCCATATTTAACCTATCCAGCTATTGCTTGGTAATGAAAACCTGTCAATGAATAAGTGAGAAATTTATAGAAGTATTCAAGATCAACTTTCTTCTATTATTCTATATTTAAACTGTTTGCCTAAAATAGAAGTTTAGGCAACAGCACTGCTATCTGAACTTTCATCACACTATCACATAACTGAATAAGGGAATAAAAAACAGCAGAATGGAAAGTAATCAGAAGTAACATTTACATAATGGTTTATTCCTTCCATTGTATTAGACCCAGTACATGCTGTATAGGGAAGTCTAATACATATTATTACCAGGGATAGCAAAACAATAACGTCAAAATTTTAGTCCATAGGAATAGGCACTTTTATTTCCAGAGTAAGCAAACTAAATTTAATTTTTAAACAGTTTTCGTCAAGACACATTAATCACTCTTACTGTCAGCAGAAAAAAGAAACCTTACTCCTAGGAAATCATTAAACCTCAAACATGATCTGCGAAAATGAATGGCATAGTCACACTCTGCTGCTTCCAGCTCCCTCTTGCTCCTGCAGTTCCTCAGCCACAGCCACTTGCAGCTCCATTTTGTGAAAGGATATAAACTAAAAGGCAACACAAATATTTCCATTGTGAATGAGGTATCTGAACAAGCCACGTCTATGTTCATGATTCTGCAACTCACTATAGAAAGATGGAATTTTACAAGCCAACAGCCAACATTTTCTTGGTCTACCTTTAATAGAGATTAATTCCAACCTCCATATCTGACCTAACATCTTTATGTGAAAATTAGTCAAAACTTGTGAAATGTATTAACTTAACAGACCACCAACGAAAGGCTAAGAATGACGTCAGGAACCATCTGAAATCTATAGCAGACTGTTCACATTTACTGTTAGCCACACATCTCCACTAACGAATTGATTTAAGATTTTCTTTGGTTCTGTTACTATCCAAGTTCATGTAGCTTCTTCCATAGTGGAACAGGACACTCACTCCAGGCAACCTAAATCCAGGGCCATGAGCACTCCCATTTGCCCTATCCCCAAGAGAGAGAGAGAGAGAGAGAGAGAGAGAGAGAGAGAGAGAGAGAGAGAGAGAGAGAGAGAATATTCTCTTTAGAGCAAAAGCTATGGGTGTCGTGTTTTTTTTTCCAATATTTAAACTAATTCTTCAAGAATTCCATACAATGGCATTCATAATAGCTACCCATTCCCACCTCCTCCCAAGTCTACCTTTTACCCTCCTGCCCACCCACCTCTCTATACTTGCCCCCCATTGAGTCCAATTTGAGAATGGTACCAGCTCTGCAGCGTGATCAACCTAGCAGGGGCCACGTCCTTAAAGAAAATGGACTCTTCCTCTCCAAGCACCTATCACGTGCCAATAGCTCACCTCACTCTATACTGTAGTTTTGTCTGGCTTGAGCTTGAGCAGGTCTTGTGTATGCAGTCACCATAGCTGTGAGCTCATATGTGTAACTGCTCTGCTGACTAGAAAACACTTTTTCCTTCTAATCCTCCACCACTTCTGGCTTTTACAATCTTCCCAACCCTCTCCCATGAAGCTCTCTAAGCCGTAACAAGTAGAGTATGGTATAGATATACTATTTAGGGCTGAACACTCCAAAGTGCCTTATTCTCTACACATTGACCAGGTGTAGGTCTTTGTGATAATTGCTTTTTACCACAAGAAGCTTCTGTGATGAGGGGCAAGAGATGCACTAATCTATGGATATATTAATAACTCATTAGGAGTCATTTTCCTACTACATCCATGTATAGAATATTAAGCAGGTTTTCTTAGGCCCCAAGAAAGAAAGAAAATCCCTCTGCTGAGGAAGTCAGGCAGAAAGATGAAGGGACATTCAACTATGTGGTGTCTAATATATTTTGTTTTTTAAAAAATCTTAAATTGGTAAGGATGGTGCTACCCACCTTTAATCCCAGCACTTGGGAGGGAGAGGCAGGTGGATCTCTGTGAGTTCATTGCCAGCCTGGTCTACATAGCAAGTTCCAGGCCAGCTGGGACTAAAGGGAGACCTTGTCTCAAAAAAATAAATAAATAGACCAAAAAAGTCTTAAATCAAATATGGCAAAATATAACATTTAGACAGATATGAACTTGATTATATTTTGAAAAAATTATAAATTACTTTTAAATTTGATTGAGATGGTAGGTTTCTATAGGATTTTTCGTATGCCTTTCATGTCCCTATAATTCTGTTTAACTCCCTGCTTAACCTTTTCCACCACCAGTATCCTACCTATCTAACTTCATTTTACCTATAATCTACTATTACCACTCTCTTAATGTATCCCCTCCCCAAAGGACTCTTTCTAATTTCCTTGTGCTCTAAGTTAAGCACACAAAACAAAAGATGGTCACCTGAGCAAGAACATGAAGCACTTGTCTTTCTGCATCTGAGTTACCTCACTTGAAATAATTCTTTCCAGTACTATCCATTTACCTGAAATTTTCATTATTTCACTTTTCTTCACAGCTGACTAATATCCCATTGTGATATGAAACAAGTGTGGATGAATTCTGGAGGCTTAAAGGGTTAGGAATGCATGGGCATGGGGCAAGGGGAAAGAGAAGGGAGTAGTGGTTGGGCCAATCAAAAGTAAAGATACATAAACAAATTTTATGGAAACCAGCAATGGCACCATGAGTGTTGTGAGAGTAACAAACCAATTCCATTGGACTTAAGGTCTGCTCCACACCATTCTGAAGTCTATACCTGGCACTGTTATCAGGGTCCAGAACCTACGGCTAGACAGGTCATGGGCCATAGGGGAGAAGTTACTACTAGTATTCTGTTAAATAGACATATTATTAAATGGGCTCCTAATGACTTCTTGTCAAACCCATATATTAGTACATCTTTCAATTCTTACCAGAGTAGCCTCTTCCTGAAATAGATAGTGATTAACACAGACATCCACAAGTAGGTTAATGTGCAGTGAATATGAGACTGAAGAGTACTCAATCCCTCTTCTCCTAAAGCTCAAGAGTCATTGAAGAATAAAGGGAGAAAAGAATATAAGAGGCAGAGGTGGTAAAAGAAGACAAGAAACTCTGTGTTGTCTGAGCACAATAGGGCAGTTACACAAATGAAATCATAGTACTTGCAATAACATGCACAAAGTCCTATGAAATCCCAAACCAAGCAAGACCCCAGCAAGGCTGGAGGAGGACAAGAGGCTCCAGCTCTAACTGACGATCTTATCGCCAATTGATAACTACTGGGAAAAGAAGTGTCAGGATTCTTTAGGAGTAAGGCTACTGGTAGGTTGATCACACGCCAAGTGATGTACCCTCACTCAAGAACACATGGGGAACCTAAATTAGACTCAATAAGCCTTTAAAAACAGAAAAATAATGATAGAGAACACAAACTGTCGGGGATGCTAAGATGGGTATAGAGGTAGGAAAGGGTATCTAAATATTGTATGAATTGTTCAATAATCAATAAAATATTTTTAAAGGAGTTACTTTAGCTAAGTGAGAACTTGCCACTTTTATATATTTTAGAAATAATAGAAAATAATAGTATCTTGTAACCCAGTAAGTTGAATGTTGCAGGATCAGGTAAGAGATTTGCTGATTTGTGGGAGGAGCTGGAGGTGTATCACCATGAAGAAGTTTTTTTTTTTATTGAGGTTTTTTGTCTTTCATACAAGATTACTTAATCAAAGTTAGGTCCATTCCCCCTTCCTTGCTCCCCATCCCGCCAGAGCTCATGCATTCTGCCATACTTGTCTTTCATCTTTTTCTCAGTCTTTTTTTCAGTTTTGGAGTCTAGAACAATGAAGAAGTTTTAAAAACAAATGCCTTCTCAAGAAAAAAGTGAAGACTTCTTGAATATCTTCTAAGCCTTCCTTTTGGAAAAGTTAGACATCATTTTGATACGATCTCAGTCTCAAACATACAAGAAAGCTTCCTCCCTGCTGGTAACCTTTAATAGTGCCAAGTGCCAAGTGCAGAGTACTGGGGAGATGAAAGATCCATGATCACACCAGCATGCCACAATACTGACCTGAGAGGCCAGATGTGCCCACTGCAGCAAGAGTGGCACAACTGCTGTGGGATACCTAATTGTTCTCTGGCTGGATTTGGGGCTGGCTCACCAAGAAAGGATTTAAAGGCTGGTACTGTAATCTTGGTCAAAGGTTCATGATTCTGGAAGTCATATGGCCTAAGGTGGAATCAGCTATTATTCTTTTCCTAAATGGTCATGTTATCAAATTGCCTTTTGAATAGTTATGTTTAAAACCATAGACTTGGACTGCTGCCAACTATGGTCAGAGAAGCTTCTATTTGCACTATTCAACATTCAGTGAAGAGATTCATGCTGGGTCAAAACACTGATAATTAGACTGAATATTCAGCCTTAAATGGCACGATTTTATCAGCCCCCATTCTCATCCCACCAAGGTTCATGAAATACAGTGGTAGATAAAAGGAGAAGGATGCAAGAACTGACTCAGGGATGAGGAGGACAGCTGCAGAATGTCAGCTTCTGGCACATGGCAAGGCTATTATATAGGTGAACTCATAGAAGCTTTGGTTACTTGCATATGACCTGTACAAGACCAACCCAGCTGAATATATGTCATAGATGCAGGGGATGGGGAGTACTCGATAGGCCCTTTCCCTTACTGGAGTTATTGGTAGTCGATAGGCATCTAGGCTGTTTCCATATCCTAGCTATTGTGGCTAGAGAAGCAATGAACATGGATGAGCATGTGTCTCTGTAGTAGAATATACATTTCTTTGAGTGTATGCCCAGGAATGATAAAGCTGCGTCCTATGATAGACCTGTATCTAAGATGTTTTCGGAGATGCCACACTGATTTTTATGGTGGATGTACCAGTTTGCATTCCCACCAACAATGGGTGAATATTTCTCTTTCCCGACATTCTTTTTTTTTTTTTGGTCTTTTCTAGACAGGGTCTCCCTGTAGCCCCAGCTATCCTGGAACTTGCTCTGTAGACCAGGCTGGCCTTGAACTCAAAAAGATCCACCTGCCTCTGCCTCCCAAGTGCTAGGCTCCCAACATTCTTATCAACATGTGTTGTCTTTTTTTTTTCTTGATCTTAGCAATTTGAATGGGATAAGATGAACCCTCAAAGTAATTTTAATTTTCTTGATGGCTGATGGTGGAGACTACTTTTAAACATATTTCTTAGGCTCTTGTATTTCTTCTTCTGAGAACTCTATGTTCATTTCCATAGCCCATTTTTAAATAGGGTTGTTTATTTTCTTGATGTTTAATTTTTTTTAATATTCTAGACTAATCCCTTGTCAGGTGCACAGTTGAATGATATTTCCCCATTCTGTAGGTTTTACAAAAATTATACCTTCTTGCATAGACTTATCCTCTCTGAACTTAATTTAAATACAGAATCTCCCATTACTACTCTTCAGTTCCCTATTCATCTACTTTAATATTTCCCTATAATAAGAATAACATTACTGGGCTTAGATCCAGGCAAGAGGGATCCCTTCTGGGCTCTGTATTTAGAGGACACTATATGGGTCCCTCTCATAAAGAGAATTCTATGGCCCCAGAAATATCTTCACATAGAATTACAGGCCGTTTCCTTATAAACCAAAATTTATATATCATGAATATTTAAATTACTAAATCTCTCTCTCATATCTCTCTCTGTGTCTGTCTGTCTGTCTGTCTGTCTGTCTCTCTCTCTGACTAGAATATAGCAAATATTGTTATGGATGGCCATGCCTATATCATCTTATATTCTGTGAGTACCCTTTACAAAAGGAAATAGCAAGAAGAAAATATTAGGGCTGAAAGTTGAATGGGGTTTGGCAACTATGCATGTGAGTATTCATATGGTATACTCTAACCCATCTCAGTCTAAGAAGGGTACCTGGGTGGGAAGAAAAGGGAGCCAGGTGCCAGTTCACTGGTTACCCCAGACTCTCTAAGATTATTAAAGGTCTGAGAATCTAATATTGATATATTGTTTTTTGTGAAATAAACTTGCAATCCAGCAGTTCTGCAATCCAAATTCTCTGTTGAAAATTGTTGCAAAAAGTGCTTAGTGAAAATAGCATAAAGAATAATTCCATAACTCATCCCTGTAACATTACCTTTCACCTAGTGTTTTCTTTCTTGTTTTCCATTTCCTGAAGTTTATGGTAACAATCATGCATACACAGATGCCTATTGTTAAAGAAGGGCTTTAGTTCATAGACACTGGCACTGCCATATATTCTTGTTAAGCACAATAAATGTGGGGCTGGAGAGATGGCTCAGGAATTCAGGAATATACAGTCACATACTCATGTGCATATGCAAACACAAGCTGTTTAGTTTGCTTCTTAGTTGCTATGATAAAATACTGACCCAAACCAACTTGGCAGGAAAGGATTTATTTGGCTACACTCCAAAATCATCATTGAGAGAAGTCAGGGCAAGAACTCCAGCAGGTACCAGAGTCAGGACTGAAGCAGACTCATGGAGGAATGACGTTTACAGGAGTCAGCACTGAGCAGACTTATGGAGGAATGCTGCTTACAGGTGTATGTACTGAGCAGACTCATGGAGGAATGCTGCTTACAGGTGTATGTACTGAGCAGACTCATGGAGGAATGCTGCTTACAGGTGTATGTACTGAGCAGACTCATGGAGGAGTGCTGCTTACAGGTGTAGGTACTGAGCAGACTCATGGAGGAATGCCGATTACAGGAGTCAGCACTGAGCAGGCTCATGGAAGAATACTGCTTACAGCCATGCTCCTGGACCATGATCATTTGCTTTTTTATAGAACCCAGGACCCTCTGCCCAGCAATGGCGCAGCCTTAAATGTGCTGGCCCCACCCACATCAATTAGCAATTCAGAAAATTTCTCACAGGACAGAACCACAGGCCAACTAGCAATTCCTCAACTGAGGTTTCCTCCTCCTAAGATATCAAGTTGATAACTAAAACTAACTGCACCCCCACACACACACACACAATCATACCCCATGACAGTATAAAATGTCGATGCTTTCATTCAAAGGTAATTTGGGAGTATCAAATGCCTTGATAATGTTATTTTTTTGTCCATAAATTCTAATTCTACAAATGATCCTAAAAGAAAGAAGGAGAGATAGTACTTAATTTTTCCAAAAAAAAGACTAATCCTGTATAGGTCTTCTGTAGGTAATCACAGCTGTGGTGAGTTCATGAGTGGAATGGCTATTTCGGAGGAGCTATCACCCTTAGCCATCGTTTCATGAGGGAATGTCATTATCTTCAGTGCCCACACCACTGATAAGCTGACATTGCTTCAGTAAATAATCTCCCACCTACACTCAGGCAAGAAAACCCTAATTAAACTCAGTAAACTACATATAAAAAAGAAGACATGAGGGGCTGGAGAGATGGCCTAGCGGTTAAGAGCGCCGACCGCTCTTACAGAGGACCCGGGTTCAATCCCCAGCACCCACATGGCGGCTGAGAATCGTCTGAAGCTCCAATTCCAGGAGAACTCCAGTTCCAGGGGAATCCGAGACCCTCTTCTGAACTCCGCAGCGTTGCACGACACGGGTGCACAGACTTGCATGCAGACAGTACATTCATACACATACAGAAATAAATAAAAAATTTTAATAAAAAAAAAGAAGACATGAAAGTAGGGTGGGACTTGTTAAGAAGGAAAGTGCAGACAGGAGAGTGAGGAAGTATGAGGGTAGAGAATGGAGTGTGGTGACGATGACTAGAATGTATTATGTAAATGCATAGAATTGTGAGACAATATTAAAAGAAATGCTAAAAATTTTAGATGAAAACTAATACCAGTATTATATCATAGAATTATTGAACATCATACACATATCAGTAAAATCAATTGAGAAATAGTTCAGACAGTTTCACAGTATAACAGTGCTCGGAAATGGAAACGACCTAAACGTCCTTCAACTCATGAATGGATCATAAATATGTGGTACATATACACAATGGACTTCCACTAAGCTCTAAAGAAAAAATGAAATCCTGAAACTTGGAAGTAAATGGACAGAATTGGAAAACATTATACTAGATAAGGTTACCCAGATCCAGAAATACAAACTCCACATATTCTCTCTTATCTGTGGTTCCTAGTTGTGTATCTGTAGATTTGAGTATGCAACTGCAGAAATCAAATAAATAGAAAGGGACCATGGGTGCTTCCCACGGGAGAATAAGGAGCTATACATAGCGAGATAATCAAACACAGGTTACATGAAAGGGAAAATGGGAAAAATAAAGGGCAGCAGTCTCCCTGCAGAGGAGAGAAGGAAGGTAATGCAGAGAGGATGCGGAGATAAATAACACTAAGGATATTGGGGGAAAAAAAGTAGGGAAACATTTTATTATTTTTTATTTTTATTTTTTGGTCTTTTAGAGACAAGGTCTCCCTGTAGCCCCAACTGTCCTGGAACTCACTCTGTAGACCAGGCTAGCCTTGAACTCACAAAGATCCGCCTGCCTCTGCCTCCTGAGTGCTAGGATTAAAGATGTGCACCACCACGCCCAGCTTGGGAAACATTTTATTTTATAAGCTTACTCTGTGTGTGTGTGTGTGTGTGTGTGTGTGTGTGTGTGTGTGTGTG
>VZQC01013232.1:89751-151561 GCA_009823505.1 Rhizomys pruinosus | reverse complement strand
GGGGGGCAAGGGAAAGGGAAATGTGCCTGAACTGAATTGGAAAATAATGTATGAAATGCACAAAGCATCAATAAAAATTAAAAAAAAAAGAAAGAAAGACGCTTCTTCTGCACTGAATATCAGCTGCTACCATGAATGATCAAAATGCAGAGTAGGTGACCCTGTGGTGCCCAGCTCCAACTGGCACATCTATAATTCAACTCCTACACCTATGTTTAAGAGAACATCCCAAAAGAGAGGGTAGAACAATTTTGAGAGCCAGAGGACCAGGATACCTGTAGTTAGAACATGTTTCCTAGACCTGCATAAGGACAATACCAGTAGATATGGAAGGGGTCATAAACATGAGGAGTTGGGGAGAAGTTGGAGGGGGGAAGAAATATGAAAATATAGTTCTCATAAATAAAATTAGGCAACCCTCTATCATAAAAGTAAATTATATTAAAGAAAATATGAAAAATGAATCACAAGATCTTTCTATTTTTCCAGAATGAGAAATTCCTTCAGATTTTTTCATATTCTAAGCATTTCACATTCAGTTAAAAACTTCATATAAGTAAGCTACAATATGTCATCTATATTTGGATAATAAAAATTAGATCATCAATCCTATAATCTGAGACCCTCTTCTGACCTCCGCAGCATTGCACGACACGGGTGCACAAACTTGCATGCAGACAGTACATTCATACACATACAAAAATAAACAAAATTAATTAAAAAAAAGATAAAAGCTGATAGGCTGCAAGGACTCTGGGCCACATGGATGGATTCATGGCATTCTTGAGAAAGTAAGTTTCATTTTTAAAAAAAGACAGATCTGGCCAGGCACATTGGTGCATGTTTTTAAACTCACTGAGAGGCAGAGGCAGGCACATCATTTTAAGATAAAGGCCTGGGCTACAGGGAGACACTGTACAAAACATAAAACAAAACAAACAAACAAAAACAAAGCAAAACAAACAATACAGATCTGGGCCCTTACTGTCCATTTATCTGGCTCTTATTCTCCTTTCAGCCCTTCCACCTTACACATATAACAAAACTTGGGCCCTTGAAACCTATCCACAGCTTAAGCCTGAATGTACCAGGCTCCTAAACCATGAGTACAGAAAGGCAAATGCCATAACCACACTGTTGGGGTCATTGAAAAGGAAGCTAGCTTTGAATTTTTCATTAAAATTTAAAATAAATAAGAAAATATCATAATCAAATCCCTGGCAAAGAATCCAGAAGTCTGAACATCTCAAATGACAAAAAGAATCTGTATCATTTATATTCCAGCAATTTTCACTAAAGTACACATGGAATATATATTCCTTTTTCATGTGTACAGCAATATAGCCTGGACACTCATTTGATCAACTTGATTGAACACACAAGCCCCCCACCCCCCTGCTGGATGGTGGGACCAAGGGGCTGTGTGGGTTTGGACACAACTGCTTGCAAACTGGTTTTACATGAAGGATGCTTATACTCATAAATTATCACTTATTGCTAAAAAAAATGGGAAAAAAACTGAGAGAAAGATGCAGGACAGTTATGACAGAATGCATGATCTGGGATGGGGTGGGGTGGGGTGGGGGAAAGAGAAGGGGAAATATGCCTGTACTGAATTGGAAAATGATGTATGAAATACACAAAGCATCAATTAAAAAAAGTTTAAAAAAAGAAAAAAGAATATTTTAAAAAATGTGTTTTTAATTTTATTTATTGTTTTATGCGTATGAATGTACTGTCTGCATGTAGGTCTGTGCACCCATGTCATGCAATGCCACGGAGGTCAGAAGAGGGTGTCGGATGCCCCTGGAACTGGAGTCAAAGACGGTTCTCAGCCGCCATGTGGGTGCTGGGGATCAAACCCGGGTCCTCTGCAAGAGCAGTCGGCGCTCTTAACCGCTAGGCCATCTCTCCAACCCTTAAAATATATTCTGAAATGCTATTATAAAAACAGAGAAATATTTTTAAAGTTATTTTTCTTTGTTATTGTTATGGTTTGATGTTTTAGATTTTGTTGCTGCTGTTATTCTGAGACAGGCTTTCATTATGTAGCTCAGGCTGGCCTCAATACTTTATAGCTTCTGCTTCCCAAATTCTCTGATTATAGGTATGAACTACCACACAGCATACAAAAGAAAAATGAAAAGATTATTCCTACAGGACAAATTTCCAGATAGGTGCTTCTTAAGGAACAATAGATTCTTTGTTACAGATAGCTTTGCCCTTTAGTTACTTCTTTGTAATAGTAAATTTTAAAGAGCGATTTAGTAAGCTATCTCAATTTGAATAGCTGTTTTCTTTTCCCATGAATACATCCCTCTGTTATGATTAATGCTTAAATAACAGGGAAACAAGTACTGTACTAATCTGCAGCTTGCTAGAAGCAAGCAGCCAGGAAAATATCATGTAAAATTTTAAATTTGTCCAAAGTCTAATCCTCTAGGTAACTTGTAGAAAATAAATAGATTGTTATGAAACAATATCAAGAAACCTCACCAAGTATGCTTTATAAAGACTTATTAATGCACTGTTGTGTTAGTACAACTTTGAAACATAACATAGCACATTAATGGACAAAGGGGAACAATCCCACAGAGCCAGTAAATAACATTACTGAGTCTACATTACATGATTATTTGTTCTTTAAAGCCATCGTCTCCTTACTCTTGAATAATTGACTTGATCAAATCACTGCTCTTAAAGACAATGTTTGCTATGTAGTTACCAAAATGTTTGTATTCTGTTACCAAAACATAAAAGAACTCTAAATGGCATTGGCATCAATAAAAGCATTACATTTCTGTTTGTAAAAATAGCACTTCTTTGTAAATTTATTGTCTAAATAAGCAGAATTCCTCCTTTACTCTCTGGATTTTTTTTCTGAACTTGTTTGCACTGAAACTGAGTAAATCCTTTTTTCTTTAAATGAATTTACAAGTTGTTTGCCTGACCTTCTCAGACACCTTATCTATCATACTATTCTCTTTTTAATTGAATATACTTTATTGCTCAAGAAAGGTCACCAACTGAGCACTCTAAGAAACTGGCTTCTTATGAATCCACAGGTACTGATTAGTAACTGACCATTTGCACAATGCCAAGGAAGAGATGAGTTAAATCTGCTGGATGGGCTCTGGATTCTTTAATAGATTTGTGGTTGAGCATGGCAATTAGTGTCAGGAAGTGAGAGGTCAATAAAACATAGCCAAAGAAAATAACTGAAATTCAGTGTGTACATATATCTTTGGGAGTAGAAATGAAAACTGTCAACTTGATGTAACCCTGTTGTCCAGGTAGCACTGTAATGACAGGCATTATGCACCACACTGCCTTTGTAACCTTTAAGATTGACATCGGTATGGAGAGAAAAATCCAGGACAGCAAAGAAATAAATATTTTATTATCCTACCTAAATCAACAGTTGGACTTTTGCATCACCTTTCCTCAGAAAACTAACGACCATAATCAGAACTTTATAAAAAGACTGAAAATGTTACTAGAAAAATGAATAGGCATCAAGCAAGAGGAACCAAAGAACACCACAATCAATCTGAAAATATGACTATAAACAAGCACATAATCTTCACTCTAAGCTACAATTGTTTTTCTTTTCCACTAACCTTGCATTCCACTCATTTAGATTTTCCCATTCATCATCTATGTATTCATACATAATATTCATCATGTATATTTAGTATTTCTCAAAATGCTACCTTATTACTTTTTTTTTTTTTTTGGTCTTTTCAAGAGAGGGTCTCCCTGTAGCCCCAGCTGTCCTGGAACTCACTCTGTAGACCAGGCTGGCCTTGAACTCACAAAGATCTGCCTGACTCTGCCTCCCGAGTGCTAGGATTAAAGGCGTGGCTCCACCACACCCAGCATATTTATTTATTTATTTATTTATTTATTTATTTATTTATTTATTTATTCATTCATTCATTCATTCATTCATTCATTCATTTAGCATTTCTGAGGATGGAATTCAGGGCTATGTGTGCCAGGGAATATTTTGTACTTAACTGTGACCCAGCCTACCATTTTTTAACATAATTTTTATTGAGCACATTTTATATACATTTCTTAATCAAATTTAGACTCATTCCCCCATCCATGCCCTCCCTCACGCCCTCCTCCCCGACCAGAGCCCATGGATCTGCCATGCATGTTAAGTCCTGTCTTGCATCTTTATCTCAGTCTTTTTTTTTAAGTAGCCAATAACAGAGAACTAGGGGACCACTGTCAAATTAATGTGTTGAAAAGGCCACAACCTCAAAGCAAGAGTTTGCTATGTTGGGTCTCCTCATTCTAACTGAATCATCTTGTACAAATATGGCACATCTACAATCATCTTTTAACCTAGCTATAAATGGAAATAAGACCTCGTGACATTGAAAAATAAGGGAACTATAGAAATCATTTCCATCCAATATTGCAGTTTATAGACATTAAGGACATAATTCAGTCTAACTTTTCTACAGGTACCATATACCAATTATTACAAATGTAATAATTGGTAAAATGTACACATCTGAACCAGTAGCATTTCTAATTTGAATACATCATGGGTAGAGAAGAATATGACTTGCTTTTATAAATATTGTGTCCATCAAGTTCTTTGAGCCATCAAAGAGCACAGCTATTTAAAGAATCTGTGTTGATTAAGACATCTGGATGAAATTTTTTATTATCTCTTTGGTCCTCATCAGATAACATATGGCATCAGTCATCAGGCTAATTGTACAGAGGTATATGATGAATACATATTAGTTCCCGTGTTATTATGATGATTCACTTAATCAAATGAAACTTTGTTTCTAGCATCACCTCACACAAAAGCTGCAATTTTGCTCTTGTCTCAGGACAGACTTCAGTCTTCTCTTCCACTTTATCTTTGTGAAAAAGCATTTTTGTAGCTATTGTACAATTGTCTCTAGTGATTGTTATAGATGGATGATTGTCTTAACTGGAATAGATAGTTGGCATGAGAACTAATGCTATAAAAATGTTTTGTTTTGAGAAATGCTGCATTAATGAATATGACATTAGCATTTATGTGAATATTTTACTGAGTGCTTTGTCTATGACATTTTAATATTTAATCTTTGTGCTTTTACTGGAATTTCAGAAGTTGAATGAAATTGAATAATATGGAAAGATTAAGTTTTTCCTCATGACTCTGAAATAACTATAGAATCTGGGGTCATTTTCTATTTATCAAATTACCCTTGTTAGTTATACTTAATAATATTAATAATATTGTAAACTGAAATTAACTACCTGCTTATTTAATTTATTTATGTTTGTTTATATATGTTTATATAATGTTTGAACATTATATAAATTAATTAATCAACCTTATAATAAACTATAAAATTTTCATAATCAAGGGGCTAGAGAGATGGCTCAGTGGGTAAAGCACATGCTGTATAAGCTGAAAGACCTGAGATCAAATCCCCAGAACTCACATTAACCTGGGCATGGTGGCAGGACTTTACAGCCTCAGCTTTTCTCCCAGGAGGTGGGAGGCAGAGACACAAGAACTCCCTCCCAAAGGTTCTTGAGTAGCTAGCCTGGAATAAGTACTGGTGAACCATTACCCTGTCTCAAATAACATAGAAGGGGAGGACAGACATGCGAAATTGTCCCCTGCCATCTATATGGACCACATGTGATCCAACATTTGCACATCATACACAAGTGCACACACTAAAAAAATAATAATTTAATAATGATGACTTAAACAACCATGTATTTCTAAACAACTGTGTCAAAAATTTATACCTATTTATATTTCTAGAAATACTATAGATAATCAGAAATGGATAAGTAGTAATATAAATTCAGATTAATTCTTAATATGATAAATTATATGGCCATTAGAATGTTTATGAAGCTTTATACCAGAGAACATGCTGACATTACAATATTCATGGCAAATATCACAATAAATGACTATGCACATTCTGATTTCAACAGTGTGAAAAATATTCAGAGAAGAAAGGTTCAAAGCCATACTTCAAATATTAATGTTTGTTTCTTATATAAAGGGAAAAAGTTTTTCCTACTGCTTTGAACTTTTATGAACTTGTCACTATAGTACGTATTCCCTTCATAATCAGAAATAATCCATGAAAAGTAATTTGGGCATTATTTAGTTCCTGAACAACCAACAGTTTGGGAAATACAAAAATTGTGTGTTTATAGATTAGATCTCAGAGGAAATTGAACTTTTTAAATAATATCAAAGCCTGAGTCTGAGCCAAAAAAGTGGGTTTGATTCATTGCTGAGTTATTCCTCCTGTAAGCCCATGGATCAGATAATGATTCTGTAAGTCTCTGGAACTTTTCTGTAAAAAGCATCTTTTCACCTCCTAAATCAACCCAAAATTTGAAGAAAAACATGCTGCTGATTTTTAAAATTATACCGGCCAATGCATCACTTTTAGGGTACTTGCTATGGTGTCTGAAATTCCAATGATATATCACTGTATTTTCACCCAGGGAACACATTCTGATGAGAGCTCACTCACAGAGTAAAGAGCTTCTTCAGTAACAATACACTGCTTGAAAATGTCTGAGAGCCAGGGAAGAAAATTTACTTTAAAATAATGTGTATTAAAAAATTCCATGATTCAATTTAAGTTTTAATCATAAAATGGATTATCTGAAGAGGAAGCAACAGAATGTGTACAGAACATGGACTCTTGACTTTATAACAATCATGAAACATTGTTCTGAATAGAACACTGGAGCAGAAAATCTTTCTGAAGCTATAAAACTTGCTGAGAAACAATCCTGAATAGGAAGAAATCCCAGATTGCTGCTACCTACCCATTTTACTCTCAATATGCTCTGAACAAGGAAGGTATTTTTTTTTAAATAATGTCGTGGGTTTTGCATATGTATGCATATTGTCTTTCATGTGTGACAGTAAAGCTACCCCATTAACTGAACATAGCATCTTCTTTTAAGTAGATAGAATAAGGAGAAATCGGCTTCCTAAATTAATATAGACAATACTTATAAGGCTAAATAGGACAACCATGGAGGAAATTTACCTTGTAAATTATGTTTAGAGATGCAAAAAAGTTGCGATAATTTTCCATATAATCTATATTTAATAAAAACTCCTTACTCATATCTAAAGAAGTGATAAGTTGGGATGATTCATGGAAGCACTGTTATGTCCACATAGCAGGCACAGAAAGTCAAATGAAGAGGACAGAAAGAAGCTGTCCATCATGATGGACCAGGAAGCAGGGAGAAATAAAAATAATATCTTTAATTACATCTTTTTTTTTCTGAGATTGTCCTAGGCTCATATGCTGTTACAAAAAGAATGGGACATTACATATACCACTTACTTTGTTGCTATATTGAAAATATCTTGCAATCTTATAATTCATTATCACAACCAAGTTATTGATGTTGATGCAGTAACTGTAGGGGCCTTTCCATCATCACAGATGCATGACATGCTTCTCTTTCAAGGTTACATTCTCCTCACTTTACTCTTGCAGCTTCTGACCAACTACACATGTCTATATATCCCAGTATCTCAATGTTATATGCATGGAATCATGTGCTATGTAAGTGTTGGGAACTAAATTTTTTCAGTCAGTCTAATTTCCTTGAGATCTATACAAGCTGTTACATATTTTATTTTTTTTAAATTTTTTTTATTAATTTTATTTATTTCTGTATGTGTATGAATGTACTGTCTGCATGCAGGTTTGTGCACTCGTGTCGTGCAATGCCGCGGAGGTCAGAAGCAGGTCTCGGATTCCCCTGGAACTGGAGTTCTCCTGGAATTGGAGTTTCAGACGGTTCTCAGCCGCCATGTGGGTGCCGGGGATCAAACCCGGGTCCTCTGTAAGAGCGGTCGGCGCTCTTAACCGCTAGGCCATCTCTCCAGCCCCAACTGTTACATATTTTAATCATTTGCTTCTTGGTGCATGGTATGATGCACTGAAGCTCAACAGTAGATAAATATTCTGAAATGACAAATTGTATTGAGTATTTATTTGGGATCTTTTTTCTCTAATAAAGTAGTTTTGGGCCAATTTCTTTTTCTTTTCACTATAGAGTTTTGAGATTGCTTTATAACATCTCAAATCTAGACTATTATCAGATCTATGTTCTTCCTAATATATAAATTTTTTGTGCCTCCTTAACAGTGCCTAACTCTCTCAAAGGAGTTTTCATTTTGATGAGACCCAATTTATCCATTTCTTACACCAAAAGAATCATGCTTTTGATGTCAAGGCCAAGAATCTTGTCTTGAAGTCTTTTAATCATCTCCCAAGTTCTATGGCTTAGCTTTCATTTAAGTTTGTAATTTGACTTAATTTTCATATATTGTATGAGGACTGACTTTTCCTTTCTTTGAATGTTCATTTCTGCAAGCACTAATGTTGTAAAGACTGCCCTGCTCCATTGACTAGGTTTTTGTACTACCTTAAAAATGATCAGCTCACTATATCTGGACAGGCTGATCTATTCTGATCTATTGACTACCATCAGTCTTGTCCATATGTCGATCTCTTGATTGCTATAACCATGTTGTGGTCTCAATAACAAGTACAGTGATTCCTGTCATTTTTTAAGGTACGCTAGACACCTTCCCTTTCCATTTAAGTTTAAGAATAATCTTATCTCTGTGGACAAAGAAATCAGTGGGATTTTGATCCTTTGAAATTTTTCAACCACACTTTAAAGAAATAAAATTATTCCAGGATGAACAAAGTTGCAGCATGTTCTATTCAGTGGAAACTTTTAGCATTCAGTCCTGAATTCCTGAGTTTTAATTGCTGTATGAATTCAATATTTTTACATGAATCCCCAAATTATGCTATTTTCCGGAGGTTGGCAAGCTTTACACTCTGTGGCCTCATTTTAATAAAGTCTAGAGTGTTTTTTTTTTTTTTGGTTTGATTTTACATTTTTTAAAAGGTATAAAGCCAAATAAAGCAGAATGTATGCCAGAAGATGCATGTAGGCCACTAAGCCTGTACTAAAACCTGAAACCCTGAAGGTGATAGAAGAAAAAGTCAGCAGCAACCTACAAGACATAGGTGTAGGAAAAGACTTTCTAAATCAAACAGCCGCCGCACAGGAAATAAGGACAACAGCTGAGAAGTGATCAAACTCAGAAGCTTTTGTACAGCTAAAGAAACAATCAAGGAAGTGAAGAGAAAACCTACAGAGTGGGAGGAAAGCTTCACCACTGATACATCTGACAGAGCATTAATATCCAGAATATATAAGCTACTTATAAAACAAAGAAGAAAACAAATGACCTACTCAAAAGATGGAATAAAGAGATGAACAGAGACTTCACCAGTAAGGAAGTAAAGATGACTGAGAAACATCTTTTTTTTAATTTTATTTATTTATTTTATGTGTATGAATGTACTACCTGCATATAGGTTTGTGCACCCGCGTCGTGCAATGCCACGGAGGTCAGAAGAGGGCGTCGGATTCCCCTGGAACTGGAGTTCTCCTGGAATCGGAGTTACGGACGGTTCTCAGCCGCCATGTGGGTACTGAGGATCTAACCCTGGTCCTCTGCAAGAGCAGTTGGCGCTCTTAACTGCTAGGCCGTCTCTCCAGCCCCCGAGAAACATCTTAAAAAGTGTTCAACATCATTAATAATTAAGGAAATGCAAATTAAAACCACACTAAGGTAGCATCTCACTCTAATAAGACTAGCCAAGATCAAGAAAACAAAAGACACCAAATGCTAGAGAGGTTGTGGGGAAAGGGGAACACTCATCCACTGCTAGTGGGAATGTAAACTGGTACAACCACTGTGGAAAGCAGTGTGGAGAACCCTTAAAAATTTCAAAATGAGGAGCTGGAGAGATGGCCTAGCGGTTAAGAGCGCAGAGCGCTCTTACAGAGGACCCGGGTTCGATCCCCAGCACCCACAAGGCGGCCGAGAGCCGTCTGAAACTCCAATTCCAGGAGAACTCCAGTTCCAGGGAATCCGACACCCTCTTCTGACCTCCGCGGCATTGCACGACAAGGGTGCACAGACCTGCATGCAGACAGTACATTGATACACATACAGAAATAAATAAAATTAAAAAAAAAAAAGATTTCATCTAAAAAAAAAATTCAAAATGAGCCTACCACCTGACCCAGCCATACCACTACTGGGTATATACCCACAAGACACATCCTACTCCAAAAATACATGCACAGCTGTTTATTGCAGCTCTCTTCACAATAGCAAAGAGCTGGAACCAACCGTAATGCCCCTCAACTGATGACTGGATAACAAAAATTTGATACATCTACACAGTGGAGTTCTATGCAACGGTAAAGAAAGATGACATCATGAGCTTTGCTGGTAAATGGATGGAACTCGAAGCAATATGCTAAGTGATGTAACACAGTCCCAGAAAAAAAAAAAAGTGAATGGTTTCCCTCACTTGTGGATGCTAACACCAAATCCCCAGTTGGCAGGCAAACTGAGCAACTTTATTATCTTTCATTGTATCTGAAAGCAACTGTACTATTCCGATGTGAATCTCTTAATGGACTCTAGAATTGTCCTACCTACCACTTGTATTCACACATTGTAATTGCCATATATGGATGGAAGATATGTATTCATATTCTTAAAAAAAAAAAAGAATGCAAAGTTACACATTTTTTTTACCTGCATGCAACTTTACTGTTGAAATGTGAATCTCTAAATATGTTTAGGAGTCAACCTACAGTTTATTTTTGGAATTTGTAATTTTGATTTACATGTGGAGTGTATATATGCATATTTTGGAATAATATAAAATAAAAATTAAAAACAAACAAATTTTTGACTACCAAAGGCAATGCTGCACTGAGATGATAAAGCAGTGTATTATGGCAAACTGAAAATGTTAGTTCAATTCAACTCTCAGGGACTAACTAGCTGCAAGCTAAAGTAGAGTCACACACAGCAATAAGATGTTCTTTCTGCACTCTTCTTTCTCAGTATGGTGGGCTGCCTGGCTAACTCAGATCAAACCATTTTAAGATTTGGGTCACTTAGTATGACCTTTGTTACTGTAATGGAAAACATCTGAAACTGGAAGTCTCCCACAGACACATTTTTTTTAAATATTTGTTATTTTTTCTTTTTTATGTGCATGCATGTACTGCCTGCATGTAAGTACATGAGTGTCATGATATTCCCATGGTCAGAAGATAGTGTAGATCCCCTGGAACTGTAGTTACGGATATTTGTTAGGCAGCATGTGGTGTGCTGAGAACGAACTGAGGTGCTCTTAACCTTTGAGTCATCTCTCCACCTGCAGGCTCATATTTTGAATGCAATATCCCAGCTGATGGTGGTTTGGAGAGGTGGTTGAAGCCTTAGGAGTTGAGACTCATCAAGCTCCAGCTTTTGAAGGGTATTCCTGGCTCTTAGTTCCAGCCACTCTTTCTGCTTCTGCCATGTGAGCAGCTTCTGCTCTACACTCCTGTGACCATGAGCTGACCCACTCTGACATCTTCCTGCAGTGCTGGACTGAAACTAGGAAAGCATGAGCTCAAAGCAACCTTCCTTCACTAAAGCTGCTGTTGTCAGGTATTTTGGCCACAGACACCTGAAAGTAACTCATACACAGCCTAACTTTATTAAGATCTTAATTGAACTTAATTTCTGGAAGTGCAGTGCATCTGACGATGATTTCCTTTCTGAAAGAGTCACAAGAAAGTACAGAGAGGAGACAGGGAGCACATTGGTGTGTCACCTTTTAGTCCTCCCTCTCTTATAAAGCTGCTAGGACTCAATCATGGAAGAGCCATGTATTTAATTCCTATACCACACAGAGCATTCACATTAAGGACTTCAAAAAAATTAGCACACTGAGGATAATGAAAAGTTTAATGGTTTAACATGCATCAAAATTCACTCTTGATTTAAAAATACCATTTCACTTTTATAAACATGTGTGCTAATTTTCATAAGATAAACATCTTCATTACACAGAGATTAATATTAAACTGAAACCTTTTCACTTATCAGACATTTAACTATTAAAGTCACTGTTGACTTATGTAAATTAAAGTTGAGCATACATTAAAATTTTAACTCAATTTATTCATAGAAATGTCCTCCTAAACACTGAATCTCTAAAAGAGGTTTGCCTGCAACCAAAATGGAGGTACAATCAGTGCAATAGTGGTTGAGATATCTATATACTCAACACCATGAATGCAGAGAAGCATAACGAAATGTAATTACAGACTTGTATTTACATTTGATCATCTTAAGACAACACATCTCTTAGATGCAAGGAGTAGCTACAAAGTTTACATTCAACAAATTATCACTCAGGCAGCTGTCATTTTGGTTAAGATAAGGGAGCCACATGTCAAATGCAAATTGTTTTTGCCCCTTTGAGCAGAGTCAAAAATTGTACATAAAGTAAACATAGCCATCAGGATGCTTAACTTTTCATGTGATTAAAGTCAACATTTGGCATGGTATCCAAAGAAGATAAAGAATTAAGATCAGGCAAATGGCTGCATCCCCTGACAAATAATGTTGACAAAGTTAATTCAATTAAACCAATACTTTTAAGCCCTTGGCTTGGGGATAATGGAGTAGGCCCCTCCCCACTCAAAAGTCTACAGTATAGTATTAGGGAAGAAACTAAGCTAAAGTGTAGGAAAGAAAAGAAAGAATATAGGAAATGATGTGAGAATACTTATTAAGGCATGAGATAGAGGGCCTACTACCACGAGAATTAGGGGGAAGAAATCCTGTCCAATACTGTCGAATAAAAATAGGTAAAATCCAACCTCATTCTGAATCTTAAGAAACAAAAGCATCTGATATAAATGATTGGCCAGATCATCAGAAAGTCTGGAACTTCACAAAATATCAATGGAACACCTGTAGTGAGCCTGCAGACTTCTGAGCTGAAAATTCTGAAATCACAAATGCCAATTTTCTATGGAAAAAAGAGATCTTTGCCAAATCAAATACTTTCCTCATTCTAACTTTGAAGTTGTATGAAATGAAACACATGGATCAAAATAGATTTATGTGTATATATATATATATATATATATATATGTGTGTGTGTGTGTGTGTGTGTGTGTGAGTGGTTTTGAGTTCTCTTCAGTTCAAACAGAGATAATGAAGATGAGTAAGTTGCACAATAACATTTCTGCTTAATGGTCTTGATATTCAAGGACTTTTTAACATCATCTGGAAAGAACTATGTCTAAATAGTTTAAGTGAAATAAAAGTTGTAACTGTTAGGTCACAGTGATTTAAATGAGAATTCCACTCCACAGGCTCTAAGTATTTGGACATCTGTGCCAATTGGTGGTACTGTCTTGGGAAGTTTTAGGAGGTGTGATTTTGCTGAGACGAAACAAGTCATGGGGGACTGGCTGTGAGAGTCCTTGAGCCATGCAAGATTTCCAGTTTCTCTCTGCTTCCTCTTGCCTCCTTGAAGATGTGCTCCCTTGGTTTGTGTTCTGGGTACCTTGTTGCCATGCCTCCCGAGCCATTATTGACACAAACCCTCTGAAATATAAGTGCCACAAACACTTACTTCTATAAATTGCCTTGGTCATGGCATTTTATCACAGCAACAGAGAAGTAAAGAATACATGGGCTAAACGACATACAATGGAAAATTTAAATAATAGGCATATGTATAAGAAAAAATTGATTTCTCTCTCATGAAGAAGAAAGATAACCCGGTCCTGAAAAGGCAGGTCTGAGACAGTCATCAGGAGCCCAGAGTCACCTTCAGTTCATCCCTTGGGAGCCCACACACCTATTCTCCTGACCGAGGAGCACAGCTCCAAACACTGATGATAAGTTCTACCAGAAGGAAAATAAATGAAGTGACAAAAGTAGAGGGTGTGCATAAGTTCCCTTCTGGAAACCACCTGGAGACTGTCACACGCCACTATGGATCTTATTCCCTCCATTAAACAGGTCAGAGCTGCATGGCTATCCTTGGCTGACAGGGTTCAAAGGGCTCTGACTAGGAGCTGAGTATGAAGACCAAAATATGTATTCCTTATAGTATACAATCCAAACTGAAAACTCTGCATAGCGAAATATCAAGCATCAGAACAGTACAATGTATGATTAGGAATTTGTGGCAATTCAAAGAATGTAACAAAAACGCCATGGACATGACAGCTTAAACAGTGCACACTTAGAAAAGAGATCAAGAGCAAGGGAGGTGATGAGAGGGATGGGACATTTGGCAAAGGACATACTGCCCATGCGAGAGGACTGAGAGCTTTTTTTTTTCTTCTAGTTTCAACTAGAAATGTGAATTCAACTTTCTGTGCATTGAAGTAGCAAGAACCATTTCAATTTCACCAAGAACCCAGCATGCTTTGTTACTTTGAGACTTTGATTATGACAATTCAATTTCTTTTTAGTCTCACTGACCATTAGTGCAATAGGGGCTAGACGTGAGGTGTCACTGGTCACATTTGTTGCATTGACCCACTCAGAAAACATTATTTCTTTTCATTTGTTTCGGGGGCAGTGTTTGTAATCTGAATTCTTTCCTTTTTCTTGTTTATAAAACTAGATCAAATCATTCTGTTATAGTCTTGTTTAATGTATACATTATATTGCTATAAACAGTAAGATTTTAAAAAGAAAACATTCAATGCAAATAAAAATTAAAAAAAATAAATGTTAATCTGTTCTCTAGGCAACATTCTGAGAAGAACCCGCATGGTGAAGGTTCAGTAAGGGCTTCGTCCTGCTTGCCACTGCCTCCTTCACACGGACTCATCACAAGAAAGAGAAGAAAAGGATACTGAAGACTTAATCTGGCTCTACCTAATTACCCCACAAAGGTCCCATATCCAAATGCTGTTACCTTGAGAATTACATTGTTTTTCAGTTTAGAATAAGCTTTTTCTTTTTAAAATTTCTATTGTTTTTGTATGTTTCACATAACAGTTCTTCATCAAACTTAGACCCTTTCCACTATCCCTGCAACCACAAGATGCACCCTCCCCTACTGTACTTCATGAATTCCATCATACAGGTTAAGTCCTATCCAGTCAAGCAACTATGCCCAGAAATCCGTTGGTGCAAGTTCATCCATTGGAGTTTCGTCAGCTTGACATTAAAAGTCCAGAGATAGATCACAGCAATGCCCATATAATATTGAAGTAATTCAGTAACCATTTACATGAATAGGCCAAGTTAGGAGGGTTATACACCAAAACAGCAGCAATGTCTTTTGCAATGGGAAGAAAGGTAATTTGCTACTATCTTCCAACCTCTCACTTTTAGAGCAATTTAAAACTTAGACTACAATTCAAGCAGTGATTATGTGTTTTGCATTTTTCAGTCTATAATACATTATTTTATTTATATTTCATGTTTCTCTGTGGTCAAGTCTGTTAAATGTAACAACTCTTTATAAGTGAAGCTTTAAAGTACACTATATATTATCTACTTCAAAATTTTAGGTGACTTAAACTTACTAATAGAGATTTCACTTCTGCCTATTGTACTACTATCTATTAAAATTATTTTTAAAATTATGTTATTTAAAACTGATTATTTCCTTTCAAAGCTTTGAATCAATTATCAACAATGGCTGGCCCAGCAGATTACTTTCACTGGGACAGCAGCTGCACTTTTATCTTAGGGATAATCACCAGCTCTCTAACTGGACTTAAAGCCTGCTCATAGGAAAGCACTCATAGATGGTACTGTAAATATAGCCAAGTACAGATGGCTGGAGAGGTCATAGACCCTAGAGAAGAACCTAGAACTATCACTTTCATAGATCAATAAATTTGTTGCTATATTGTAAATATATAACCTTATATTTACAGACAAGTGTCCCTCTCAGTCCTCATCAAAGAAGCTTCTTTTGTAAACAAATGGAAATTATTACAAAGTTCCACAACTGGTTAAGTGGAGAGAGTAAGTGACTATAAGGTGCCCAACCCCAAGTGATACATCTGTTATGGAACCTGTACATCTAATGTTCAGGTAACATCAATGAAGAGGGGAGAGATGAAAGAATGCATGAGCCATAAGGATAAGATACCTGCTGCTAGTTGATGCACTCTAAATATAGTAGAGAAGTTGCACCAGTGAAATTACCACAGTATGACAGTACGGTTCTCTAATAAGATCAGCATAATGACAAAACCTGTTGACATTCCTTGGTGGATGGGGGAAATTTCAGGAGATCCCACCTCACAATGAAGAGCTGCATTGCAAGCAATCAGTGGATCCTGAGAGAAGGAGAACTATTTTAGCTCAGGGTCTAGCTCCATGAGTGTTTATCTAATACCCAGCAGGCAACCATAAACACAGTACACATGAATGCTACTAAATAGACTAAGTGCATTATATATGTATATATGCACTTATATATAACTGATTAAATGCATGCTTGTATTTATAGATGCATATATATATATATATATATAATATTCAAAGAAGTGGAAATTGAGAAGAAGCGGGGGCATAGGTGAAGTTGGAGGGACACTGGAAAGAATGAATGTAATACAGAGACAATACTCATCTTTAAATTTTATAAACAAAAGATAAACATTTAAAATTTTAGTAGGATCTTGATTTTTTTCAGTTTTCACAGTATAAGATTTGACTAAATGTGGAATATGACAGAGGTACTTTGTAAACATGCTAAATAATAAACACCACTAAATAATACTTTTCCAGCTACTTAAAATTCATGCAGACCACTCATGGGAACATTGCTTTCCAGTCTCTTGCCATGCATTATTCAGTACTAATAGCCATTATTTATCAGGTTTATGTGGAGACAATGTCTGTAGCAAAGTAAATTCAGGAGTGATGGGAACTACTTAAATAATTCCAACCAAATGACCACTTTCTCCATATCCTAAACTCTGAATATTCTGATTGAGATATCTGGGTGCTTTATTGTACCTCCAAAGCCAATAAAGAAAATGATAATTTCCTGTTGATCAACCAACATTTAGTGTAGAAAGCATATGTTATAGGAAACCTACTGATACTTCATTTTTCTAATGACTTCTGTATTTTTTGTATTGGAGTAATAGCACACAAATAACAGGTTTTGCATAAATTAAAAGAATGAGAAAAGAAAACAAATAAATCCATTTCAATTTGAAATCCTCTTCAACAAGCAGGCTGGGCAAATTTGCAGGATTCTAAGGAAACTGTATAGGGAGTCTTGACTGGAGTCAGACAACCTGAGGCTATCCTCCAATATTCCTCACTACAGATCTTAACCACAATACTTAAATGAAGAGAAGCAGGTTTTGTTTTAGAAGCAAGACTAAGTGAGAAAAGCAAGCCTGAATTGCAAATCACGTATGCTAACACAGTAATATACGCTTTATCACAGATACCAATATTAATACGTTACCCATTAAACATAACTTCAAAACACTATATGTTCAAGAAAAGCATTCCAAATAGTGTCAGTCAACTGATGTGTGTATCTATTTTAACTGTGTAAATAATCTCTGCAAGAGAATTATATCCTCTTGTGGAGACTGGAGAGAAAGTTACCATTAGGGCAGGCATCATTATAGCTCTTCCTGTAAATAGAATGTCTTCTGTCAAGTCACAGGGGATTTGCTGTCTAATTAAGACAGTGTCCTATGTGAGGCAGATTCTAATATTAATGTATCTCATCACTGTGCCAATTCCCAATATAGCTCATTTTATCCTAAAACTTTCAACCATACCTTTCATTACTGTGCTGTTTATCAGATTCAAACCAATTAAATAAGGAAAGGAAAATACTGTTTTGGATTGACAGTTTTGCCAATGGACAAAAATCTGTAACTATCAGGGCAATGTGTTAAAAAGCGATTCAGTAGGTAAATTTAAAAGTCAGGCTGTTACAAGCAGATATGTGATTATTAGGATTAGAGTTAATGGACAGGGAGGAAATGAAGGGATGTAATGATATCAGAAAAGTATGCAAACTGGCTTGTTAGTACTTAATGAGGAAAATGGTCACATCCCCCCAATGTTCTATCAGCCTCTTTTCAGCTACTTTAATTGATTGGTTGGGTTATTTAATGAGGTACTGTATTCTAGTGATTTGAAGCAAAGACTGATATTTTTGTTTTTATAATAGTCCAGATTGATTGTAGAGCATTCACTGGAGAACAGATGTTTCAAGATAGTTCATGTATTTTTTTACATATGGTGTTGAGATATTATTCTATGATTAGAAATTCTGTATCTTTAATAGAAAACGGAAAATTCTTTAAATCCATAGCTATCTTTTTTTTTTTTTGGTCTTTTTGAGACAGGGTCTCCCTGTAGCCCCAGCTGACCTGGAACTCACTCTGTAGACCAGGGTGGCCTTGAACTCACAAAGATCCACCTGCCTCTGCCTCCTGAGTGCTAGGATTAAAGGTGTGCGCTACCACACCTGGCTAAATCCATAGCTTTAATAGTAAAATCACATTGAAGAAAAAAAATGAACACTTCTAAGGAAATGATTATTTAACAGAAATAAAATTATTAGCTGTAATTAAGAAAGTCTGGTATGTATCATTGTCCTAGTTTGCTTTCAGTTGCTTTGACAAAACACTAAGAACAGTAAAACATGGGGAGGAAAGGTTTTATCTTCCTTATGTTTTCAGGGTCTCATACAGTTCATCACTAATAGAACCCAAGGTAGTAGCTCAGGCCAGGAACATGAAGGCAGGAGCTGAAACACAGGCCATGGAGGAACACTGCTTACTGGCTTGTTCCCCTAGTCCATGTTCATCCTGCTTCTTATGCAATACAGAACCAGCTTCCTAGGTATGACCACAGTGGGCTGGGACCTTCAACATTGTTCCACAATTGAGAAAATATAGCACAGGCATGGCAACAGTCCAGTCCATTGGAGGCAATTTCCCAAGTGAGACTCCTTCAACCCAGGTGTATAAAGTTGACCCTAAAGCTATCCAGCACAATTACTTTTTAAATATTTGAAATCAATTTTTCAATATTCAAAAGTTTAAAAAAAACACTAATGATGTTGCTTAGAAAAACTAAAGCAGATATGGTTCTAGTCATTGGCAAATTTAGGCAGTTTGTTTAAGATAAAATTTTAGCTATGTATGGGGTAAGATAGATGCCTTGGTGGGTAAGAGCATTGTGTGGTCTTGCAGAAGACCTGGGTTTGATTCCCAGCATGCACAGGTTGGTAACAACCATCTGACACTCCAGTTTCAAGGGAATTCAAACCCTTTTCTGAGCTCCACAGGCATGGCACACCATGGGTCCACTTACACACATCCAGGCAATACACTCATTCACGTAAAATATAAAGGCTAAAAACAGAAAGACCACAAGTAAATTACCCAACACTGCAATCAGAGCAGAAATCAATGAAATAGAAACAAATAAAACAATTAAAGACTGGATGAATCCAAGAACTGGTTCTTTGAAAGGATAAACAAGATAGATAGACCTCTAGCCCAGCTGACCAAAAGAAACAAAGAACAACACCAAATCAATAAAATTAGAGATGAAAAAGGAGACATCATAACAGATAAAGAAAAGATCCAGATAATCATACTGGAATACTTTAAAAAAAACCTATACTCTACTAAATTTGAAAACCTAAGCAAAATGAATGAATATCTGAAATCATGGAAATCACCAAAGCTTAAACAAGATTGATAGCTTAAACATACTCATAATATATGAGGACATCAAAACTAAAAAATGCCCAGGCCCAGATGGATTTACAGCAGAATTCTATAAGGAATTTAAAAAGGCCTTACAAACATTATTACTCAAATTATTCAAAAAGATAAACAGAAGGAAATCTCCCAAGTTCCTTCTATGAAACCAGTATCACTCTAATACCAAAACTAGGAAAGATAAAACCAAAACGGAAAACTATAGACCCATTTCATTAATGAACATAGATGCAAATTTTTTTAATAAAATATTTGGAAACCACATACAGGCACATAGCAAAAAGATCATCCATCATGAACAAGTAGTCGGATTCATGCCAGAGATGCAGAGATGGTTCAACATATGTAAAACAAAAAATGTCATAAAGCACATAAATGAACTGAAAGACAAAAAACACATGGTAATCTCAATTTATGTGGAAAAGGCCTTCGACAAAATTCAACATGGCTTCATGTTTAAAGTCCTAGAGGGAATTGGACTGGAAGGAACATTCCTCAACATAATTAAATCCATATACAACAAACCCACAGCCAACATTATTCTAAATGGGGAAAAAATTAGAAGCATTCCCCTTAAAGTCAGAAACCTGGCAAGCCTGTCCCCTATCTCCATTCCTTTTCAATATAGTGTTTGAAACACTCACTAGAGCAATAAGACAAAACAAGGAAATTAAAGTACTAATTAGAAAATAGGAGGTCAAACTATCCTTTTTTTCTTTTTTTTATTTTAAGTTGAACTTTATAATACACATAACATCAAAATAACATAAATGAAGCTTGTGATGCCAAAAACTCATCAAAATACAGTGATACTTTAACATGGAAATTCCATTTTTTCTCCAACTTGTATTGATTATAATATATATATATATACATACATACATACATACATAAATATATACATATATAAATACATACATGCATACACATATCACCTGAGTTGGAATATTTCCTTTCTTTTTTTTGCTAAAAGGTGTCATGTTTTCCCCAAGGAAGTGCTTGAAGGTTCCTCCTTGGCAAACCCAAACAACCATCAATCCTTCCCCCATTGCTCCACACTGGGGTCCCTCCCCACCATGGTCACCCAAATGAGGTCCAGTAAGCATGCGTCCTGTCTAGATCTTCCTGCATTGGCCTCCATGACACAGCCTGGGTAGTCCAACAAAGGCAGTCTATACTCTGAAGAGGCTGAAATCCCAGTAGCCACTCAGTCCACATGCTGGATATCTCAGTTGTTCCCATCTGTCATTGAAGGTTTGGAGGATTCTCAAGTTTTATATCTGAAGTACAATTTATCAGACCTTACTGATTATTTAATTCTGGTTATAATTTCCTTTTGGCTGCTTAAGGCCACAGAGTGAGCCCAGATTAACCAAGGTTTTTGTTTTCTCAAGATCAGTTGAGGATCTGATCCTCAAGGGTACTGCAAAGATGCATGTACAGCCATATTTATTGCAGCTCTCTTCACAATAACAAAGAGCTGGAACCAACCCATACCTGATGTCACTCATCAACTTGCTATGAATGTAGGAATGTAAAGCAATATTTTTCTTTACCTGCATAAAACTCTATTGTTAAAATATGAATCCCTGAACACATTTTGGAATTAACCTATAGTTTATTTTCTGACATCATAATTTTGGTATATGTGGTGTGTATATATACATGTTTTGGAGAGATACAAATTGGAAAGCACAATGATTGGGTCAAAGAACTGACTGAAACACTAAACTTCTGCCCAAAACTTCTACATCAAAAATTGTTTAAAAGACAGAAGAGAAAAAGATGCAAGGTATTTATGACAGAATGCATAAAATCTGGTGGGGCAGGGGGCAAGGAAGGGGCATATCCCTAAATTTTATTAAGAAATGTTATATGAAATGCACAAACTTCATTAAAAATTAGTTATTTATTAGTTACTTAGACTATCTCAATAAGCTTTTCTTAATGATTAGAAACCTGCTCCAACTTTCCTGAATATCCTCACTTTTAATTCCTTTGTGGTCCTAGTAAAATCAATATGCTTTTAGAAAGATACTTCTCTGACCATGAATAGGTCACACAATACTAGATTCTGAATTTTACCCCTGTAGCTCCTGCTTAGTGTAGAACCTAACATATATAAAGTACTCAAAACATACTTTCTGATTTTAATCTTTTAGTAAAAACTGTAAGTTTTCCAGAACAGGAAAGTTGTTTTTTGTTTAGGTACATTGGATACAAATACCCACCTTAAAATTTAAAAAGGAGTTATTTGTCCAACACTTGTAAGTCTAATTTTATGGCAAGTTATGATACCTAGTTTTTAATAAGTTAGTACATATGACTTAGCACTTAGATATAATAATACTTTTGTTCCCCCATTTAATTTCTTCAAATAATGTAAATATAGTTATGCACTTAATATAAATACAGTGTGATACAATTGGTATTTGACACAATCACTTCCTTTATTGAAGTCACTTGCTGGTTTTATTCTGCACTTTACCAATTTACTTACAATGAGACATAATACTCTCATGCTTAATTGTATTGCCAAGGATTGCAGAACTTCAGTGATTCATAGAGAAAAGATATTTTTGCTTCTGTGAGTTTCAACATTAATCTTACAAGTGTAGCATTACACAGGCACCTTGATGAGGCAGAGTACTAAAGGGTGAACAGCAAGCATGGAAGTCACAGGACAGCATCTTTGCAGAGCTTGTTTTCTGAATCCTACTTGGACAGCTTCACATCATTTCTACTTGATTCATTGGGATGAAAAGTAGTGAAGACTAAAATTATTGTGCCCAGTTCTTTGGATTTGGCACGTCACTGGACAGTTTCTCATCAATTCACCTCTGAAAACTTAATATCTTCCTTTCCCCTTACAGATTGTTCTAACTTAAATCTCCTGCCAAGTCATTAAGTTCTATTTTTCCAAATCAAACAGATTCACAATTGTCTCATACTGTAGGTTCTCTTGGAAAATAATTTTTAGAGAATTCCATGTCAGAGCCTGGTTGACAAGTGTGAATATCTTAATGAGCCCTAGAATTAACTTACCACCTACATTCAGGCATGGTAATTAATGTACATGGGTGGAAGGTATGTATTCATATTTTAGAATAATATAAAATTAAAAGAAAAAATCTGAACCCCTGAAGATAATAAAAAAGAAGAAGGGATGTGTGGATGAAACTGATCAATGATTACCAAGTTGGTTACATACAGCATGATACTTTGGTGTACAATTTTACAGTAGGTTCAATATAGATGTGATATTGCATGCGTTTCAAAAGACTCAAAGAACTATGTAATTTTGTTCAGAACTGTGGAATTTTTAACCATAAAGAAATTATACACATTTAATGACCTAGACATTTTCAGCAGTTTTACATTTTAAACAATGTATATATGCATGAAATATCATGTGACCCTATAAATATGTACAAATTTATATTTGTATATGTCAGCCAAAATAAATTAAAGAAAGAAACACTTGTTAATGGTAATAGAATTCTGCAGGGAAAGAAGCTAAGTTTCATTTGCAGAGGAAGCCAGTACATTAGGAGTGCTCTCATTAGGAGTTCTCTCATTGAAGTTCTAAATGGAAATGAGGGGGACTCTGGGGATCAGGCAGAAGATACAAATTGTCCCCACAGAATAAGAATGGCCTTGAAAGCAAGCAGTCCCTTTGAAATAAGGAAATTTCTGGGGAGCAGCTCAGCTGAGAGCAGTTAAGAGGTTCTGGGGAAACATGGTAATGTTGAACAGATGGAGAAATTTTTGTCTGTGTTTTATCACCATGTGGTTGGACAAGTATGGTGGTAAGAGTTAGCAAAAGAGGGCTAGGAGTGTGGGAAGGAGAGGGACAAGTTTGAAGGAAAAGCAAGATCTCAAAGTGGAAACTTACAGAATGTGTTTATAAGCATCATGGATTCCAGAAGAAAGTCAGAACTGAAGATCCTACTTTTAGAAATGATAAAGGATTATTTAGTGGGAGATCCTGGACTGAAACAAGCAGTGACTTGGGAGGGTCTTGGGATGTGTGATGAGTCAGCAGAAATGTACAGATTCGAGAAAGAATGAGGCAGAGGCAAGTTCTATGATAGATGTGGTAAATGGAATGAAATGTTGCAGCGTGAAGCAAAGAATTAGGTCTGAAATCTGTCCATGTGAAATAGAAATTATAAAGAACTTGAAACTTCACTGAAGGCATTTTGAGGTGACTCATTATTCACTTCCTGTTCAGTGAACAAATATAAAAAGTTGCGGGGCTCGAGAGATGGCCTAGCGGTTAGGAGCGCCGACGCTCTCGCAGATGACCCGGGTTCGATCCCCAGCACCCACATGGCGGCCGAGAACCGTCTGGAACTCCAATTCCAGGAGAACTCCAGTTCCAGGGGAATCCGACACCCTATTCTGACCTCCGCGGCATTGCACGACACGGGTGCACAAACTTGCATGCAGACAGTACATTCATACACATACAGAAATAAATAAAATTAATAAAAAAAAATAAAAAAAAAAGTTGCTCTGAAAATCCTGGTTGAAAACCCTGCAATATTTCAATGAAATGATGTGCTGAGGAGGGCATGTGAGCTCTCATATTCCTGATAAAACAAATCTCATTATGAGGAAAAACGAGACAAAATAAGAGATAAAAAAAAATGCCCTAGTCTATAAAAGTGTCAAGGTTAAGAAAAGGAAAGGCTTAAAACTGAAGAAAATTAAAGAAGCATGACAAGTATATACAATACATGATATTTAATGGGATCCTTGGTGGAAGAAAATAGCTATGAAAAACAAGGATGAGTCAATGGATGTTTATTTGAATAGACTATGAAATAGGTAACATGGTATCAAGGCAAAAGTTTCTGGTTTTGAAAATTATATTAGAGAAAATTATATTATATAGTTAGAGAATTCTTTACTCATAAGAGAAACCGGTATCAGGCCTGGGGAAATGGCTCAGAGGTAAGAGCTGCTGTTACAGAAGACTAGAGTCTGATTCCCAGTACCCACCCACGTGGTGGCTATTAACTTTCTATAACCCCAGTTTCAGGGGGAAACCAATGTCTTCTTCTGAGATATGTGGGCATTGGACAACACAGTAGAGTTACCTGCATACAGGCAATACTCTCATACACTTGAAATGAATAAATTTATTTTAAGAAGAAATACCCAAATTATTTCATGTTGGGACATTCCTGTGATCTCAGCACTCTGGAGGCTGAAGCAGGAGGATCACGAGTTTAAGGCCAACCTTAGATCGTATAGTGTGACATCTAAAGAATAAGATTCATGTTATAGGAGGGAAAAAAAAGGGGGGGGGGGAAAAAAGTACGTCGCTCCCGCACCCCACATCTCCCATTTATTATCTCTTCAGACAATCTTTCTATAGATAGCTAGATGCTAGATCGCTCACCTCTGCTAGGATCCCTCACCCTCCCCATCTATTTTAGCGAGTCCGCCGTCCCCGCCCCTCGACTAGCTCACCGCCCTCGCGCGCTTCGCTGCCCGCGGCTATCATGTCGCCGCTCGCTGCTCGCCGCCTGCTCGCTAGCCTCGCTAGCTCGCTGCTCGGCTCGCTGCTCGTTTTCTCGCCTAGTGCTCGCTCTGTTTCCCCGCCCGCCCCGCCTCTTCTCTCATCTCTCTCTATCTCTCTCTCTCATCATCTCTCTCTCTCCTCGTCTCTCCCGTCCGGCCCTGTTCCGGGTGGTGTGGCCCTAGCCTAGCTGTCTCTCTCTGTTCTCCCGCCCGCACTGAGGCCGCCGCTCTCTCGCTGCGGCCGTCCCCTCGCTCGTTGCCCACTGATCGCTAGCTCGCCGCTGACTGCTCGCTCGCTCGCTAGCTCCTCGCTCGGTCGCTCGCCGCAGCGCGCTACGCGTGGTGCGCTGCGAGGTCGACGTCCGCACTCCATCCCTCCGCGGTGCCGCCCCTCGCCTCGATCCACTCTGGTACAGACTATTGAACATATCTGTCAGGATTTCTTGTCCCCTTTCTGACATGTTATCTCGACTCGCCATTATTGAAATTAATTATAAAAATTCCTCAGGAAAGAAAAACACACACACACCCACACACACACACACACACACACACACACATATATATATAAGATATATATATATATATATATATATATATAATTTTTACCCAAAATACATCTTCATTGGGGAAATCTGTTAAATCTAAAATGCATTAATATATTACCACTGCAGAGCAAATACAAAACTTCTTTCTGTGGAATGGAAAGCACTGTTTACTGTTTAAAGTTGCAAGGACTGAGGATCGAGGTGTGCCTAGATTTCAGGTGAAGAACAGCACCAGTTCTGCCTAAGAAAACTGTTAAAATGTAGGTTCATGAAACAGTGACAGAAAATTCATTCACATAGAAACTGCTCAAACTAAAAAGAGATGAGATGAGATGAGCTCCCTGAGCTTTATGAGCCCTCAAATTTATACTGATGCTGTGTTCAAAGGAGGAACACTCAGGCATGTTTTTGTTTTCTTTGGCTTTGTGAGGTTTGGAAATTGATGCTATTCAACAGTACATTAATGTATCCTAATGGGTTGGAAAGAGCATGCATCAGAAAATACACCCATATTCATAAGAAAACTATTGCTGACTAGGACAAGAATCACTGTCTCAAAATGAGAAACTGGCCACATTTCTGAAGATCAGTGTGAAAGGTTAGACCAACAGGTACATGGCATGTGACAGATGGCACTAATGTTCCCTGTTTCTGGAAATAGGCTCTGCTTTCAAGTCCATAACAGATTTTTATCTCAAAGACTGCTCTGCAAAAAGCTGATTTCATCTCACTTGGGAAATAATACCTTCAAGTTGTATGTTTATTTTATTCTAAACATTTGAACTATTTTTATTGCATCCAAACTCTGCCTGGTAATGTGGCAAAATGTGAAGGTTTTGTGATTTTTTTAAGTTAATTTTTTATTGAGTGCATTTCATACAACATTTCTCAATCAAATCTAGACTCATTCCCCCATCCATGCCCACCCCTTATATCCTCCTGCCCCCCACCAGAGCTCATGGATTCTGTCATACATGTTAAATCCTGTCTTGCATCTTTTTCTCAGTCTTTTATAACCTTTTGTTGCACAAATTTACTGTTTTGGTCAGTTTTTTAATTAGGTTTTTCTCTCTATTTTCTTGTTCCCTTTAATTTTATATTATTCCAAAATATGCATATATATACACTCCACACATAAATCAAAATTAAAAATTCTGAAAATAACCTATAGGTTAATTCCCAAACACATTTAGAGATTCACATTTTAACAGTAAAGTTTCATGCAGGTAAAAAGAATATGTATGAGTAAATATCTTCCATTCATATATGGTAATTACAATGTGAGAATACAAGTGGTAGGACAATTCTAGAGCCCATTAAGAGATTCACATTGGAATAGCACAGTTGCTTTCAGATACAATGAAATATAATGATAAAGTTGCTCAGTTTTCCTGCCAACTGGAGATTTCCCACAAATGAGGGAAACCATTTGCCTTTTTTTTTCCCTGGGACTGTGTTACTTCACTTAGCAGAATGGCTTTGTGTTCCACCCATTTACCAGCAAAGTTTATGATGTCATGGAAGATAGTAATTGTAGTATCATAATGCCAGAGTCTGAACTCAATATAGCTTACTTTAGAAGACTAAGCTAAATTGAGTTCAGACTCTGGCATTATACTACAATTATTACACTCCTTTCTGTGAAACACACACATATAGGCAATGACACATACATGTACACATGCACTCACAGAAACACACTCCTGTTTTAATCAGCCATCTAATATTCCATAGATAGTACTCCCATGGAATCCAGTGCTGTCTGGCATTGTAATTATGGATATCATAAAATCAAATGCCCTCTATAAATAAAAAGGCAAGAAAATCCCAGGTATGCATGGTGGAGCACACCTTTAATCACAGCACTCAAGAGGCAGAAGCAGGCAAATTTCTGAGAGATCCAGGCCAGTCTACTCTACATGTGATGACTCTATCTTTAAAAATGCCAAACAAACAAACAATAAAAAAGCTAAGAAAAAGAACTACAGATATTTCATCCAATAAACCCTGTGCATAATCATACGCATAGATATTATCATGTTTTTAATTTCTTCAATTTTTCAACTGAAACTTGAGCTTTTTAAAACAGTCTGGCAGAAAAGAGACAATAATATTTGAATTACAGTAAAACATTATGTCTAAAACCAAAACAAGTATGAAACTTTATTTTCTGCAGTAACTAGTGGGAATGCAGGGAAAGTACAGACTTGATGACAAGAGAATATTTAAAATATGTCAGTCTGCCCATGTATCATTTGGGAAGTAATATGCCATCAATCATAATGGTCACAGGATGCAATAGGGTAGTATGTAGTTCAATGCTTGAAGGGAGCACAGGAGGCCTTTTTCTTCTTGTTTGAATATTCTGATAAAATACAATGTTTTGATATTTGATAGTTTCATATGAGCATTTAATTATCTTATATAAAATAGAGTTATTTTCTGAAGTAATATGAGGGTAAAGTACTTCCCAATCTTGTCCTTGAAATTCAGTGATAGAATGATCACTTGTTACCTCCATTGTCTTTATAAACCAAAGGAATATTTTAAATTAACAAATGTAAAAATGTTGCTTTCTTTTTTATTGTTATTAAACTTTTTCCATAAGTCATATATCATTTCTCAATGGAATCTAGAGTTGCTTCAATTTCCATGTCCCCACCCCACCCAAGTCCCTGCACTCTGACCTACATGTCCTGCATCTTTTTCCAAATCTTTCCAGAGTTTTACTTTTCCTTTCAGTTCTTTTGTTTTGTTCTCTCCAACTTGTATTGCTACAGTATATATATATAGATATATATATAGATAGATAGATAGATAGATATAGATATAGATATAGATATATAGATATAGATATAGATATAGATATAGATATAGATATAGATATAGTTATATACATAAATATATACATACATATATATATATCACTTGAATTTGAAGACTTTTTCCCTAAAAGATGTCATGTTTTCCTTAAGGAGTTGCTCAAACGTTCCTCCTTGGCAATCCCAAACAACCATCAATCCTGCACTTTTGCTCCACATTGAGGTCTTTCTCTCACATGGTCCTCCAAATGAAGTCTAGTAAGCATGCATCCTATCTTGATACCCCTGTACTGGCCTCCACGATGCAGCCCAGGTAGTCTGATAATGGCAGTCTATATCCTGAAGAGGCTGAAAACCCCTTAGCTGTTTAGTCCACAAGCTGGGTATCTCAGCAGTTCCCATCTGGCATTGAAGGTTTGGAGGATTCTT
The DNA here is from genome assembly GCA_009823505.1 of Rhizomys pruinosus. Lineage (NCBI taxonomy): Eukaryota > Metazoa > Chordata > Mammalia > Rodentia > Spalacidae > Rhizomys > Rhizomys pruinosus. Next base: position 122,553 of record VZQC01013232.1, on the reverse strand, counting down.
GGAGAGACATGAGTCTTCAGTCCATATTGGAAGGTTAAAAAGCTGTGTCTCGTGTCTTTGAGGAGTATGAAAAGGGGTGGCAGCCACAGGGTAGATGCACATGCCAGTAAGAATTAAAGACAGGCCAAATCACAGTACTCTCTCTTTTTTTTTCTTTTTGTCTTTTTACTAAGATCTCAAGTTATATGTCTGCAGTACAGTTTCTCTGGTCTTACTGATTATTTCTGGTTGTACTTTCATTTTGGATGCTTAAGGCCACACAGCCCTGATTAACCAAGGTTTTTGTTTTCTCAAGGTTAGTTGAGGATCTGTTCCTCAGGGGTCTCTCATGTTTTTTTTTTTTTTTTGGGGGGGGGAGCACCTTGCTTGCTTCAGCTTTTCACTTACCAGTTCCATCCACTCTAGGACAAAATCAGGTCTTGTTAGACCAGGCTTCCTTTTCTGAAGCATGAGCAGAATTTCCTCTTTATATCTTTATAGACTGGACACTGGCTGAAGTCCCATTAGTGGCTTTCCAAGAACTCCCTGAATAGGAAGACAGGTGACCCACATTTGTAGGACATTTCAGGAGATGCCCCAATGCATAATCCCCTAAGACTTGGTTGACCTTTAAGGTCAAGGAACAAAGTTATTCCTTAGGTTCCTTGGCCAAATTGGTATGGATGTTAAGTATGTTCGTTAAGCACCCAGAAAGGCTAAGTTGCACCAGCTGTTACATTGCACCTATATTAAATTGTATCCTTTGGAAACAAACTGTATGTTATTTCCATATCATATTTCTTGATTCACATATTTTAATTCTATATTACTCTAAAAGATGCACACATACCCTCCATCATATACCAAAAACCCAAGGTCTGAAAATAAATGTTAGGTCAGCTCTAGAACCTGTTTTCGAATTCACAATGCACAGTTGTCTTTAGATCATGAGGAATATAACAGTAATGTTTCTCAGTTTGTCTTACAACTGGGTACTTGGCACTAGCATCCACAGATGAGGGATACCATTTTTCTTTTGTTTTTCTGAGATTGTATTACTTCACTTAGCATAAAGTCTAGTTCCATCCATTTACCTGCAAATTTCATGATGTCATCTTTCTTTACTGCTGCATAGAACTCCATTGTGTAGATTACTACATTTTCTCTATCCACTTGTCAATTGAAGGGCACTTGGGTTAGTTCCAGCTCTTGGCTATTGTGAAGAAACTGCAATAAACATGGATGTACATGTATCTCTGTGGTAGGAAGAGTCTGATGGATATATTCCCACAATTGGTATGGCCGGGTCATGTGGTAGGCTCATTTTGAGTCTTTTAAGGGTTCTCCATACTGCTTTCCATAGTGGTTGTACAAGTTTGCATTCCCACCAGCAGTGGTTGAATGTTCCCCTTTCCCCACACCCTCTCCAGCATTTGGTATCACATATTTTCTTGATCCTTGCCTGCCTATTCAAGCTGAGATGATATCTTAAAGTGGTTTTAATTTGCATTTCCTTAATTATTAACATTGTTGAACACTTTTTTAAGATGTTTCTCAGCCATCTCTACTTCCTTGCTTCTGAAGTCTCTGCTCAGCTCTGTACTCCATCTTTTGAGTGAGTCATTTGTTTTCTTACTTCTTTAATTGTTGTGTAGTTTATATATTCCAGAAGTTAAAACTTTGTCAGATGTATCAGCAGTGAAGGTTTCCTCACACTCTGTGGGTTTTCTTTTTACTTCCTTGATTGTTTCTTTTGCTGTGCAGAAACTTTTGAGTTTAATAAGATCCGACTTGTCAATTGTCAACCTTATTTCCTGTGCAGCTGCTGTCTTATTCAAAAAGTCTTTTCCAGCTGGGCATGGTGGCACACACCTTTAATCCTAGCACTTGGGAGGCAGAGGCAAGTAGACCTTTGTGAGTTCAAGGCCAGCCTGGTCTACAGAGTGAGTTCCAGGAAAGCTAGGGCTACAGGGAGACACTGTCTGGAAAAGTCCCCCCCAAAAATGTCTTTTCCTATGCCTATGTCTTGTAAGTTGCTGCCAAATTTTTCTTTTATCACCTTCAGAGTTTTGGGCTTCACAATGAGGTCTTTGATCCATTTGAAGTTGACAGGGTGAGATGTAGGGGTTTAATTTTATTTTTCTACAAGTGGTGATCCAGTTTTTCCAACATTATTTGCTGAAGATGCTATCTTTACTCCACTGAATCTTTTTGGCCCCCTTGTCAAATATGAGGTGGCTGAAATTGTATGAGCTCAAGTTTGGCTCTTCAATTTTGTTTCATTGGTCTACAGGTCTGTTTCTGTGCCTGTACCAGCCTATTTTTATGATTATAGCCCTGTAGTATAGTTTGATGTCTGATGTAGGACCCCCACACACCACTGAATTGTTCTTTTCACTCAAGGATGCTTTGACTATCCGGGTTCTTTTGTTGTTCCATATGAATATAAGATTTTTTTTTCCAAGCCTGTGAAGAATATCCTTGGGATTTTAATTAGAGTTGCATTGAATAGATATATTAATTTGGGTAGAATGGAAATTTTTACTATATTAATATTTCCAATCAATGAGCATGAGAGATCTTTCCATCTTCTGATGTTTTCTTCAATCTCCTTCTTTCAGCAGTTTATAATTTTTGTTGGAGAGATCTTTGGTGTTTTTGGTTAGGTTTGTTCCTAAGTATTTTATTGTTTTTGAGGCTATTGTGATTGGGAAGGTCTCCTTGTATTTCTTCTTCAGTTGCTTGTTGTTAGTGTAAAGAAAGGCTCTTTACACTCTTTACACTAAAGAAAGGTTGATTTTGTATTCTGCCACTTTACTGAAACTCTTAATCCTTTGTAAGAGTTTTCTGGTAGAGTTTTTAGCATCCTTTAGGTAATCTATCATATCGTCTGTAAAAAGGGATAGTTTTACTTCCTCTTTTCCACTTAGTAATCCTTTAATTTCCTTTTCTTGCCTTATTGCCCTAGCCAGTGTTTAAAGCACTATATTGAAGAGGAGTGGTGACAAGGGGCAGCCTTGTCAGCTTCCTACTTTTATGGGGGAATCCTTCTAAATTTTCTCCATTTAGGATGATACTGGCTGTGGGTTTCTTATATATGGATTTGATTATGTTGAGGAATTATCCTTCCAGTCCAATTCCCTCTAGTACTTTAATCATGAAGGGATGGTGTATTTTGTCAAAGGCTTTTTCTACATCTATTGAGATGATTGTGCAGTTTTTGTCTTCCAGTCCATTTATATTTTATGATATTTATTGATTTTCATATGTTGAACCATTCCTGCATCTCTGGTATGAATCCAGCTTGATTATGGTGAATGTTTTTGATGTGGGTCTGTATACAGTTTTCAAGTATTTTGTTGAGAATATTTGCATGTGAGTTTATTAATGATATGGGTCTGCAGTTCTCTTTTTTGGTTGCATCCTTGCCTGGTTTTAGTAATAGAGTGATGCTGGCTTCATAGAAGGAATTTGGGAAATTTTCCTCTGCTTGTATCCTTCTGAACAGTTTGAGTAATAATTGTTTTAAGTCCTCTTTAAATGTTTTGTAGAATTCTGTTGTGAAAACACCTGGCCCTGGCCTTTTTTAGTTGGGAGGTCTCATTACATTTTCAATTTCTTCATATATTATGGGTCTGTTTAAGTTGTTAATCTCTTCATGGTTGAGCTTTGGTGATTTTCAGGATTTCAGATATTCATCCATTTCTTCTAGATTTTCAAATTTAGTAGAGTATAGTTTTAAGAAGTAGTACCATATGATTGTCTGGATCTTTTCATTGTCTGTTGTGATATTTCCCCTTTCATCATGAATTCTATTGATTTGGAATTGCTCTTTCTTTCTTTTGGTTAACTGGGCTAGAGGTCTGTATATCTTCTTTATTCTCTCAAATAACCAACTTTTGGATTCATTGATTTTTTTTTTGTATTGTTTTCTTTGTTTCTATTTCATTAATTTCTGCTCTGATTTTTGTGATTTCTTCCTGTCTGTTGCATTTAGGGTTTATTTGTTGTTGTCTTTCAAGTGTTTTTAGCTGCAGTGTTAGCTTATTTATCTATGCTCTTTCTGTTTTTTTGTTTTTGTTTTTGTTTTTGTTTTGTTTTTGTTTTGTTTTTGTTTTTGTTTTAATGTAGGCAACAAGGGCTATAAACTTCCCTCTTAGGACTGCTTTTAAAGTGTCCCATAGATTTTGTTGTGTTGTACTGTCATTGTCATTTAGTTCCAGGAATGTTTTTATGTCTTTCTTTATTTCTTCCTTGACCCATTCATTATTCAGGAGTGTGTTGTTTAGTCTCCATGTGTTCCTGTAGGTTGTAGGGTTTATCCTGGTGTTGATATTGAGCTTTATTGCACTATGGTCTGATAGAATGCATGAAATTATTTCAATTTTTTGTATTTGTTGAGGTTTTTTTCTGTGTTCAAGTATGTGGTCAATTTTGGAGAATGTTCCTTGGGGTGATGAGTAGAAAGTATATTCTCTGGTGCTTGGGTGGTATATTCTGAAGGATGTCTGTGAGGTCCATTTCCTGTATTATTGTATTGTTCAGTTCAGATGTCTCTTTGTTTATTCTTTGTCTGGTTGATCTGTCCAAAGGACTCAGTGGGGTACTGAAGTCCCCTACTATGAGCGTGTTGGGGTTAATCTATGCCTTGATGTTCTGTAGAGTTTTATTTATAAAGCCCCTTGTACCAGAGTTTGGTACATATATATTCATGATTGTGAGGTCTTCTTGGTCAATTTTCCCTTTGATAAGGATGTAATGTCCCTCTTTGTCTCTTCTAATTGCTTCTACTTTGAAGTCTATTTTGTCTGATATTAAAATAACAACTCCTGCTTTCTTTTGGTACAATTTGCTTGGAATATTTTTTCCCATCCTTTCACTTTAAGTTGGTGCCTATCCTTGAGAATGAGATGGGTTTCTTGTAGACAACACATCAATGGATTCTGTTTCCTAATCCATTCTCCCTGCCTATGCCTTTTGATTGAGGAGTTTAGTCAATTAATATTTAAGGTTATATTTGAGAAGTGCGTGTTGCTTCCTTTCACCTTATTATCCATTTGCTTCTTTCATCTAGGTTTCTACTTCTGCATTTTTCTTTTTATTAATTTCTCTTTCAAGGTGCCAGGGGTAGTTGCTGCTCTTCTCTGTCCTTTGAATTTCTTCAAGTATTCTCTGAATGATTGCTTTTCTGGACATGTATTCTTTCATCTTGTTTATGTCATGGAAGATTGTTCTCTTTCCTTCAACTAGAATTGACATTTTTGCTGGGTATAGTAACCTGGGCTGGCATTTATATGTTTAGCACTGGGAATGCTTTGCTCCATGTTTTTGCTTTCATAGTCAGCTGTAATTCTGATAGGTTTCCCCTTAGATGTAACTTGTTTTTCTCTTGTGGCTTTCAGAATTTTGTCTTTGTTTTGGGCGTCTAGCATTTTATCTATGATATGGCAGGGGGAGTTTCTTTTCTGGTCTAGTCTGTTTGATATTCTATGTGCTTCTTGTATTTGTATTGGTTTGTCTTTTTTCATTTGGGGAAATTTTCATGTATCATTCTGTTGATGATCTGATCAATCCTGTTCTCTTGGGATTCTTCTCCTTCCTCTATCCCTATGATTCAGAGGTTTGATCTTTTCATAGTGTCCCACATTACCTGGTTGTTCCACTCTTGTGTATTTTTAAATTTTTCATAGTCTTTACTTGAGGTTTTTAGTTGTTCTCTGTTATCTTCTAGGTCTGATATTCTTTTTTCTGTTTCTTCAATTCTGCTTCTGATGCATTTTCACATTCTTTCCTTTTGATTGGATGATTGTTTGATTTCCTTTTTCATTTCCTCCTGTGTTTTCTTTACTATTTTCACTTCTTTTTGGAGCTTTTCAATCTTTTCCTGTACCTCCTTGTTTTTCTGGTTGGTTTCCTTTTTCATTTCAGTATGGGATCTTTTCAGTGTTTCCACTTCCTTCTGGAGTTTGTCATTTTTTCCCTCTTGCTCTTTCTGGAGTCTGTCATTTTCTCCTTTTAGTTCATTCTTTAGTTTGTCCTTGTCTCCCTCTAGGTCCTTTCTGAGTTCTCTCATTCTCTCCCATTAGTTCTATGATTTCTTTGAATATATCTGTGATTGTTATTCTACAATTTGTGTCCTGGGTTACCTCTAGGGAGATACAATTGTAGGAGTCCTCCACAAGCTCCATAGAGTTTGGTGTGGAGTTATTCTCTGCTTTTCCCATATTGTTCTTTCACTGTGCTCTCAGCATGTGGTTTGCCTTTTGCCTGTATTCTGGGAATCTTGAATTACTCTTCACCTTGTTGAAGGATTGTTTTCTTTGATTTCTTCAGGTGCCATCGTTGTATTCTCCTTAATATGGAGTGTTGACTTGTCTAGGTTTCAGGATTTCAGTTTTGGTTATATATTGGAAGGTATAGTACACTCTTCCCTTTCTGTTCTGTAAGAACTGGGTGGGTAACAACCCAGATGACACCTTCTGAGCACTGTATTCCCTCTGCTGCCAGCCACTCTCTCTGGAGTTTCAGTTGGGGAGGAGGGGGGTTGCGGTGGGTTGATTGGTTGAGTTGCTTGCTTAGCCCATGTGCTGCTATCCTCCGCCCCCACTCTGCCACCAGATGCCCACAGCCTCTGAGTTCGAACCTTAGCTCCCAGCACAAATGTTGCTATCTATATCATGAAAAAGAATTTATTTTCTGGCTCTAAACTCTCCACACATGTTCTAAGCAAGGTTATGAAACGTTTGTAAGTCATAATTATCACAGAGGTTGGGAAAAGTTCAAGATGGGCTTCTTTCACCTACATGAAATGCAAAGAATATAATGAGAACACCAACTTTGTATGACAGATACTTGAAACCCTCTCAGAGATGTTTTATCTAGAAGTGCTGTCTCCTAGGTCAGTAGGCTGCACTGTGGTTTCTTGATACAGTTGAAAAAATATATGTAAAGATGCCTCAGGCTTGCTCCTTTATTAGCTTTCTATTAGTTTCTCCAAGGAAGACTGGAAGAAATGAATAGGGATTTTGATGTTTTTGCTGAATTTATAATGCTTCTTTTTCAAAGACTTTCTTTGTCTTTTGTTTTTGTCTTTTTGGAAAGAATTATCTATGAACTATTATATTAAATTATATTATATTTCTTAACATCTTAAAATGGGATCATTTATTCCTAAGTTATGTTTTAATATATTGGTCAACCTTGTATTGTTTTTGTATTTTGTATCCAGATTTCACTCTGTAATTATGATTCTACTACTGATAGAGCAAAACAAGAGACCGTCAACTAAGTAGTGTGTGTGTGTGTGTGTGTGTGTGTGTAATTTGGAAAGAACTTATCAAACAACTTTTGTCTTATTTTTAAATAGCTATTTTACCTGCTCTAGTATAAAGATAAATAGTTAGTATTAAGAGATTTTACTTTATGATACTATCATAGTAAATACCTATTTCAAGATATTTATTAATTCTGAAGCAAGGTACTTCTATTATATTAAATTTTTCATGAAATTTATGGACTGTTGACTATTTATATATGCATTTTTCTTTCTTTTTCTGAGCCTGGAACTCAATGCATAGACCAGGCTGGCCTCAACCTTGCCTCAATCTTCTTGTCTCTGCCTGCCTAGTACTGGGTTTTCAGGCTAAACTTCATGGCCAGCTAAAATTGGTGTTGCTTTACTCTTAGAAGAAGGAGACAGGAAGATATGCTTGAACATAAACCAAAACATCCATTAATTTGACAAAGGCATGAATTGCTTTCTGTGAACTGGAGACACTGAATGGGTATTGCCTGCCTTTAAGGCAGTTGGTAAATTAATTGCCAAAATTTGATGCCTGGGCATTGGATGGTGTTCTAGTTTGTCTTCCATTGCTGTGACAAAACACTCTGACCGACACCAACTTGGGGAGGAAAGGGTTTATTCATCTTACATCTCCTGGGTCACAGTTCTCACTTAGGGAGCCCAAGGCAAGTACTCAGGGCAGGAACCTGGAAGCAGAAGCTGAAGCACAAGCCATGGAGGAATGCTGTTCACTGGCTTGCTCCCCTGGCTCATGCCCGGCCCTCCTTCTTATACAGTACACAACAACCTGCCCAGGGTGCCACCACTCATTGTGGGCTGGGCCCTCCCACACTGCTCAACCATCAAGACAATACTCCACAGATGTGGCCACAGACCAATCCAATGGAGCCAATTCCCCAATTGAGGCTCCCTCGACCCAGGTGTGTCAAGTTGACACTAATGCTATCTAGCACAGATGGTGATCCATGATGTGTATTTCGGAGGCCTGGAAAACAATTACCAGTGGCACTGATTTTATGCCGGTGGACCCATTGTTTATTTTATGCCACTTTTCCAAGTCGTGTTTTATTTCTCACCTGAGTTGACATGCTTTCTTTAGCCTTCCATGAGGAACAGTGATATCTTATGAATGTGTTAGATCAGGATTGAAAATTCAGAAATAATGACGAATGCCTGGGGCACAATTCCAAAGTAGCTGAATTCATTTTTAGAAGCCACCCCTCCTCTGGTTAGCATATTTTTATACTTCATTTATTCTGCCCCAGATGGGGTTACCCTACACTTACTTCTCTGTAGCTGACTCCCATCTAATAGGAATGTGCCCCTGAAGTACTCTATTCACACATTTTTCTGCAATCTTACATCTCTCTTCTGTATAGCAGCACTTCTTAACTAATTGCCATTTAGAAAGCAATTTGATGAAATTATCTTACTGAAAATATGAATGGCTAATAATCCATTTGTGTTCCAGTGCGTTTTACAATTTGCTCTATGGGAAGGAAACTTCAGATCCAAAGAATTGAATTACTAATGGTGAAATTTCACACAGAATAAGGACTGCTGTATAGGGTCCAGAAAGCATTTTTTCATGTCTTAGGCTACCTAATTCTCAGACTTGAGGACAATGCTAACGAGGCATTTACATTCTTTCTATTCCTGTCATTCTCTCATTAACTCAACCTGCAGTTGGTTCTGGCTTTGCCTAATATTGACACCTGAAGCGTCATATATGCACACTCACTTAACCAAGTGCAAAGCTGAACTAATTTTACAAGTCTTTTTTACTGATTTGAATTCTATGCATGAAATAGTGCTGGAATTTTTTAAATAACTATTTTATAAAAGCAAGTTCCAAACTAAAAATAAATTTCTCTTTGCTTATGAAATTCATAGTCTAGAGAGAAATCAGAGCCCTAAATAGCCAGTGCAATACATTTGCTTGAAGTGAGCCAATTCTGAAGTCTGAGAGAAAGAGCCCTGGTGGAGAGGCATTTCTAATATCTTTGTAACTCAGATGCTCGAAGGGTATGTCAAGCTGAGCAATGGGAAGGAATCTGTAACTCCTCTTCAGGAACAAGGATTACTCCCAGTAGCCTGCAGTGCCGTCAGAGAGCAGCTCTCAGATGAAAATTGTAGATGATGAAAATGCCTGCTTGTATCAACCTCCATTGTATAATCAGTTGATTCAGGGGTCACCTCAGTTTTTCAGTCCACTAGGATATTTGGCAAACTTTTGTGGGGTTGCATTGAAAAGCAACTTCTCCATTTTCCCAATCAGGCTTCCTCTATTTCCCTTCCCAGAGTGTTGATTGAGAGAACATTCCTTAATTAACATTAGGTTCGTATAAGATAGATTCTGGTAAAAACACGTGGGACTCAGAGTGAAAGGTAAGTTCTGTGAAGATTCCATGCTTACATTGTTATCAAAGTGATGAGTCCAGTGTCCTGAAAGCTCTTATATCACATCTCCAACTCTGTTGCAGTATCCACTCTAAAGCAAGGAGCAGAGTGCCTGGCAGGGCTCTGTAGATTCTGGGTGCAGTGTATTTCACATCTGAAATGTACTTCACATTGCTGTAACTCAAATAAGTAGATTCACTTTGCCCAGTTGGAACAGTAGCTGTAACAGAGCACGATGAACTTCTAGAAGGTAGTAGAAACAATTTTGCCATTTCTCCCATAAAGCTTAGACAATTTCATGATATTAGAGAATTTGCAGAGGGAAATTCAATATGTAAATTTGACTGTGATTTCCAATTAGAAAACTGCAGTACAGAATACTAAAATGAGACCACAAGCTTAAGTGGAGAATTATAGAACCCTTCAAGCAATTCTGGGTGTGTGACTGAACCCTAATAGAGACTGTCCATATGGCAAAAACTGCTGAAGTTCTTAAATCAAGTAAGACTATGTCCAACTTTTGGTTTTTCTGGACCACAGTAAACAAATAACTTCCTTGGGCCACAGAATAATGACATCCCGTAATCTATGGGTTCTGAGAGCATTCCTGTATGCATTTTGGGAGACATGATAGGAAGTTGTCACCTACCAAGTTCACACTCAGAGCCTTGTGATCAACATACAAAATAAAATGGCAAAAAAGTCATATAATGTTTAAAGTAAATTTAGGATTTTGTGTTGGGTCATGTTCATAGCTACCTGGGCCACTGCAGTTAATAGGCTGTGGTTGCACACCATTATAAAATAGCATGGAATGACTGAATGTGATGACTATCAGAGGGCAAATACCAAACCATACAAGCAAAATATCTTCCTTTGTCATCTCTAAAAAATTTTCCAGCCAGGACAGTTAAATCCACTCCCTGGGATATCATATATTCAATAATTGGCTGATGTTGGAGCCCCAGGCAGCATTACCTAAGACTTGTATGTTCTAAAAGTGATTTTTAATTTTTAAATTTTATTTATTTCATCCATTGTGGGGGAATATATAACATCACATCTAAAGGTCAAAAGACAACTTTTAGAAGCCAGTTCTTTGCACATGTAGGTCCCGGGGATCAGCCTCAGATTGCCAGGCTTGACATCTCACACCTATTCACAATAAGCCATCTCGATGACCCCCATAAATATTTTCATGATTTTTTTCTTCATAATATAATATTGGTCTTAAATATTTTAAATGTTGTTTTATTCCATCAGTTTATATTTCTTTAGCACCTGTGTGGTTATTTGTAATATAGCCCATTCATCTTGATCTACTCCAAACACACCACAGCAGCTGACTCTGAGGAAGCCTAATGCTCCTCACCAATCGCCATCTACATGGGAAAGTAAAAAAGAAAACCTTTATAAAGGTATGGTCCCAGTACCTTGTCTTTCTCTCCCTTTCAGCTCACTGATTGGCTCCCTAGCACCCCCATACTTTGTAATGGCCTACAACCAGCAGCACTGACCTCTGGGATGCATGTGAATTGTTTCTCTCCTGATCAACACACTTAAACTTTCAGAGGAACTGAATGATAGCCACAGGGTCATCTGTCTACATAAATAAGATTCCTGCAAAAAGTATATCTGCTCATGGGTCAGACATGCAGGCATCAGACCACCTCTAGAATAACAAGGCATACTGTGACAGGCATTTTGTAAACATCCACAAGCAAATCCCTGGATCTCTAGGGAGCTTGAGCTAAAGCTTTTGTCCGTCCAAAACACAGAGACCTCAAGAGAAATTAGGAAAGAACCCTAACAACAGACATCATAGCTCCGCCCAGCTGCTTCTAACCCTGTCCACTCCTGACAAAAGCAGTTACTATTAAAATTTCTGCAAAATAATATCTTTTTTCTTCCTTCCTTTTTCTGAGGCAGGGATTCATGTAGCACAGTTTGGGCTGGAACCCATTATGTAGCCATGGATGATGGCCTTGAACTTCTGCTGCCTCTACTTCCAGAGTACTAGGATTACAGGAGTGTGCCATCACATCTAGAATGTGTGGTGTGGGATTTTGAACCCTTATGCATGCTAGGTAAGCACTCTACAATGGTGACAACATCTACAAGACCCACGCAAACTCAAACCATATAAAAACCCAGCATAGAAGTAGGAAAATGGGGGAAAAGTCCCAACCCTCGCTGAGAAATTACTGACAACAGATGACTACTGGCAGATAAACAGTTTGTTTTCCTTAAGGAGTGATGCTAGATAAACTGACTAATTCCAGCTGATGGACATACACTGAGGGACATTTGGGGACACAAACTTAATTCAATGGGTCTTAATATATATAAGAAAATGCATGAAATCCCAGTGGGGTGTCATGAGGGATTCAAGTAAGGGAAGGTCTATATATACCCAAGATATATTCTATGAAACTCACAAAAGTTAAATACAAATAAAAGTGTTAAAAATAATGTTTTATAGTCTGCTCTTCAGACAACAGAAATGAGACTACTACATTTTCTTGGTTCCAGGTTATTTTCTAAATGACTGCTAAGCAGTTTCATCACGAGTACCTACAGAACCACTCCAGTCCGACAGAAAATCTAAGAGCATAGTGCCACTCATCCTCATTATTTGTGTTATACTACCCACTTCTCTGCAAATCCTGGTAGAGAGAGCACAGTGGTGTACATACCTGTAATTCCTGCACTTGAGATGTGAAGGTAGGCGATTCAGAGATTTTCGATGATGCTCAGCTAAGCAGAAAGTTTGAGATTGTTCTAGGCTACCTGAGATCTTGTCTCAGAAAAGAGAAACAAAACAAAACAATAAATCTCTGAAAGTGTACATGAGGTTGTACAGTAAAAAATCAAATCTGAAGCTTACAAGATGGCTTAGCAACTAAAGGTGCTTGCATCCAAGTCTGAAGAACTGAGTTCCATCCCAGGGAACCTGTGATGGAAGGAGAAGAAAGACTCCAGCTAGCTATTCTTTGACATCCAAATGCATACCATGAAACATATGTGCCTCCACCATGTAAAATAAATGCAATTTTAAAAATGTAACATTAAAGTTTATTTCAATCTCTGTTCTTAGTATTAGGAGACCAAGAGCAAGTTATAGAGAAACATTAAGTCCTCTCACTCATCTCCATAAGAGATGTTCCTGATGGCAATTTCAACCAGACAAAACACCCCAGCACAAATCTGCAGAAATGGGTAACAGAGCCCAGTCATGGCTGAAGAAATGTTGGTAGCTGACTGCAGTTGGGTAAGGAAGACATGGCCTTCTTTAGGAAAGGAACTTCCAACTGGCTGAATAGACCTCAGGGGATGAGTTGGCACTGAGGACTGTGTGAAAAGAGTAGTTTGGCACAGTAGACCCTAGCACAAATGACAGAATATGTGATCTCGGGCTGGGATGGGGGCTGCATGGAGTGCCAATGAAGAAGTGGGTATAAAGGTGATTAAGACTGATTGAAAATTATGTATGGAAATTTCAATAAATTACGTAGGGAAATTTCAAAAAATGTCAATAAAATTTTCAAAAAAATTTATATTTAAAAATATTATTTGATGAATATGTAAGTAGCAACCACCAAACCCAACTTGAGTCCCCTTCATAGCAGGGAGGTAATCTCTGATATTCCTCAGAAAGAGTTTATTACTGACATCTGTAAATGTCCCCAAGCCTGCTCAATGCAAATTGTACAAACATAAAGTTTACTAGGCTCGTTAAAGACAGTGTTGGAGTAGTTTTGATAACAGTGCTGCCTGTCTCTTTTTTAAACTTTCTAGTCTCTTCATACTCTAGAAATAAATATAAATTATGTCCCAAAATAATAGGGAAAATATGAAGTACGTTTTTAACAGAAATACTGAGTACTAAGAGTGAAAAGAAATATCCAGAGAAGATATAAGTAAGATTAATGATTTTAAAATACAATTTAAAAACTTTTCCTGCCAGGCATGTTGGTTCATGCCTTTAATCCCAGCACTTGGGAGACCGAGGCAGGAGGATCTCTGTGAGTTCAAGGCCAGCCTGGTCTACATAGTGAGCTCCAGGCCATCTGGGACTAAAGGGAAACTCTGTCTCAAAAAATGCAAAAATAAAAACAAAAAAACAAAAAAACCTTTTTACCAAGCCAGGTTTTTCCCACACAACCTTTATCCCAGATTTAGGGAGGCAGAGGCAAGAAGATTTCTGTGAGTTCAAAGCCAGCCTGATCTACATACAAGTTCCAGGCCAGCTAGGGCTACAGGGAGATCCTGTCTTGATAAATAAATAAATAAATAAATACCCAACAGAAAATTAGTGTATAAAACTTTCTCTTTTCTGAGAGACATTATGATGATGTTGCAAGAAACCAGAGAAAAGCTAGGTACCACAGGTATAAATGAAACAGGAAAATAGAAAGACATTTCTAAATATAACCCTGTTTGACTGGGTAGATAATGTGAGTTACTAACAACAGGAGTGTGTGTTCTTGCCACAGCTTTCAACGATGTCTACCATAAGTTGTGTCTACTGTGCTTAGACACTATAGAGGTAAAGTATCTGATGCATCTTAGTACCTCTGCTAAATCAAAATAACAGCAGATATGAAGGGCTATGAGTGTTGTTTAGAACACTAGCATTTGGGACTGTTCCATGAAGTTGCTGAAGTGCAACCTGGAATACTACAGTAGAGAAGAATGACCCGAAAGCTAATGCTTTAAAAGGCTAAAAAAAAAAAAAAAAACTCTATGCTCAAGAGGAAAATGATTGTCTGTCTTGTGGATGCTAATCCTCCACTAACAGCTAAGGAAATAATGTGCCACTATGAAGGAGACTACATTAGTTTCTGGTGACAGCACAATAGCACTGGCCTGGGTGACATCCACCTCCCAATCAGAGGCTGGCCCCTGCAGTCCCTGCTCCTTACTTCCCTCTTGCATTTGGGGTAAGCTATTTGTCATTTCTACAGTGCTTCACCTACCCACCCTCTAAATGCTTAAAGTTGGCTTTTGCTGTATAGGTTCTGTCTGGGTAATTTCATCCTGTCAGAGCTCAATGATGGCATACTCACATCTGTATCTCTACTCTAACCTTGCCTCTCAGCACAGGATTCAGACATCCACCTGCCCAATCGACACATCTAATGGAGGGTCCCCTTGCGATGCTAATCCAGCATGAACAAAATCATACCAAAGATATGTTATCTCTTTTCCAACTTTTCTACAAACTGCTGTCATTCACATAGTTCTATTTCAGTTGGCAACATTGAGCAGCTCAGTGACATCTTCTTTTCCCCCCTTTTTCCCCCCTTATTAGTTGCTACCTGGCACTCAGTAGGACATAAAAAATTTTCTCACAGTAAACACTCTCTGCAAATTTCTTTTTCTCTCATTTATTGTGGACCATCTCATATACAAATACACAACAAAAATATCCTTCATGCCTTTATATGAGAAAAGCTGGAAAAACAAATTATGATGGTTAACTCACCAGCCTTTATAGGCTGAGCTGTGAGCCACAGACCTAATGCTGTCATCTGTTAGGTCCTAGCTTGTACTCGTGGGCTTTTCTGCTTGTCCATTTGGAATTCTCTCCTTAAGGTATTTATGTCCTTATCTTATTTAAACTTTTGTTAATTTAACTTTTTAGTTATTTGAGAATTCTCTACATGATTATTTACATCATTTCTACTGCTTCTTCTCCTGCCCCAACTTCTGTTGTGTCCTGTTCCTAATAAATTTTCATGATCTCTTCTTTTTTTCTTTCTTTTTTTATTTTTATTTTTAATTTTTATTGAGCCTTTGTACAACTCATACAGTGATTCAGGATCAAACCCAGTCCACTCTATGCCTCAAAGCCCTCCCCCCATCAGAACTCGTGCATTACAACATCCAACTTAAGCCCTATCCAGTCAATGTCACAAACCCAGTTATCCTGTGCAAACAGATCCACTGGAGTCTACTCAGCACATCTAGGAATCCTAGGGAAGGCATGCTCTTCCTTACCCAACAGTACTTAGTCTCTTATAGTTTTCATTCCAGAGTCAGTCCCCCATCCATTTCTCTTGCTCAATTTTGAGACCTTGTCTCCATTGGCAATGTGTCTAATCCTTACATTGTCATGGGTTTACATGTTAAAGTTTACAGTTTATTGATTTATCACTGCTTCTCTACAATCATGCACCAGCCCTGGCTATTACAATCTTTCCACAGCCTCTTCTGCAATGACCCCTGAGCTAGATGAAGTGAGTAGATGAAGTTTAATATAGGGGCCCCATCCAGGGATACACACTCTGAAGGCTTCCATTTTTCAGAGGTTGACTAGTCCTGGCCTTCTGTTTGTCTGACTCACACTCTCTTGTGTGCAGTAGCATCACTGATAAAAACTGAGGGTGCACTCATCTCTCTGCTTCTAGTTCTGTCTTTAAAGGTTCAATTGTAGATGTGCCTCTTAGGAATGAGAATGTTTCAGGTGTATATGTTCTGTTTCTGATCAGTTATTTGATCCTTCAGGGATCTCCATCTTTTGCACAGAGTAGCTTTTATGATGAGTGGCATACCAAATGCTTGTCTATAAATGTAAGATTCCATAGTTAGTGTATGGTAACAGATTTCATTTGTCTAGAGTTATGACCGAGGTAGGTTTTTCTATAGGCTCTATGTCCTCTTCAACCTTGTCAATTTGGCTGAATTTATAGTAGTTTTCATGGGTTCAATCTCATTGACGGTGTTCCAAGCCCAATTAGATAGCTGTTGACCATTCCCCAGACAACACTACCAAAACTACCTCTGTTGGTGCCTCTACTGCACCAACAGAGGTAGTTTTCTGGGCAGCTCATCATGGTTGTTAGAGTTCAACATTGGACTGTACCATTGACTGATTTTCTCTCATAGCAGCTTACACATTGCCTAGCATTATGAACATTTAACTCAGAAATGTTCTGGGTCAGTTCCTGTTCCATTAGTCTAAGTCCTATCCCTGAAGCATGTCCTGTTCTGAGCAGTAGGGGCTTAGGAGCTTTGGAGATAGCCTGCTTTGTTTTGAGAGTCACTTGGATAGATCTAGACTACCATTCAAACAGAGGTATCCTCTGTCTTGCACTGTGTACCCTGCCAAACAGCTACCAGGTTGCACAAGCCATGCACTAGTGTTCATACAATGCATGTGAATTTTTCATGGGGTCTCAGGGCATCACATTGCACTCTGGGTATCTTAGCCTCTCAAGTTCCAATCATTTCTGTTCTTTATTTTTCCCTTACCACTCCCCTCCTGCCTCTCCAACCCCAGCACCCCCATCATCCCCACACTCCCCATCTCCTGATCTCCCCCAGCTCCCATCACATCTCCTGTTTATCTCCTCCTTCTCCCCTTCCAATCCAACACCTCCACCCCCCCCAACAGCCCCCCTAATAACATCTGTTCTTGCTGACACCCTGTTCATGACCTCTTCCTTAATTCCCAGTGTTACATATATATACACAGATATAGACACAACCATTTAGTGTTGCACCGATATACATACGTTTAGGGCTGCCTACTAGGGATTGGGAACCTTTCAGGGAGATTTCCTTAGAGAAAACTGATTCTCCCTCTCTCATCTGTCATTAAATTCCTGTAGCTCTTTATCTAAGGATGAGAATTTGTGAAATTCCCCCCATCTTCATAGCATATCAGCTGATATTATCATATGTATGTCTTATTTAGGCAACCATATTGTTGAGATTTCATGGATGTAGCTTCCCTGCTATGTCTAGGCAACATTATCTTGAAACAAGTGTTGTAGTAACACTATCTAGAAACAAGTGTTCTGGTAACACTATCTGGAAACAAGTGGTCTGGTAACACTATCTGGAAACAAGTGTTCTGGTCCTCTGGCTCTTGCAATATTTCAGAATCCTCTTCTGAGATTTTCCCTGAGCCTTTGATAGAAGGATTGCATAGTAGAAGTATCAATTGTGGATGGACACTACACAGCCATCCATTCTCTGCATTTTGACCAGGTGTAAATCTCTGTAGTGACCTCCCTATGTTCCAGAAAAGATGGTTCTTGAATGAGGGAGAAGAGTACGCTTACCTATAGATATAAAAGTAAGTGTTTTTAAATACAGTTGGAAATTATTTGGGTTTAGGAAAAAAGCAGTAGTGGGTCTTTATGAAGGTTTGTGATCTCTCCAGCCGTGGGTATTTGTCTAGTTTTACAATGTCATCCATGGATTCCCTCCTACTAAGTAGGCCTTAATTCCAATCCGATATCTGTTGTTTACCTGGAAGATAAAAGTGCCACTATTACACTATTGGGGATATCTTGCTTAGCTGGTCATTGTTGTTGTTCATAGGGTTTATACTTGTGTATAATCATTGATTGATTTTCTCCCTTGGCAACTTGCATAGCAACTTCTGATGCTATAAGATGTAGTCCTCAAGGAGGAGAGTTCCAGATCAGTTCTATGTCAGTACCTTATACTGTACTATCTGGTGTCTTCAGCTATTGTACCCTTAAACTTCTCAAGTTACCAATTGAACATTAAGCTATTACCCCTGTCAAATCATGCCTCCATCTCACACTGCTATCCATAATGACATATGATTCTCACTTAACCTGCAGAATTGCCAGTTGTGAAAAAAAAAAAAAATATATATATATATATATATATATATATATATGGAATACTATTAACCCACCACAAAATACTATTCCTACAACTTTTAAAATTCAAGCCTATTATAAATGCATTTTCTATGGGATCCTTACTGGGCCAAAACTTGAGTGATCCAGACATTCTCATTTAACTTTATCAGCCACTGTTATTTATCTCTTCATCTTCAGCCCTCAATATATTTTCTCAATCAACAGTTTTTTCATAATACATTCACTTCCCCAATTACACACTACTTCCAAATTTAGATCCCTTCCCCACCCCCACCTCCCCTTATTGTCCCCCTGCCCAATTTAATATTCTCTACTAATAATGCCTATTGAGTCTAATTTGAGTTTCCAAATGTTTGTCAGTTCAGGTCCATCGACTGGAACCTGGCTAAACTATAAAACATTTCATGCTTGAAAGAGATCATCTTCATCCCACCCAGCAGCCACCTATTGTAATAATTTCCTTAGGTAGGATTGGAGCGTCTTACCTGCAGGAGTCCAGTTCTTACCTGAACCAGCTCCAGCGGGTTCAGGTCCTGAAGTGGGCAATCACAAAGACAGGGAAGAAATCAGTCAGATAAGACACAAGAATTTCTTTCTTTTCGTGATCTTTAGAGAGCATCTATCTTCTTTGCTTCTGTGCTGCAGAGAGCTTTTTGGGTTTGCCACTCTGCTAATTCTCTCTCTTTGCTTCTTTTCTTCTCAGACCCTGACATTTATTTTTATATACCCTAAGACTAATACTGGTTATGCAAGCCTAAGCTAATAATGAAAAAAAAAAAAAAAACAGCCCAACTTCCCCATAAATATGTTTCAGAAAATTCATACCCACAATCATTCGAAAAGAGTAAACCAATAATGATACAGCCACTTGGCTAAGCTCAGCATTATAGTAATTTTGCAGCAAAGTGAAGTTAATATTAACTTTTAACTCTAAGGTCTTCATTTTTTTATACCTTGTGGTTAAATATGTTCTAGACAGTGTAAAAAGTGAACTTTAAACCTTTAACAATAGAGAGCTTTATTTCTCTTACTGTAGTTGGTTGTTCGCTGGACCTGTAAGCCATTTTGTGGCTGATGCGGTTTTGATTCATATCTAGTTTTTATTCTTTTCATATCTTTTTATTCTGGTCTTTGTTTTCCTCAGTATCTGTTTTCCTCAGTTTCTCTCTTTATACCTCCTGCTGAGGTGATTTCCTCAAGGCTACTACTCTTTTGGTCAGACCATTAGAATCTGTGACCTGACCAGACTTAGTTTTACTTTGCCCTACAATCCTCTTTTTAGTTTAAACCTGACTATAAAATCAAAATTCCTTTCTTTACTTGAACAATCAATCTGTGCATGATACAGTTTCTGTAAAATTCTTAATTGCTACTGTATCATACTTTTAAGTTGTATACATAGTATCATTATTTCTCACAAAGGACTCACTTCCAGAAAAATCATAATTATGTGTCACTTCCCTTCCTTGAGGCAGAAGCAGGAATCTAATAGTTAGAAAGCCAAAAGTTAAGCAGATTAGAAAAACAAGAATTAAAATAATATAATTAAAACCCAATGTCAGCTGGAGAGGAGACTTCAACCAGAAGAGTCAGGTCTCTGGAATTTTGTCAAGCAGTGTACCTTTCAGGAATGGCTCCGCCACTTACCCACTTCCTCCTACTTATGCTGGGATAGTTTTTGGTTTGAGCTTGCATGGAACTTGTGCATGTTGTCACCATTAATGTGAGCTCATGTGTGTAACTGACCAGCTATCTGGAAAACTGTTTCCTTGTGGTCATCATCTTTTTTTTTTTTAATATTTGACCTTAATGTACTTTTTAAATTTAACTTAATTTATTTTTATGTGTATGAATATACTGTTTGCATGTAGGTTTGTGCACCCATATCGTGCAATGACGTGGAGGTAAGAAGAGAATGTCGGATTCCCCTGGAACTGGAGTTCTCCTGGAATTGGAATAAAAGAAGGTCCTTAGCCTCCATGTGGGTGCTGGGGATTGAGCCCGGGTCTTCTGCAAGAGCAGTCTGCGCTCTTAACTGCTAGACCATCTTACCAGCCCGTGGTCATCATCTTCTGTCTCTTACAATCTTTCTGCAATCACTTCTGCAATGATCTCTGAAGCTTGAGGGTGAGAAGTTTGATATAGGTGTCCTATTCAGGGATAAGTGCCCTGCAACCTCGTGTTCTCTGTAGAGTAGCCAGCTTTGGGTTTCTTTGTTAATCACCATCTGTTGCATAAGAAAACTCTGGTGAGAGGTTAGAGATGCATTTATATACATATAATAAGTCATTAAGAATAAGTTTAATACAGTAAGTATTTAGTAGAAAACTGGTATTAGATTCTTCCCTATTTCCTGTGACCTGTCTAGCATCATCTTCCTAAGCCTGATGTCAATGTCGGCTGTGAGCTCCATCCTATGAAATGGACCTTAAATCTAATTAAAAAGTCGTTGGTTACTCCCATAATATTTGTGGCACTATAGCACCAGTGGATATATCTTGCCAGGCCAGTTGTTATTGGACCTATAATACCTTAACATATACATATTTATTTATGTGGATATAAGAAAATATGATACTAGAACCCAACACTTACAAATTTTCTAATCTGTAACTTTAAAGCTGCCTTGACATGGTTTTCTTCTGTAGATTATAGGCTTATTCCTCATCATTTTTATTTCTAGAGATTGGTTACATTATGATCAGTGTTGGTGTATGCATTTACATTCAAAATCTGTGTTTACATTGAAATATTTGTTGTTGTTTTATGTATTTACTTATTTATTTATTTACTTATTTATTTTTGTTTAGAGACAGGATCTCCCTGTTAGCCCTCACTCTCCTGGAACTCACTATGTAGACCAGGCTGGCCTCAATCTCACAGAGATCCACCTGCCTCTAATTCCTGAATACTGTGATTAAAGGCATGTACCACTATGCCCATTGCATTTACATTCTTAAAAGAAGTATTTTTTTTTCTATTTGTGTACCTATCATGCTTTCTGTGCTGTGAAATTAGTTTAATTCATACTTATATTTTCTTGGTAATGCTCACTTTTATGTGATTCATAATAGCCACAATTATATAACTCAGAATTTGAATCTCTTAAAAAGAAATTATGTGATATTCAAAATGGTTATTCAAAAAAATCAATGGTATTTTAATTTAAAATTATAAATATCTTCAGCTAAAAATTTAATAATGCCCAATCTTTTTAGTGATGTTTGGAAGTATATTATCATTTATTAAACTATATATACATGTATATTTACCAATGGAAAAACCTAAATACATTTAGGTAGAAATAATAAAATTTATAATTATAATAATATTTTATAAGTATTGTTACAAATAATATATGAAAATCTGTATGATCTTAAGAATATTAAAATAATATTCAAATAAGAATCAAAGTCGTCCTTGTATAAATAAGGCTGTGGTAAGCTAATAACCTTAAGATTGCTGAGCTAAAAAAGTATTATCTTACAGTATAATGATTCAAATGTAAATAAATATAAAACATTGCATTTTATAAAATATGCAAGTATTTCTAAATAGGACCAATGAATGTCTCAAAGTAATTTCTTCATTTTAAATTATTGTACAGACATGTATGAATATATGCATAATTTGAGTTGTATAATTATCTTTTAATGGAAAAGTAACTATAGTAGCTTCATATTTTATTTCTTCTTCACACTGCTTATACATTAAAGATACCAGATTGCTTTTTAAAACATTCTACCTCTACCTCAGGGAGTATATATTCAACTTTATAACCACATAAGAAAAGGTTAATGTTGTAGTGTGTAGTTCATTAAAGCAGAGTCATCAGTAGTCTACTTCTTGGTTAAGAAAATTTCCTAAGAACACTCATTTTATCTCCTTTCCAGCAGTACCCAGTGGTCCTGGTCCACCAAGCTGCTGGATAGAGAGTAGATTGTCTTTGCCTTTCATCCCTTTGCCTATTCATTCCTAGAATAATGTATTATTTTTCTGCAACCAATACCCTCCCTCTGAAATCAAATAGTCCTCCGCATAAACTCAAGAGTGTTTAAAAGCAGGTGGGGATTAGTGAGATATCCAGCTTGTAGACTAAGCTGCTACTGGGATTTCAGCCTCTTCAGAGTGTAGACTGCCATTGTTGGATGACCCAGGCTGTATCATGGAGGCCAGTGCAGGAAGATCAAGATAGGACGCATGCTTGCTGGACCTCATTTGGGTGACCATGGGGGGGGGGGCCCAGACCGGCCCACTGCAGCCTAGAGCCCACATCCAGGGCAGCAGGATTGATGGTTGTTTGGGCCTTTCCCAAGGAGACCTCTTCAAGCACTTCTGCTTAAAGACATGAACAAGCGATTTTTTAGAAAAAAAAAATTACACAAGAATACTCTCCAACCTACATGGGTGATATTAAGTGTGCTGGCATATATATTATATCTAAATCATAATATATATATATAGT
This sequence comes from Rhizomys pruinosus, assembly GCA_009823505.1. Lineage (NCBI taxonomy): Eukaryota > Metazoa > Chordata > Mammalia > Rodentia > Spalacidae > Rhizomys > Rhizomys pruinosus. Next base: position 99,758 of record VZQC01013232.1, on the reverse strand, counting down.
ATAATTGATGAAGAGAGAGAGAGAGAGAGAGAGAGAGAAAAAAAAAAAAAAAAAAAAAAAAAAAAAAAAAAAAAACTAAAGAGAACAACAACAAAAAGAACAGGAGGAAAGACAAATAGTGTTCTCCCCAAACAAATAAGCTCTGCTTTGGGAAGAAAAAAAAAAAAAAAAAAAAAAAAAAAACCCTGGAAAGGACTACAGAATATTATGGCAGAGTGCAAGTATTCAGGTGGGGTGGGGGGAAGTGACTCTTAATTTGATTGCAAAATTATGTATGCTGTATGGAAATGGTTTAATAACAATAAAAACTTAAAAAGGCATGATACACATTCACAAGCACATCTGTTGAAACTTATTTAGTAAGCTGAACTAGATGGGACAAGCTTCAAACCCAGAGTTAATACATAAAGAGACACTGTTTCAAAAATAAAGGTAGCTAGAAACTACTTTAGTATTTGAAGTCAACTAACAGATATGTTGATATTTACTATAAACCACTTACTCCATAAAATAGGGTCTCTCCAAACTTCACACACACATAGACACAAACACAGATAGACACACACACACACACACACACACGCACAAGCACACACACACACAAACACATATACTCATCTTGTTTTAGACTTTTAACTTTTAATTTAGATAGGTGACTATGTGTTCTGATTTATTCATATCATTGTGTCATAATTATTCTCAAAGGTGCCTTTGGGGGACATTGTCATGTGTAGATAAGTGTACACTCCCAAATGCTTGTGCTCTAATTTCTGAAGCTTGGGAATTCCTTATCCTTTTCACAGTGATTTAAAATTGAAAAAGTAAAAAATGTTTTTAAAAATGAATTTGGACTTTGAGAGGTGACAATTCTCCTGCATTAACTGAGCTGACCCAGCCTCAAAAAGAGATTCATTCTACAGTGTGGCAGAAGTGGCTGGAGGAAATGAGAGGAAGAATTTACATTTGAGGGAGACTAGAACTGTTTGTTGTTTCTGAAGAAGTAGGACAATTATCAAAGAATAAGGGTAGCCACAATTGAGAACAGTCCTCTGCTCATAGCCAACAAAGACATGGGTCCTCAATCTCAAATCACAGGGTCAATCCTTTTCAGAATCCAAGGCACAACTATCTGCTTCTTCCCTTCGACCCTTCATACAAAATATGAACAATACTTCTACTCAGTGCAACCTGTGCCACATTCATAAATCATAGACAACTATAAGGTAATAATTTGATTTAAGTTGTCCAAACTATGGTAGTTTGTTATGGAATCAAGAGAAAATTAACAAAACATTAAACATTTGTTCACCCTAGTCAGGAAGCCATGTCAGAACCAGTAAAAGAAGAACCTCCACAGTAGGACACTGTTCACAAAGCTCTTTCATTTCACAGTCAGGTCGATGCTGGCTGACCTTCCACCCTCTTTAGAACCTGTCACCATTTTCTTCTGGTCCCGAAGAAAACATTGAGTGCATTTTATATACAGCAAGATATTAGGTAGGCTGCTTTATGTCATTAGAAGCTGAAAATTTAATTTCATCACTTCACAAGAACTAGTTTACAGATCTATACAAAAATGACAATGCTGGCATTTTTGAGAATATCATAATGCAGTTGAATGAATTCGAGTTATATGAAAGAAGAAAGCACTTAAGTGTCTGGGAAAATAGCTGCTTCAGCTGCTTTGGATTTCCATTGATTGAGTGCTGACTTTGGCAGCAGTTTCAGACACAAGTGCTACTCTGTCTTCGATACGACATGCTAGAAATTAGTTACTTTAGATTTAACAAGCTTGCTTATTGCTAAGCAATAAAATATACCCATAAGGAAATTATTTTTCTCCTTAGGAAAAGAAAGTGCATAAGTAATATGTAACTATGTGAAGTTGAATAACAACATCCTTATTGCTGTAAAGCCTAGAGGCCTCTGAGGCCTTCTTTTTTTATAATGCTTTTATTTGATTTTTGTGTATTTCAAATCATTTCTCAGTGTCATTTTAGACGATAGTCCCCCTTTCCCTTGCCCCACCTACCAGATCATTACTCTGTCATAACTGTCCGCATCTTTCTCTCAGTGTTTCTTTTTATGCTTTAAGCGAATTCACATTTTCCTTCTTTAATTTTATATTACTCTAAGAATACATACTTTCCACTCATAGAAAGTAATTACAGAGTCTGAATTTAAGGATGGATATTATTGCTAGAGCCAAGAGATTTACAATATAACAGCATAGTTGCTTTCAGATAAACCAGAAATATAAACCATAATGTCTATTCAGTCTTGCCTTTAGTCGTGGATATGGTGCTGCATCCACAGAATGAGGACACAATTCTCTCCACTTATTTGTTTCATTTAGCATAATGGCTCAAGTTCCATCCATTTGCCTGCAAAGTTCATGATGTCAAATCTTTCTTTAGCACTGTCTAGTACTCATTGTGTAAGATGTATCTACATTTTTGTCACCACTCATAAGTTGAGGGGCATTTGGGTTTTGTTCCAACTCTTTCTAATGTGTAAGAAGCGTGACAATAACATGGATGTGCACGTATACTTTGCGATAGGATGAGTTTGTGGTATTACCCAGGAGTGGTATGACTGAGTCAGGTGCCTTCCTGCACTGAGAGGTGGATTAGATCGAAATAAACACAAGGACCTATGCGTAATGGCCACTGTGAATTGGAGTAGAGTTTTTTAGAAGACAAAAATTATCAAAAATTGAGGAGATTAGGATATTCTATGTCTAATGCTACCTTTTAAAATCTTTTTCTTCTGGGGGGAGAGTAAGTGCCTAGCGGTTAGAGCACCGGGTTCTATCCCAGCACACCACATGGCGGCTAAGAACCGTCTGTTACTCCAATTCCAGGAGACTCCAGTTCCAGGAGAATCTAGACCCCTCTTCGACCTCCGCGGCATTGCACGAACACGGGTGCACAGACCTGCATGCAAACAATACATTCATATACACATACAAATAAATAATTAAAAAAAAATTTAAAATTCTTTTTCTGGGGGCGGGAGATGATCCTAGCGGTTTAAGAGCACATCTGCTCTTTCGTAGAGGACCACCTTGTTGGTTTCATACGCACCACATCGTTGAAGCGCCAGACGGCTGTCTAACTATGTCTCCACTACAGTTCCAGTGAATCCGACGCCCCTACTTCTGACACTGCCGCTGGCTTGCATACATGGGTGCACAAACCTACATGCAGACACAGTACACATTTTCATACACATTAGATAAATTAAAAAGAATTAATTTAAACACAACTGTTCTAAAATTCTTTTCTCCTGGCGCTCTGCTTGGTAACTATTCTCTGAGGAAAGACATTAGACAAACAAAAATTCAGCAAAGAGGGCTAAAACCTTAAAGTTAGTGCAGTTCAAAACCAAGCCTAAGGTGATTTTGGGGGGACTCATTTATTGTGTTTCTAATGTTTTTACATTTCATTTTTTTAAATATATTTTTTATTTTTGAGTTATTTTTTCTCTAAATTTGTATGAATTACTGTCTGCCATGCAAGGGTCTTGCATCACTCAATGCGCGCGCGCAGATAGAAAGAGCGGGTCGGATTTCCCCTGAACTGGAGATTTACCTAGGAATTGAGTTCATACGGTTCTCAGCTGCATGTGTTGCTGAGGATCCAAAACCGCGGTCCTCTGCAAAGCAGGCAGTCGGACGCTTCTTACACCGCTAGGTATCACTCCAGCCCGATATTTTCATACACAGTAATTTGCTGATTTTTAAATCCCATCCCCATTTCTTACTGCTCCTCCACTCATTCATTACTATATATATATATATATTATTATATATATGATATATATATGAGCAAGAGAGTGCCATAGCTTTTCAACAACCCTAACCACTAGCTTCTCTTTCTACAATGTTCTCTAGGCTATGTGCTGATCAAAATTTCCTTTCCTTCCAGGTAATATACAGCATATCTTGACCCTGCACTAGGCACTTCCTCCCATGCGAAACTTTTCTCTTTAAGGGAATCTTCTGCAATGATTACTCTCTTTCCACACTGTCCCATGGAGACTTATGTATAGATGGCGAGGGTTGTAATGAAATGCAAGTGATGATGTTAAAACGTATGATCTTTAGGTGCTGAGAGATGCCTAAGTTTAAGACGCGCTGCACCGCCCTCTAAGCAGAGGACCCGGGGTTCGAATCCCCAGCACCCACCATGTCGGCCAGAATCTGTCTGAAATCACTCAATTCCAGGAGTAACCCACTAGTTCTAGGGGAAGTCCGACCCCTCTTTCTGAGCCTCCGCGCCATTAGCGGCAACACGGGTGCACACAGTACTTGCACTGCAGACAGTACATTCATTGAAACAGTAAATTACAGAAAAATAAATAATAAATTAAATAAGTTGATTTTATAGGACACAAATGACAAGAATGATAAGGACAGTTGTAAGCTGTTGTAAACTGTTATTTTAATCTCAGACTTGTGATTGGGTTCAATAATATTTCAGCGAGTTTTTGAGACAGAGACTCCTTGAAGCTCCAGTTAGCCTAAAACTCACTACATGGACCAGGTTGTACTAGATCTCACAGAGATATCCCTTTCTCTGATGTCCGCTGGGCTGGATTAAAAAGCATATGGCCAGAATTCCTGGACCTGTCCAATCTTTTTTAGTCTATTGTGGGTGTTCCAAAAAATATAGTATAAGGAAGAAATATAGCTCGTAAATACACCAATTTTAAAAGCCTTGCTTAGTCTTCATTGTTTAAATAATTATTCCCAACATGTTTTCCTAAAAATTTTTATAAACTTTTCTCTTTTTGGAGCTGGCGTTGGCGGTGGCAAAATGCCTTTAATTCCTAGCACACGGTAGGCAGAGGCAGGCAGATCTTTGTGAGTTTCAAGTCACACCTGTTTACAGAGGTAGGATGACCAGGCCAGCTGCGGGCATACAGGCTTGGGAGAGACCCAGTCCTCGAAAAGGCCAAACCCCCGTGCAAAAAGAACAGCAACTAAAAANAGAGAGAGAGAGAGAGAGAGAGAGAGAGAGAGAGAGAGAGAAGAGAGAGAGAAAGAATTATACTATTATATCATGCTATCTGTTATCTTAAGGACAAGTTTTGTCATGTAAATGCCAATGAATAAAATTGTAATAATTTGAATACTGTAGAACTCAACCTGCATGTAATTTAAAAAAAGATTGAAGGATGGATGTGGTTAAATAATCTGTATACACCTGTAAATTGTAAATACAGCCTAAGATAGTGTCCATTTCTATCAGTTTAATGTCCTTTCTTCTGAGATAATATTTATGTAATGCTGTTTAAAAGCATTAATTCCTGTTACACTGTGGATTTTCAATGCTTAACTAGCACCAATTCTGTCCACTGTGTTATATGTTTGATTCTTTTTATTCTTGTGTTTTAATTTTAAATATTTTATTTGTTATTTTTATTTTATGTGTATGATTTTACTGCCTTCATATATGCAAGTGCACCTCTCTTGTGCAATTCTTGTGGAGGTCAGTTACCCTGGAACTGGAATTGCATATGGTTGTTAGTTACCATGTGTGTGATGGTAACCAAACCCAGGTCCTCTGCAAGAGCATCCAGCGCTCTTAACCACTGAACCATCTCTCAACCACCTTGTTTTAATTTTAAAGTGATACTTTATTTTATGTATATCAATTCTGATCTGTTATAGTTTTTTTGTTTTGTTTTGTTTTTTTCAGACAGGGTCTCCCAGCAGCCCGAGAACACCAGGAAGTCAGGATGTGGACCAGGTTGAACTTGATTTCACAAAGATCCACCTCCCTCTCTCCTGAGTCCTGGGATTAAAGTCACGTGCCACCATGATTTGCTATAGTTTTAATTTAATTAATTTATTTTATTTATTATTTTTTATGTGTATGAATGTACCATCTCCATTTAGGTTGGTGCACCCGTGTCCTGTAATGCTGCGGAGGTCAGAAGAGGGCGTCGGATTCCCCTGGAACCGTAGTTAAAGACGGTTCTTAGCCGCCATGTTGATGCTGGGAATTGAACTCGGGTCCTCTGCAAGAGCAGTCAGCACACTTAACTGCTGAACCTTCTCTCCAGCCCCATAATAAGAAGAAAAATCAAAACATTTCCAGTAAAACGTACTCCTAGCATCAAAATGAATCTAAAACTTTTAAAAATACTTTCAACAAATGGGTCAATGCAATAAATGTATTCAGTGACTAGTCATGTTTAATTCCTGTAGCCCAAATTTTACAATCACTGCCCCAAAGCAGTAACACATGTGGGATTTTTTGGGGGTAATGCAAAAGTAGTTCTGGCTACTTCAATACCAAGTAAGTTAGGTTCACATATCTGCACCAGAATAGATAAAAAAAAAAAAAAACTGTGATGGAGTTGAAACTACAAAAATTGTAAAATTAGCTTTACATCCTGTTTGATGAATCATGTGTCCTTTTGCCTACATTCCAATTGTCCTCATCACCTGATGTTACCTTTTCTTGATCACTTTATAAATGTTATACTATGCCTACATGTATCGCTGTTTATATATAAACACATGTACATTACAGGCTAGGAGCTGCTTATGAGGGAGAACATGTGTTTATTTTCTTTCTTTCTTTCTGAGTATAGGCCACCTTGTTCAATACTATATTTTCCAGGTATGTTTATTCTCCTGTGAATTTTATTATTTCATTTTTCTTTATAACTGAATAATATTTAATTTTGTATATGTATCATATTTTCATTATTCATTCATCTGTTGATGGATATCTAGAGTGGTTCTACTTCTTTTCTATCATGAATAGAGCAGAAGTAAACATGAAGATGTGTTTCTGTGTTAGCATATGAAGTTTTGGATATATGCCCAAGAGTGGTATAGCTGGGTCCTATGGTAGCTCTATTTTTCCTTTTTTGAGAAACCTCTGAACTGATTTCCATGATGACTGTACTAATTTGCACTTCCACCTGCAATGAATGAGGATTCCTCTTTCTCCAATACTTTCCAACATGTTTCACATTACTTAATGATAGCTATTCTGACTAAAGGGAAGTGGTATCTTGAAGCTGTTTCAATCTGCATTTTCCTTATGATTAGGGATGTTAGACACTCTCTAAAATACTTATTGTTCATTTGTGTTTCTTCTTTTGGGAACTGTCTTTTCATTTCATTAAGCCATTTGCTGACTGGAAGTTATATTTTTATTGGTATTTGATTTTTACATTTGGTAAATTCTGGATATTAGCTCCCTGACTGAATTAGCTAGCAAACATTTTCTTCAATTTTGTGGGCTGTCTATTTATTCTACTGATAGTTCTTTTGCTGTGGAGAAGTGTTTTATTTTCATGTATTTCTATCTATTGATTTCTGGGGCAATTTCCTATGCTACTAGGGTTCTGTTCATGAAATTCTTACTTACCTGTGATAGTTATTTTTTAATGGCAACTTGCTACAAATTCTAATCACCTGAGTAGGGAGTCTTAACTAAAGAACTGTCTTCATAGCTTTATTTGACATGGGAAAATAAATCCCAAATGTAGGCAGCACCACTTAGCAGTAGCCTAGATACAAGGGGGCATGGAAGAAGGAAGATTATTCATCCTTTGCTTTTTTGCTTTCACTCTCAGAGATGAGTGAGTTGTTCTATTGTGTTGCTGCTGCTGCTGCTGCTGATTCCTTTACTGACATCACAGCCAGAAATTCCAGGCTTCTAGCATTGACTGAAGACAAGATAGTGGCTCTTCACAAACCATCCATATTTTCAGTGGCAGATTAGGACTGCTGTGGCACCCTGTCCTCTGTATGAACAATTGGGATATCAGCCTCTCCAGTGTGAGACACCTCCTCTGGGACTACTCCAGCTACTGAGGCACCCACCCATTGTCAAGAATGAGTAATTGTTAAGAATGATGCATAACATCAGTGTCTTGGATAGCACTTCTTTTGTGTTCTCTACCAGTTTTAGCATTTCAGGTTTAGATCCTTGATCCCCTTCGAGTTGATTCTTTGTGCAAAGTGAGAGGTATGGGTCTAATTTCAATCTTCCATGGGTGAATATCCAGTTTGGGCAGCATTATTTGTTGAACAGGCTTTTATCCACTGTCTACTGTCTGCATGTAGGTTGGTGCACCCACCTACATGCAGACAGTAGACTTCTGAAGAGGTGGAGAGAAACCAGTATTGTTGTTCAAGTCTCTAACATTCTGTGTAGTCATACTGAGGAAAAGGAATGAAGCATCCTGGGACCACTAACTTACTATGTGTTCCAAAATGAACTTAGTTTTTATGATATTCTGTTTCCATACCTTAGAAAAGAAGAAATTGCTCCTACATAGATTGTGTTGAAAGAACTTCTAGCTTTCTATTTTATGCATCAACTTGACCATATTGACTAAAGGTATACCTCTACAATTCCCTAAAAGAATTTTCAGGACTGGTCTCTCATGGTCCACACAGTCCATCACATACTGTACAACTGTGTACCACCAGTTTGTACCTATATTTATATGGGGCTATTGGATGGCTTTAAGTCATAAGCTGATGTGTTGTTGACTCCCAGTTGTAACATAAAACAATATTTTTCAATGTCATATTTAAAAGCTTTCTTTGAGAGCATTTTCAAAAATATTACACCAAAACTTCCTTGAGAATTGGGATTGCAGATTTGTTTGGGAAATATGAGGAATATATCAAAACATCAAAATTATAGAAGATAAGTTATACAGAAGCCAAATGGAGAGAATGCTCTAGACAAAACAGTTTTTCTGTATCCTAACATGAGGTCTGTATGCATTTTGTATGAGACTTATTACTATTTGCTGCTTTCCATACAAAGTTTCCTCTAGGTAGAACATCAAGATAAACTTTCCTTTTAAAATATACATGTTGGCAAAACCTAGAAATATGTTCTTCTCTATGTGGCCTGAATGCTATGTACAACGAAACTTGAATTCAAGTAAATTTGTGCCATATCTTCTTTAAGGACAAAAGCCCTTTCAGAATTTATTTTAAATAATTTAGGTTATATATCCATGAACATCTCTGTTAACTCCCTTAGGTACCAGAATATTATCTTGACAAAGGTTTCAGAAAGGATGAATATCTGCTCTCTGTTGCTTTTGCTTCTCAACAGAGACTAGAATATACACAGAAATACCAAGTATGCTTGCCGCATATATGTGTGTTAGATATTTCCACCTTCCTTCTAGTGGAAAAAGCACCAGATGTATCCTTAGAGCCCCATCAGTTTTGTCAGTTTGGTTACTTCACACAATATGAAAATAAAGTCAGAAATGTGTGTGTGTGTCTCATCCTCCATCTTCCAAAAGGGTTCCCTACATAAACAAAAAAGATAAAAGAAATAACCTACCATCTTCAAGTAGAAAACTGCAATGTAAAACAAGATCTTGGGTGTGTACTCACAGATCTCACACAGAATTTGAATGGAAGAGAGTGGGGATCCTCTATTTCCCACACTCTGGGTAGGATGTATGATAGCCACTGAGATGGTTTACAGAAGACAACAAATTGCATTTCTCATATCTAAGGTTGAATCTGTACTTTGTGCATCTATGATCTGAAGGAATATTTTCTGTATATACTTTTTATTGTTTTTATTTTAATGAGCACAACCAAGTGACAGTTATTTTAGAAAAAGCAATCCCCTTGCCTTTATATTCTTTTTATTTATTTTCAGTATGTAAATAATGCTAAAACCTCTGTGGATTTGATGTGCTGGGGTAAACCCAGGGCTTCATGCTAACAGGCGTGTGCTCCGTCACTGATCCACAGCCCTAGCTGTTAAATTTTAAAAAAACATAATTTTGTCAATATTTTGTCAAAACAAAATTTTGATTCCAATATGGGTATGTAAGCCTCAAGAGAACCACAGCGTGCTGGAGAGATGGCCTAGCGGTTAAGAGCACTGACTGCTCTTGCAGAGGACCTGGGTTTGATCCCCAGCACCCACATGGCGGCTGAGAACCATCTGTAACTCCAATTCCAGGAGAACTCCAGTTCCAGGGGAATCTGA
>VZQC01013232.1:19708-77360 GCA_009823505.1 Rhizomys pruinosus | reverse complement strand
AAGTGATGATCCAGTTTTGCCAACACCACTTGCTGAAGATGCTGTCTTTTCTCCATTGTGTCTTCTTGGCCCCCTTGTCAAATATGAGATGGCTGAAATTGTATGTGCTCAGATTTGGATCTTCGGTTTTGTTCCATTGGTCAACAGGTCTCTTTTTGTGCCAGTACCAGGCTGTTTTTATGACTATAGCCCTGTAGTATAGTTTGAAGTCTGGTATAGAGACCCCCCTCCCCCCCGTGTAGCTCTTTTCACTCAGGGTTGTTTTGGCTATTCGGGGTCTTTCGTTTTTCCAAATGATTTTAAAGACTTTTTTTTTCTAAGCCTGTGAAGAAACTCTTGGGGATTTTTATTGGAATTGCATTAAATCTATACAAGAGATTTTACCAAAACCATTGGTTCCCATCCATGAGCATGGGAGGTTTTTCCATCTTCTAATGTCTTCTTCAATTTCTTTCTTTAAAGGTTTAAAATTTTTGTTGTAGAGATCCTTGGTGTCTTTGGTTAGGTTTGTTCCTAGGTATTTTATTGTTTTTGAGGCTATTGTGAGTGGGAATATCTCTTTGAATTCTTTCTCCAGTTGCTTGTTCTTGGTGTAAAGAAAGGCCATTTTTTTTTATCTTTTTGAGACAGGGTCTCCCTGTAGCCCCAGCTGTCCTGGAACTCGCTCTGTAGACCAGGCTGGCCTTGAACTCACAAAGATCCGCCTGCCTATTTTTATAATAAAAACTCTTCCAATTCACAGCCATGGGAGGTCTTTCCATCTTCTAGTGTTTTAAAGTTTTCATTGTAGAACTATTTTATTTCCTGATTAGATTTATTCTAAGGTTCCTTTTCTATTCATTGTTTATTGAGGCTATTGAAGCTATTTTATTGAGGCTGTTTATTGTGAATGGTGTTTCCCTGATTTTTTTTCTCAGTATGATTGTCATTGGTGTATAGTATGTTACTGATTGTTATATGTTAATAATGTATCCTGTCACATTTATAAAAGTGTATTTTAGCTCTAAGAGTTTTCTAATGGAGCTTTTAGGTTCTTTTATGTATAGAATTATATTATCTGCAAATAAAGATAAAACAACTTCTTTCTTTCCTATCTGTATCACCTTCATCTCCTACACCTGTCTTATTGCCCTTACTAAGACTATTAAGTTCAAGAGTGAACAGAATGCTCACACTTGATTGTTTCATATTTTAAAGGAAATGCTTCAATGGTTTTCTCCATTTAAGACAATGTTGTTGTATGTTCATTATCATTGGACTCTAAATTTTGAAATATATTTGTTTATTTCTTCAATGCCCCATTCTTCATTTGATAATGTGTTGCACAACCTCCAAGATTTTGTGGTTCTGTAGTGTCATGTATTTGCATTCTAGTTTTATTACATTGTGGTCAGATAAAATATGAGAAATTGTTTCAGTTGTCCTCTATTTATGATACTTGCTTTAATGATACCTGATTTTGAAGAGCAATGGGTGACAATGAAAGACTCAGTGAATTGCACGTAAATATTATTAATGTTAATACCAAGATAGATAAACTATTCACACAATGCAAATGAAAGAGTATATTATTTAGGTCAGAGAGCCATGGAAATAGTGACAGTGGTGTACATTTTGAAGAGGAACTTAACAAATAATTGACAAGAAGGTCAACAGAACATGGACAGTCCCAAGAATTCGATGTGTTACCTCAGAAAGTGAAAAGAGGGAAAAGGGGAAAAGAGAGGTGAAAAAAGAGGAAAAACCTGGATCTTCTGTCTATTATTCTCTCTCCTTTCCAAACCCAAGGACTTTTGTGGAAGATGTGGGTGCACCAGATTGTAAGTGCTAAGGAGGGGGCATGGATTGTGAGATTACAGCAAAAGCAGACCAGATCTTATTTTTTGTGTAAGCAAACCTGTTCAATTGGGCTTGGGGACCTTGAGTTGTACAGAATAGTAGATGTAGATATAACTGGGCTGGTATAGGCCTTGTTCACGTTTTTTGCCCAAGTATACTTAACACTTAAATAAATTAAAAAATTAAAAGGTATGTGAATAGTATATAACACTGTAAATATAGTTTTTAAAATACAAAATGAGAGGGGTGTTTTCTGGCGTTGATTAGGTTGCTCAACAGTGTCAGACTTAGCATTCATTTCTGTTAAGACTAAATTCATAAGATGAGTATTGTATTTGTCCAAATCATGAATATATCCAAAGCAGAAATAATAAATGAAAGAGTTTGTTAAAAATGGCAATAAAGGTATTTTTGCCATGAAAATAAAACCTATTAGAGAAATAACCAACAGAGTTTCATTTACCATTTACTATCAAGAGCCATGTTAATGACTGTTATGGCTACAGTAGTCTAGAATTATACATATCAGTTTCTGGAACAGACCATACTTTGTTTAGGTCTCATACGATGAATGGTTTAGAGTTATCGAAGTACTTACTGAATCACATGCTAATTGAATCACATGCTAAATCTCCTATGCATGTATGGTTTTACATTAAAGTAGTCACAAGACATTGCACTCTGGAAGAGAAGCAACCATTTATAACTTGGCTGAATTTTCACCTGTCTCACCAACATTTTCCTTTTTTCCCAGTAATAAGGATGGAACCCAGAGCCCCATGCATGATACACAAGCACTCTACCAATTACGCAACATTCCCAGCCTTAGTAATCAAAATTTTATGAACAGAAAACAAATATATAGCAATTTCTTCATTATAATTTATTAATCATTCATTATTTAATGACTTGGTGCACACTAAATTAAACCTTAAGAACAACAGCTAAAAAAATAGAATTATAGTATATAATTTCCAAATCAGTAGATAAAAATATTGAGGTTATTTCAAAAAAGGAAGAAGTGTGAGAATCTGTAACATACTTTGGGTAAGAACATACAAAGTAATAACTCAGGCAAAGTGGGTTGCTACCAAAGCAAGAATACTAGTTCCAAATTATTTCCATTCCAAAACATCAGGGGCTAGCATATCTACCATGTAATTCACTGAGTCTGCACAAGAATAAAGAGATAACATGGACAGTGAGCCTTCTTGCCTCACTGTTGATTTATTTCCTAATGATAGATTCTGTGATAGGGGAAATGACTGCCTTCAATTTTATAACCACTAACGACCCTACAAGTCTCCAATTGATAGTTCCAATCCAGTGATCACAGAGATGGACCTCTTAAACTAAATGGATCACAAAATCAACCCAAAAGCCATGAATCAGGGCAAAAAGACTGGTAGCCATGAGGGGGAATTGATAGGAGTGGAAGGGAGCTAAGAAAGAGTGAGGAGCCTGGTGTGGTGGCACACACCTTTCATCCTAGCATTAGGGACTCAGAGGCAGGTGGATCTCTGAGATTGAGGCCAGCCTTGTCTACATAGTGAGTTCTAGGCCAGCTGGGGCTATGAGAGCCTATCTCCAAGAAATAAAAAGGGACAGTGGGAAAGAGAGTAATAAGAATATATTATACACAGGAATAAATAAACACATCACAAAATTAATCAATAACAAAGTTTAATTTACATGTAAAATTTTAAGTTAATTTTTATTGAGCACATTTCATACATAATTCTTTTATTATTTTTTTTTTGGTCTTTTCGAGACAGGGTCTCCCTGGAGCCCCAGCTGTCCTGGAACTCACTCTGTAGACTAGGCTGGCCTTGAACTCACAAAGATCCACCTGCCTCTGCCTCCCAAGTGCTAGGATTAAAGGGGTGCACCACCACACCCGGCTTCATACATATTTCTTAATCAAATTTAGACTAACTCTCCCCATCCATGCCCAACTCTCATGCCCCCTGCCCCCCCACCAGAGCTGATGAATTCTATTATACATGTTAAGTGCTGTCTTGCATCTTTTTCTCAGTCTTTTATAAGTTTTTCGATGCACAAGTTTACTTTTTTGGTAAGTTCTTTGAATAGGTTTTTCTCACTCTTTTTTGTTCCCTTTAATTTTATATTATTCCAAAATATGAATATATATACTCCAAACATTAATAAAAATTACAAAATCTGAAAATAAACTATAGGTTAATTCCAAAACATATTTAGAGATTCACATTTTAACAGTAAAGTTGCATGCAGGTAAAAAGAAGTATAACTTTATATTCTTTTTTTAGAATATGAATACATATCTTGCACCCCTATATGGTAATTCAATGTGTAAATACAAGTGGTAGGTCAATTCTAGAGCCCATTACGAGCCTGCATTATAATAGCACAGTTGCTTTCAGATACAATGAAATATAATAATAAAGTTGCTCAGTTTGCCTGCCAACTGGAGATTTGGTGTTAGCATCCACAAATAAGGGAAACCCCTTTTGTTGCTGGGACTGTGTTACTTCTCTTAGCATAATGGCTTTGAGTTACATCCATTTACCAGCAAAGTTCATGATGTCATCTTTCTTTACTAGTGCATGGAACTCCATTGTGTACATGTACCACATTTTTCTTATCCAGTCATCAGCTGAGGGGCATTTGGGTTGGGTCCAGCTCTTTGCTATTATGAAGAGAGCTGCAGTAAACATAGCTGTGCATGTATCTTTGCAGTAGGATGAGACTTGTGGGTATATACCCAGGAGTGGTATGGCTGGGTCAGGTGGTAGGCTCATTTTGAGTCTTTAACAGGTACTCCACACTGCTTTCCACAGTGGTTGTATGAGTTTACATTCCCAACAACAGTGGATGAGTGTTCCCCTTTCCCCACAACCTCTCTAGCATTTGGTGTCTTTTATTTTCTTGAACTTGGCTAGTCTTATTGGAACGAGATGATACCTTAGTGTGGTTTTAATTTGCATTTCCTTAATTATTAATGATGTTGAACACTTTTTAAGATGTTTCTCAGCCATCTTTACTTCCTTACTGGTGAAGTCTCTTTTCAACTCTTTAGTCCATCTTTTCAGTAGTACATTTGTTTTCTTCTTTGTTTTTTAAGTAGTTTATATATTCTGAATGTTAATGCTTTGTCAGATGTATCAGTGGTGAAAGTTTCCTCCCACTCTGCCAGTTTTCTCTTCACTTCCACGATTGTTTCTCTAGCTGTACAAAAGCTTTTGAGTTTGATGACTTCCACTTGTCCTTATTTCCTCATTAGCTGATGTTTGATTTAGAAAGTCTTTTCCTATGCCTATGTCTTGTAAGTTGCTGCCAACTTTTTCTTCTGTCACCTTCAGCGTTTTGGGTTGAGATTTGTGATCCACTTGGAATTTATTTTTGTACAGGGTGAGAGGTAGGGGTTTAATTTTGTCCTTCTACAAATGGTGATCCAGTTTTGCTAACACCATTTTCTGAAGATGCTATCTTTCCTCCATTAAAATTTTTGGTCCCTTTGTCAAATATGAGGTGGCTGAAGTTATATGAGCTCAAGTTTGGATCTTCAATTTTGTTCCATTGGTCAAAAGGTCTATGTTTTTTGCCAGTACCAGGCTGTCTTTATGACTATAGCCCTGTAATATAGCTTGAAGACTGGTAAAGCAATCACCCCTGTATTTCACTTTTCACTCAGGTTGCTTTAACTATTGGAGGTCTTTTGTTTTTTCCATATGAATTTAAGGATTTTTTTTCCAAGTCTGTGAAAAAGCTCATGGGGATTTTGATTGGGATTGCACTGGTTCTGTACATTAATTTGGTTAGAATGGACTTTTTGCTATATTAATTTTTCCAATCCATGAGCATGAGAAGTCTTTCCATCTTTTGATGTTATTTTCAATCTCCTTCTTCGGGGTTTTAAAATTTTTTGCTGTAGAGGTCTTTGGTGTCTTTGGTTACGTTTATTCCCATGTATTTTTTTAGGTTATTGTGATTGGAAAGGTCTCCTTAAAATTCTTGTCCAGTTGCTTATTGTTGGTGTAAAGAAAGGCTGCTGATTTTTCTAGGTTGATTTTGTATCCCACCACTTTACTAAAACTTTTAATCATTTCTAGGAGTTTTCTGGTAGAGTTTTTACCATCCCTTAGGTGAACATCATCTATCATATCATCTGCAAAAACAGTTTGACTTCCTCTTTACTGATTAGCACTCCTTTAATTTCACTTTCTCCCTTTATTACCCTAGTGAGCGTTTCAAGCACTATATTGAAAAGGAGTGGTAATAGTAGACACACTTGCCATGTTCCTGCTTTTAAGGGGAACGCTTCCAACTTTTCTCCATTTAGGATGATGCTGGCTGTGGGTTTCTTGTATATGGCTTTGATTACATTGAGTAATGTTCCCTCTAGTCCAATTCCCTCTAAGTCTTTAAGCATGAAGGATGATGGATTTTGTCCAAAGATTTTTCTGCATTAATTGAGATGATAGTGTCATTTTTGTCTTTTAGTCCATTTATGTGTTTTATGATATTTATTGATTGATGTATGTTGAACCATCCCTGCATCTCTGCTATAAGTCCAACTTGGTCAGGTTGGATGATCTTTTTGATGTGGGTCTGTATGCGATTTGCAAGTATTTTGTTGAGAATTTTTGCATTTGTGTTCATTAATGAGATGTGTCTATAGTTTTCTTTCTTGTTTGTGTCTTTGCCTGGTTTTGGTATTAGAGTGATGCTGGCTTCATAGAAGGAATTTGGGAGATTTCTCACTGCCTGTATCCTTCTGAAAAATTTGAGTAGTAATCGTTGTAAGACCTCTTTAAATGTTTTATAGAATTCTGCTGTGAAACCATCTGGACCTGGGCTTTTTTTAGTTGGGAGCCTTTTCATTACATCTTCAATTTCCTCCAGTACTATGGGTCTGTTTAAGCTGTCAATCTCTTCTTGGTTAAGCTTTGGTGAATCCCAAGATTTCAGATATTCATCCATTTCTTTTAGGTTTTCAAATATAGAATAGTATAGGTTTTTGAATTATTCTCCTATGATTGTCTGGATCTTTTCTTTATCTGTTGTGATGGTTCCTCTTTCACAAATGCTATTGATTTGGAATTGCTCTTTTCTTTCTTTTGGTTAATTGGGCTAGAGGTCTGTCTACTTTGTTTATCTTTTCAAAGAACCAGCTTTGGGATTCATTGATTTTTTTTCATATTGTTTTCTTTGTTTCTATTTTGTGGATTTCTGCTCTGATTTATGTTATTTATTCCTGTTTGTTGGGTTTAGGGTTCATTTGTTGTTGTCTCTCAAGTGTTTTAGCTGCAGTGTTAGATCGTTTATTTGTTCTCTTTCTGTTTTTACTATTTTATTTTTAATGTGGGCACTTAGGGCTATAAATTTCTCTCTTAGGACTGACTTTAATGTATCCTACAGTTTTGTTGTGTTGTATTGTCATTTTCATTTAGTTCCAGGAATGATTTTATTTCATTCTTTATTTCTTCCCTGACCCACTCATTATTCATGAGTGTGTTGTTTAGCATCCATGTGCTCTTATAGTTAGTAGGGTTTACTCTGGTGTTAATATTGAGCTTTATTGCACTGTGGTCTGATAGAATGCATGGAATAATTTCAATCCTTTTGTATTTGTTGATATTTCTTTTGTGTCCTAGTATGTGGTTGATTTTGGAGAAAATTCCGTGGGATTCTGAGTAGAAAGTATATTCTCTGGTGTTTGGGTGGAATGTTCTGTAGATATCTGTGAGGTCCATTTGGTGTATTGTATTGTTCACCTCTGATGTCTCTCTGTTCATTTTTTGTCCAGTTGACAAAAATCCAAGGGACTCGGTGGGGTACTGAAGTCCCCCACTATTAGCGTGCTGGGATTAATCTATGTCTTGAGGTCCTGAAGGATTGTTTTTATAAAGTTCTGGCACCAGAGCTTGGTGCATAAATATTTAAGATTGTGAAATCTTCCTGGTTAATTATTCCATTGATAAGGATATAATGGCCCTCTTTTTCTTTTCTGATTAATTTTACTCTGAGATCTATTTTGTCTGATATTTTAATTTTTCATAATCTTTACTTGAGGTTTCTTGCTGCACTGTGTTATCCTGTAGGTCTGATATTCTTTTTGCTGCTTCATACATTTTGCTTCTGAGTCTTTTTCCAATCCTTTCCCGCTGATTGGATGAATGTTCAAGTTACCTTTTCATTCATCTGGTGATTTCTTCAGTATTTCCACTTCCTTTTGGAGCTTTTCATTCTCTTCTTGTCACTCCTTTCATCACTGGTCATTTTCTTTTCTCCTTTCAGCCTGATGTCTTTTCAGTGTTTCCAGTTCCTCCTGGAGTTTGTCATTCGCCCCCTCTAGTTCTTTTCAGAGTTTGTATTTCTATTCCTCTAGTTCTTTTCGGAGTTTGTCAATGTCTCCCTTTAGCTCTTTCTGGAATTTATCATTCTTTCCTTCTAGTTCCTTCACTGTTGGGATTGTTGAGTTTGGTGGGGATTTATTATGAGCTTTTCCCATATCATTGTTTTTGCATTGTGTCTTTGTCATGTGTATTTGGTGTCCCCCGCCCCCCCCTTTTTTTTTGCTTCTGTTGCTAATCTCAAATGTTAATACTGAGGACTGGTTGGTCACTCAGTTTGCTTCCTGCTGGTTTCTTCCTCAGCTTTGGCTGTGCAGCCTAGAATCACTGACACTGCTGGATCATCCCAACCAATGTAAACTACAGCCCAAGCAGCTTATACTTTCCACCACATTATTAGTAGCTTGGCGGGAGTGGGGCAGGTGGGGGGTGGGAGGAGTTACTCCTTTGACCTGTGGCCCGTGCACCAGACCCCTCCTGGCCGATGTGTGTGTGCCACTGTCTGTCCTTCTATCCATGCACACAGTTCCTACCTATGGTTCTAGCAGTGGGTGACAGATGCCTGAGTGAGCAGTAAGCCTGTGTGCTAGACACCCACCTGGCCAACTACATGTAAAATTTAAAAGAGATATTTCAGCTCAGCCAAATTTTCTACCTTTGATTCAAATATTCAAGCTTCTTCTGATTTTAAATGATCACCTTCTTCCAGAAGCTGAAGCTGGTACAGGAAATATTTTGTTGTTTTTATTTCCTGTTGTATAATAAGTTTCCTGTACATTTAGAAACCTAAAATTTCCAGAATATATAAACTACTCAAAAAACAAAGAAAAAAGAAAACAAATGACCCACTCTATAGATGGAGCAAAGAACTGAACAGAGACTTCAAAAGTGAGGAATTAGAGATGCCTGAGAAACACCTTAAGAAGTGTTCAACATCACTAATCATTAAGGAAATGCAAATCAAAACCACTTTAAGATATCATCTTACTCCAATAAGACTGGCTAGGATCAAGAAAACAAATGATACCAAGTGCTGGATAGGTTGTGTGGAAAGGGGAACACTCATCCACTGCTGGTGGGAATGTAAACTCGTACAGCCTATGGAAAGCAGTGTGGAGAACCCTGGAAGACTTAGAATGAACTTGCCACCCGACCCAGCCATACCACTCCTGGGCATGTACCCTCAAGACTCACCCCCCGACAGAGATACATGCACGGCCATGTTTATTTCAGCTCTCTTCACAATAGCAAGGAGCTGAAATCAACCCAAATGCCTCTCAACTGATGAGTGGATAGAGAAAATGTGTTACATTTACACAATGGAGTTTTATGCAGCAATAAAGAAAGATGACATCATGAGCTTTGCAGGAAAATGGCTGGAGCTAGAGGACATCATGCTGATTGAAGTAACACAGTCCCAGAAAAACAAATGACGAATGGTATCCCTCATCTGTGGATGCTAGTGCCAATTACCCAGTTGTATTTCTTGTGTAGGGCCCCCTGAGCTTTTGTCCAAAGCAGTTGGGCATGATGCATATTGGAAACAACAACAACAACAACAGAAAGGACTGAAACAATGAAGTTCTGCTCAAAACAGTCAACTTCTCATGGAGAATATTGAGAAAGACTGAGAAAGAGATGAAAAGCAGGTTTGGCAGAATGCATGAGCTCTGGCGGGGTGGGGGAATGGGCGGGAACACGGGTATAGATTTGTTAAAAAAATAAAAATAAATTTATGTGAAAAAAAATAAAAGGGAAAAAAAAGAAACCTAAAATTGCAATAAGTATTATTGAAGCATGCATAGTGGTTGAAAATTTATACACTGTTTTGCCACCCTCACAGTCTCTCATTACCCAAGTTTTGCCCAAGTTGATATTTTTCTGAAGGACTGTGTCATCTCAAGTTCTTCCTCTTACAATGCACAGTTACCAAATCATCTAGTTTCTCCAAACATGTTGAATGTGGAAACTTTACTTTTTCTTGGCCATTCACTGCTGGTTACACTTTGTTCCTTTCCATGCCACTCTCCCATACAGCATCTCATACTGTGGTGGTTTTATTATATTATATAACCTGGGGACATATACTCTTTGTTCCACAAGGACATATATGCGGTTGTCCAAGGTTGTAGACTGTACTAATATTTTTGAAAGGGTAACAAAACAAATAAAAATGTAAGCAACCTCTTTCAAACTGTCCTCCAAGTAGATACTAATTTCAGAAAAAAATGAAATTATTATCAGTGGTTTTAAACCACAGAACTATACCACCCAAGACAGATGCTTCCTCTCAACTACCACTAATCATGAAAATGCAGAGTGCATGCCTTTAATCCTAGCACTTGGGAGGCAGAGGCAGGTGAATCTTTGTGAGTTCAAGGCCAGCCTGGTCTACAGAGTGAATTCCAGGAAAGCTGGGGCTACAGGGAGACCCTGTCTCGAAAAAGACAAAAAAAAGAAAATGCAGAAACAAAAAAACATCTGCCACAAGGAAAAGTTATGAACAATTCAACCGATGAGTATATAGTCTGAGCAGTCACTGATTGCCCAAATCATCAATGACTATTGAGCCAAGAAGCCTAATGGGTGTCACATCCTTTTGCTTACACTTTATTGAAATGTTAAAACTAACTCCATTTTGTTATAGCTGACTTGGATTTACCCTGTGTTTTTGCACAGCCATTCAAATTGAAGCCAGCCAGGCAGATCACCTCATGCAGGCAGGTTGAGGAAATAAATTTCGTTTATGATACTGCAAAACTTACAAATAGCTAGGTAGAAAATACTCCCACTCAGCCTGACCAAAACTTACTGTTAACAGAAAACCACTTTGTTAATTGAGCTGCCCCTGGTCTGGTATAACTATGGTAATCTGATATAATTATGATTATTGGTTTTACCCCTTCAACTTGGGGTCCAGAGTTCTTTGGGGTTTTAGCTCCCTTCTGACCACCAACTTCTAATGGACTTCTAATTTGAGCATCACTATGTGGCATTCCTCTGGGCATCTGACCAGTATTACATTTGGGAGCCCAAGTGAAATCACTACTCAGGTTGAGCTCACCCCAGATCTCCCTGGCTTGATGAACTGTTACAGGGGAGGAACCCCTGAGACATCCTGAGATCCTGTGACCCTGTTATAAGAGCTGGAGAGTTCCAGAATGACTGTTACCTCACCAAGAAACCAAAACTTATTGAGTCCTTCTGGTCACCATAAGTTCTGTATATCTAGTTCAGGCTCCATTCTGTTCGATTCTAGTGTGGTCTGGTATTTAATCATGGAAATGTGATACTGATGAGGACCTTCCTAAGGACGTTCTCAATAAGAAAATGTTGGTTGAGGAGGTCATCCAGTAAACTGGTGCATCGGTGCATCATTGAGAACTGGTTAGTCTGGTTTCTATTCTTGTCTGTTTGGTATATATAAATATTTGTAAGAATGAATGACTGGGCAGTCAGATGAGGTAAGTTCTGCTCCAGACAGCACCTGTCCAGAGGCCCCTGTCTTTTGTCTTATCATCATGGAATGAGACTATCTCCCTGTTTGTTTAAACTGCTGGCCTGTGACTTTTGCCTTTTCCTTCCTCCCTGATTCTTTTGGAGGGTGGGAGAACCAGTCTGATCTCTTGAGATTGCCATGTCTAACAAACACCATGTCTCTACCTCCTGCCACTGCTTTACAATAATTGTCTATTCTGAAATGCTTGCGGCTGCTTTGCAGCTTTCTGCTCTCTCTACCCTACTGAGAATCCCCCCTTCCATGCCCAGGGCACTACCTTTTCCCTTCACATAGGCATATCCCTGTGGCCAGTCCTCTCTCCACCTCTGGCACTTTTCTCTGAGGTTTCCTCTGCTCTGTAAGATCCACAGATCTTTTCTTTGTGGCTTCAGGTATAGCCTCTCATTCCAAAAGCCCAGTTGTTGCTGAGTCCCTTCCCTGTCTCCCCAGGCCCTCCACTACAGGGAAAATGAGTAGGGAATGGAATGTAGCTGAGGACCTACACCCAGGATGCTGCCCACTGAAGCCAGTCATTTGTCCCTTCTCTGCTTAGAAGGTGAAAGAAAAAAAAAAAGTGGGGGATTTCAGTCAGGCTAGATTTCTCTAGTCTGAGATTCATTTCCCCTCTCTCTGAAAGTAGTTTTCTTGGTTGTTATAATAGGTGTTATAATAGGTCATAGATAAATTCTCTATGACCCTCTTCCTTGTACCCCTTTCTACAATCTTCTAAGGGCAAGGATTGACATTTATCACTAGGTTACTGTTCCTAAGGAAATGCTTTTCTACTCTGCCTTATTACTAAAAAGCAAAAAAGGGTCTCACTTTTATCACCTCAAAATGTCTATCAATTCTCCCCCACTTCCTCAAATATGTTCCTTAGGAGCTACAAAGAAATCTGCAATAGTAAGACTGGTGTATGTGGGACCCACATATAGAGGGATGGAATATGCTATGATAAATGCCTCTAGTTTTCTAAAATTGAAATGCCTGATTGTACCAGAATATAAAAGGAGGCAGGAGATGTCTAACTTGAGGATATATTATAAATTGTAAAAAGGCCAGAGAAAATGTAGACTTATTTGTTTTGGTTTAATTTCGATTGGATTTCTTCACCAGAGAAAAAGGGAAAATGATAATTTATTATAAAATATTTCTGTTTAAAATGGGATTATATTCATTGAAGAAAAGGAAAGGGATGACTAATACTCTAAGCCATCCCAGGTTTATGATAGTGACTAATTTAAGTCACTGTTAACCATTACATGAAATATCTGACAAATAAAAACAAAAATTTAAAATTGTTGCAAAAGAAATCTTCTTACTAGAATGTGAAGCATGGATCAGTGTTGTTCCTTCCATCCTATTCCCACCCCCACCCCTTGTGATCTTGGGGAATGGTTATGTCAGAGATTTTCTTACCTTGTAATCCACATAGCCTGATCAGGACTGACTGGTTAGACAAATGAAAAGTCTTGAAATGGAATGATATTGCAGACCTCAGACCTTCCTTGTTGTCCTTTTCTTTCCATTCTAGAAGCTTACCCAATCTTCCTCACACTTCTCATAAATGGATCTGGGAAATATTAAAATGAAAAAATCTAATTACTAATGCTGATGGGATTCAGTGATCCTCAGGGTCCTTTATTCTGCAGTTGTCCAAAAGCTGCTGTTACTGGATCTCTGTCTACTAGAGGCACTTGTACCTTAGATCCTGGCCTGGGTCCTGACTTAAGATTATTGTGAAGCTCCGGTTGTTCTTTGGGTTCATGGATGTACTGGCAGTACCCTGAACCTCCAGACCGCAGCCGGTGACCTTCTCCATGTGGCCGGGTTCCCTGCTATCCTTTTCTACAACATGCAGATTACTGCCCTCAACCACTCCCAGCTGAACCATAAAAGAGGGTCCAGGGGTGGTTCCCCATGATGCTTTGACTATGTACAGGTGTCCTGCCAAACGCCAGCCTCCCTTCCCCATCTGTCTTCTCCCCTGAGCCCCAGTCCTGTCAGGGCTCCCAAGGGAGCACAGGCAAGGCCTTGCCCTGGGATGGTCACAGGAACTTCTCTATTGCTGCCTTTAGAGACCTTGAAAAGATGCTGTGCTGGATAGCTTTAGTGTCAACTTGACACACCTGGGTTGAGGGAGCCTCAGTTGGGGAACTAGTTCCATTGGATTGGCCTGTGGTCACGTCTGTGGAGCATTGTCTTGATGGTTGAGCAATGTGGGAGGGCCCAGCCCACAATGAGTGGTGCCACCCTGGGCAGGTTGTTGTGTACCGTATAAGAGGGCAGGCTGGGCATGAGCCAGGGGAGCAAGCCAGTGAACAGCATTCCTCCATGGCCTGTGCCATGTTCCTGCCTCCAGGTTCTTGCCCTGAGTTCCTGCCTTGGGCTCCCTGAGTGATGAACTGTGACCCAGGAGATGTGAGCTGAATAAACCCTTTCCTCCCCAAGTTGGTGTCAGTCAGAGTGTTTTGTCACAGCAATGGAAGACAAACTAGAACAGATGCCCACTATATACCTTTCCTAGAAATGTGAGCTCTGCAGTCTCCCACCCCCACAGGTGCAGCACTGGGTTTTTCTCTTCTTTTCTTCCCTCCCAAGGGCTGAATGTCTCCCTTCCCCTACTTCCACTGGGTGCAGGCAATGACAAGAGGATACAGAATCTGTGATCAGGGGTACTAGTTTGAACCTCAAAACAGTGTAGGGCCATGAGGGCCCTGCATCTGGTCTTCCCCAATTTTCTGAAAAGCCTTAGGTCCTGACTGCTCTGAAGCATTGGTAGGCTTTTCCCTGGATTCTAGCAGGAATCACCAGGACAGCCCAAATTAGGCAATTCTTTTTTTTTTATTTTATTTTTTTTATTTATTTCTGTATGTGTATGAATGTACTGTCTGCATGCAAGCCTGTGCACCCGTGTCGTGCAACGCCGCGGAGTTCAGAAGAGGGTCCCAGATTCCCCTGGAACTGGAGTTCTCCTGGAATTGGAGTTTCAGACGGTTCTCAGCCGCCATGTGGGTGCTGGGGATCGAACCCGGGTCCTCTGTAAGAGCGGTCGGCGCTCTTAACCGCTAGGCCATCTCTCCAGCCCCAAATTAGGCAATTCTATTCAAAACCACTGATGTTCTTCGTGGGCTTAAGGAGTCCTTCTGATCCTCTGGCCTCAGATAACATCTGAGCTTTTTGATAAATTTGGCCTTTCTTCACAGTTCCTCCACGCTGTCTAGGGATACTCATCAAGAGGACATGACAATCCTCAAAGCCTCTCACCCTGACTCAACACTGCTCCATATTATCCATATGCTTGTTAGCTGCTGCTGATCCTGCACGCTGCCTGCAAGACACATCCAAATCTGCTTCAGTTGGTCCAAGCCCCAAGGTACCATGTCTCTGGGAAAAAAGCTCAATACTGCCTGACAGAAATATCCTACTTTAGGTAAAAATCCTGTCAAGGAAAGGGACCCTTGGTATAGCTGGGAAGAAAGCCATTCCTCAAATTCCCATGCCCAAAATTAAAGAGAAATCAAATATGTAAATTCCTGGAGCAGATGTATTTTGCCAACTTTAGATCCCAGGCTTGGCTAAAATAGCAAGGGCCATCTATTCAGTCATGGCTGGAGACAAACCTTTAAAATGAACACAGATAAAGGAATAAAATTTCCAAGAGGCTTGCCCCTAACCCAAGCTCCAGCTCCAGCCTGGCCTGATGTCTACTTTTTCATTCACAAAACCCATGTGATTACAAAAGATATACTTAGAAGTTAGGACCCTGGCAAAAGCCTATAACATTTTTATGCAAGCACTTAGAACCAGTAGCTTCAGTATGGCTCTCCTCTCTCAAGCCATAGAATCTACTGTCCTATTGGTGAAGGAGGCTGACAAGTTCTCCTTGGATCAAGACTTAACCTTAACCCCCCCCCCATCCCATGCACTGGAGACTCTCCTCTGAGGAGCAAAGGGCTGATGGGTGTCAAACACTTGCATCACTCAGTACCAGAGTCTCTCCTTGATCAGCCCTGGCTCACCTTCTCAGCCATTCAGAGCCTCAACATAGCAACACTGATGCCTGGTGATAACCCAGAAATGCCCCTACATGACTATGAGGCTCTGCTAGCCATCTCCCAGGATAGTTTTCTAGACTTCTGAGACACATCCTTACTTGGAGCAAACACCAACTTGTTCATGGATGAAGGTAATTTCATGACAAAGGGAACTTGGAAGATCACAGTCACTATGGCCACATAATGGAATGTCATCAGGGCCCAAGCCTTGCTCCACACAAAAAGCATAACTGATCACTCTCAGCCAACCTCTATTTTGGGAAAAGAATAAATGGAGAACATCTTCACAGACAGCAGATATCTGTTTCTCAACCTTTCATGTCCATACCAGGATCTATAATGAAAGAAGACTCTGGCATGGCCATGGCAGAAGGCCAAGTAGCTTAGTGGGATACCAGAATCCTGTTGACCCAATCCCGTTCCCAAGGAAATATAAATGAGATAATGGCCCTTGCCCAACTTCAAAATCATCCTTCATGCAGCTATAGGATATTTTCTTGTAGACAAGCTTCATCAGACAACCAACCTGGATGACACCAAACTGACTGAAACACTTTCTAATGTTTGCAGACATATCTCTGATTGGATGGAGGCTTTTCCTACATGATGGTAGGAAAAGCCTCCTACATGAGATAGTTCCTAGGACTTAGCTGTCTCTGTCAATTGCCTCAGCTAACATTAACTTGATCTCAGAGACTGGTGACAACTGATCCAACCTCCTGACACTGGTCTTCCCCCAGGTTAGATGTATTCTCTATAAAGTGTATTTCACTCCATATAAAATGATTCTTAGAAGGTAACCTACCTTAGTACCCAGAATAGAACACTATTTTGAAAATTTACTGATAAGTCTCTCTTTCTTTCAGATTTTTTATTTTTTTTTCTTTTCACAGGAAAACAGAAACAATACAAAATAACAATAACAACAAAGCAATAAGAACAAAAAAGGGGAAATTTCCATTTTGTATTCTGGAGAAATAAAGAATCAATCTGTGGGGCTTGGTATGTACTTCTCTTTTTTCCCTTCTCCCTTTCTTTTCTTTCTACTTCTCCTGGTGCTGTTTCAGGGTTACCAAAAGCATAAATGTTTACTGACTGGTCCAGGAAGCCTTGAGAGTTCTCAGCTGAGAAAAAGTCTGGTTAATTTGGGGGTGGGGTCTCATCCCTAAACTACCTAATTAATTTTTAGCTCCTGTTTTGTTATGTTACCCTCTGAAAAGGGTCACTCCAATCTCCAGAAGAGAATCTAGATGCTGACTACTCTGACTTCTTCCATGCTGAAAAGGGATGTTGGGTGTAGCAACTGGGGTATCCCCCATTCAGAGGGTCAATCTAAAAGACCCCCAAGCATAACCGATCAGTCTCTCTTAAAATATCTCCAGTTTCTTCAACAGGTCAAGGCTGTAGTCCTTTCTGATGTCTGAGACATCTTCCTTGTTCCATCCCCTATACCTTGCCACCCATTCTAAAGGGAGAGAGAGCTCAACAGTTCCTGGTTCCATTGCTGGCTTGAGTCCAATCTGTGGCAGACTGCAAATGCAAACTCATGCAACCATTATGGACTGGTTGAATGTGGAGAACTCTTTAAGAACTAAAAATGAATCTACCATATAATCCAAATGTACCATTCCTTGGCATATAACCAAAGGACTCGCCTTCCTGTAGAGATACCTGTACATCCATGTTTGCCACTTTTCTCAAAATTAAGACTCAGAAACAACCAAAATGTTCCTCAACTGACAAATGAAAAAGAAAAATGTGGTTCACTTACACAATGGAGTTCTCAGTCATAAAGAGAGACAAAAATTATGAAATTTGCAGGTATATATGTATGGAAGTAGAAAGTGTTATATGAAGTGAAGTAACAGACACAGAAAAGCAAGAATATATGTTCTTGCTCATTTGCAGAAGCTTAGTACCAATCCCTTATATGTGAGTACATATCCTGATCTAAAAGGAAGAGCCAGGAAAATGGAAATGAAGCACAGCAGTATAAAGAAAGAAAGAGCCCCAGAGAGGGAAATAACAGGAAACAGATAATACCAAGGAAAAGGGAAAGAGAAATGAGATATTAAACTAGGAAGGGAGGAGGCCAGGACATAAAAGGAGCCATGGAGGTAAAGGGGAAGAAGGAGCTCAAGAGATGGAGGACAGGAGGACAGGATGGGTATTATCAAGGGGAAATGGAACACTTAAATGAGGGAGAGAGAATGGAGGTTAGACAGGGAGGGAGAAGTGATAAATAATGCTTAGGTGGCCTTAAAAGCCAGAGAGAAATGTATTAACTCACACTCCCCCCATATCTAAACATGAGTATGTGTATATGCCTGCAAGCTATATCACAAGGAACACTGTGCCAGGCAGGAAAAATTTTGAGTTGTTGGTCAGAGTAGTCAAAGAGATTCCCAAAATAACACATACTCCTCCCACAGTCCTTAATTACCTCCCAGAACTTGAAGTTAAGACCCTATTGCTGAATATAGGACATACTTTGGACACAAGACTTGGAGCAATGGAGCTGGAAATAACCTGGAAGCCTTCTCCCTAAAGACCAGCTCTCATAGTTCTAGAGGATACTATGCAAGCTACTAAGAGAGAAAAATTAATCAATGGTACAACCCAGTTCCAAAGCCGAATAACCATAAGCAAACTTCCTCTACTGGTGCAGTAGTGGCACTTTTATCTAGAAGGCAGAATACAACTATCTAATTGCACTTAAAGCACTTCCATATATGGCACTGTAATATAGTTAAATACACATGGTTGTATATGTCATAGATTCTAGAGAAAACCCGATCTCTGCCATATCTCTAGAAAAAATATTTCTTACTATGTACTAAATATGGATCCTTATATTTACAGACAAGTGTACCATATGCCACTTAACAAAGAAGCTTACTTTTTTGCAACATATGGAAGCTGAGTTTCACAACTTGTCATACAGAGACTACATGTGTGAGAGCTACTGAGCCATAAGTGATACACTGACAGTGGAACTCCTACACCTAAGGATCATGAAGCATAGTGGGACATGGGATAGCGAGGATACTAATACATCCCTCAACCCTCACCAGTGAAGCTTCCCCATACATCAAACTGTGTTGCACACAGAAGGCCACAACTGGCTAAGTTTTAGAAAACAAGAGACTGGGCTGGAGAGATGGCCTAGCGGTTAAGAGCGCCGACCGCTCTGGCAGAGGACCCGGGTTCGATCCCCAGCACCCACATGGCGGCGGAGAACCGTCTGAAACTCCAATTCCAGGAGAACTCCAGTTCCAGGGGAATCCGACGCCCTCTTCTGACCTCCGCGGCATTGCACGACACAGGTGCAAAGACTTACATGCAGACAACACATTCATACACATATGGAAATAAATAAAATTAAAAAAAATTTTTAAATAAAAAAAAAGAAAACAAGAGACTGTAGAGTGAGCATTCCTGTATTGGACTCCTATATTAAACCCCACCCGCCCACATCTCAGGGACCATAGCGAAGCAAGAGGTGGAAAGATTGTGTGACCCAAGTATGGTTCATAAATATAGGGAAACAGAGGTTTTCAAAACACTGGAGACTTTCTCATATGAACTTGAAACAATTGTGACAACACACCAAAGACCCATGCCAACTCAGGCAGACAAAAACCCAGAATAGA
Source organism: Rhizomys pruinosus (assembly GCA_009823505.1). Taxonomy (NCBI): domain Eukaryota; kingdom Metazoa; phylum Chordata; class Mammalia; order Rodentia; family Spalacidae; genus Rhizomys; species Rhizomys pruinosus. The sequence goes on along the minus strand of VZQC01013232.1, from coordinate 57,976 downwards.
ATGTCCGGTGTGGTGGTGCATGCCTTTAATTGCATTACTCCAGAGGGAGAGGGAGGCGGATCTCTGCGAGTTCTAAGCCAGCCTGGTCTACATAGTGAGCTCCAGGACAGCTGGAAATAAAGGGAGACCCTGTCTCAATCCCCCCCCCCAAAAAAAAAACAGAATAGATAGAGGGAAATAGGCAGCAGACCTCAACCCTAGCAGAAGAACTATTGAACTATTGGCAGTTGATTACTGCTGGGTGAGGGAAATTGGATTTTCTTTTAGTGAGTGGTTCTACATAGACTGCACCAAGGGACATCTGGGTATAAACGCTTACAGGATAATACTTAACATATTTGAAAGAATATATGAAATCAAAGATTCCTGACGTTAATTTGATTGGCTGACAAGTTTCTGTTAAGTTACCAAGGAGAATCCTGTTTTTAGCACTAGGCTGGAATAAGTGTCACAAAAAGCATTGTTCACGGTTTCTAAGGAAGACCTCTACCAAATAGCTTAGATTCAGTTTCATGTCTTCTTAGCCAAGGAATAGCCCTCACATCTTCTAATTCTGCCTGCCCCTCCTTTAGAGATTAGGTGAACCACATTTGAATCCTAGATTAGTATATCCAGCTTTTCAGTCATATTTACACAGTTCAGAACCCAGCTATACCTCTGATTTTGGAAATTTTATTTATCCAACTATTACTATTTTCTTCCTCCAGTATCTGCCTTTAGTCCTGAACTTTATATAACTGAACTTTGACTAATTTTCATATTTTTGTTTGAGACGGAAAATGGTCTTTTCTGGGTTACTTCAGTATCAAAGGTTAGGTTTTATTAGGGGAAGAGAAAATCTAGAAGGCTAGATTCAAGACCAAATTATACTTGGTCTCTTTGATCTTTCTGTTATCACTTGGATTTAGCTTCCCCAGAGCCACAGGTGGGGACCCTCTGACCATGGGCCTTTCTTAAGAAAGGAGCCCTATAAATAAAGAAGTAAGTAGGTTACTTGGTACCAATTATACTCTTTATAAGAGATCTGATCCCAGAGAACTTGCAATCCATGAAACAGTCATCTACTCAGCTGGTTGGGTTTGGGCTTCTTTTTCTAGGCATAGTGAAATCCTAGGTTTTTGTTGTCTTATTGACAAGAAACTCTGTAAGAACCCACTATATCACACTCCCCTTCTTCTCTGTAAACCACATGGCCAAAATATTAAAAATCCAAATTAAGCAGTCTTTTCTTGATAGTCTAAAGATATATAGCTTGACCTAAATCCAAATAGTAAATGCTTAGGGTGTTTTATTGTTAGATGTTGGTCTCTTTTGAGAGAGTACTTGAAATGTGTTATGCAGATAGCTTTTGAAGCAAATCCTTTATGCATGCAATAAATATTAAACCCTCTCTCCACTGATAGAAACTTATCCTTAAGTTTTAGCAGTGGGGATGAATAAAATGTATGGACTGGCCCAAATTTCCAGAAGTCAAATTAGACTCAGCAGCTAGGCTTTTCATACTACATAAGCTTTACTGTACTGAATAACCAATCACCAAAAGGGCACAACACTGTTTTATGTTCCTAAACTAATGAACTACTTTTCATGGTAAGAGGCCACAGTGTGCCTCAGTATATGTAAAGTAGGAAGTGAACGAAAGGGCATGTTCTTAAAATCTGCTCTTGAATAAAAACAACAGGGTAATTTCTCAATTTCCACCCTATTTATGGGAATTGGTACAATGGAGAAAGAATATACAAAAACACAAAATATTTTCATATAGCTAAATAAATTTTTCCACACTTACATTTTTTTCTATACCCTAGAGTTCAGAATAGGACTTAAACCTTTCCATTACCCAAGTCCATAAAAATCACTAACTTTCTAATGTGCTTCTTATGTGGAAGTACAGAGAAACAAATTTCATCTTGAAGTAATATGAGTAATGATATTAATGTTAATATCATTAAATGGCAAGCCAAACTTTTGTCCTTTGCCCTGGAGTCCAACATGAAGAATGAAAATAACTGGGTATTTTTAAGGATGGGGCTCTGGTTGGCTCAAGTGGGACCCCGCGTCCCACTGTCCAGAAAGCTTCTTTGAGGAGCCAGGATGGGCAGGCAGTTTTCCTGTTTGCAGAAAGAGACCCCATATCCCCAGGGCTCCCTTTTGATATACTGGGCAGATGTCCCACCTCTTATTTACTAAAAACACACCAGGGCATTCACTGCTCTGGTCGGGGCCAGGTTGGCTTGTGCCCTTGCTGTTTTTCACATCCTACATCCCCCTCTTCCCTGCCCAGAGCACAATAGCTTTTGTATATAAACCTTTGCTTGTTCCCCATAAACTGAGTTATTCCCTTGGAATATCTTCTGGGTTAGTTTCTTTACTGACCCATAAGAGCTTATCCCTCCCCCTCCTGGCTCTAGCCTGAGCCTCTGCAACCATGCCTGGGAATGAAGGGTCCACTCATGGGAGCAGGGAGGAAGAACATCATAAAAGCCACAGGTATTTTCTCAAGTAATTCCAAAATCTTACTTAAATCTAATAAGATGGCATTTTACATTTGTCTTTAAAAGCTGTATTCCCATTTACCATAAAAAAAATTTTAAGTTCTACATTCATTGTTGATGGTTATTCTGTACAGCTTGATAATTTATCCTTTGTGAATCATTCAAAATTTTATAGATTTAGAAAAAGAAGCTATATAAACCCATATTATCCCAGTGTGTAAATTACATCCTGGGAATGAATCTGGTGTATTGAGCAGAGCATTAACTCCTGGCCACAGGGGCACCATGGAGATTAGCTCTCCAGCATGGTGGATAGCACCATAGGGGCCAGAAAGAGTTAGGATGTCTCTCTCCCTAACTTATAAAATCAACTCCCTAACTGTGATTTATACTGACAATGTGGCTAATTTGCATTTGGAATGTTCTACTTGATAATAAGCACTAGCTCTTTTTTGTATCTTTTGATTGCCATGAAAGGTTAAGTTGTTTAGTGTCTACTCCAAAATTAAATCGTTCACAGTAGAGGCAGATACATTTCAATTCCTTCACGTGTGAATGGATGATATAACTTTTTAAAAGGTGACAGATCTCTTAGATTAGTGAGTCCAGTAAAGTCAATGTCAAAAAAAAAAAAAAAGTTAAGCAGTAGATTCTAGTCAGTTTTCTATTGCTTTGATAAATTGCTCTGACCACAACCAACTTGGAGAAGAAAGGGTTTATTTGTCTTATACATCCCAGTCACAGTTCATCACTGATGAAAGCCAAAGCAAGAACAGAAGCACAGCAGGAATATGGAAACAGGGAATGAAGCAGAGACCATGGAGAAGTACTGCTTCCTGGATTGACCTCTGGCTTATACTCAGCTTGTTTTAGTATACCACCCACAACAATCGGCCCAGAGGTGGCACCACCCACACTGGGAGGGGTCCTCCCAAATCTTTCAACAATCAAGACAATGTCTCAAATGCCCACTGGCCAATGGGTTAGAGAAAATTCTCCAACTGAGCTTCCCTCTACTCAAGCATTTAGTCAAGTGGACAACTGAAGCTATCAGCACACTGGTCTTCATGATGAACAAATTTATATTCTTTCACTACTGTACAATGAATTGTGATTATCTAGTGATAAAATGTAATACATAACATTTCTCAAATACAGATGGCCAAGTTTTTTATGTAAATGAAATGCTTATTAGCATCTTGAAGAATAGAAGAGCTCAAGAAACAGAATGTTGAAAGCAGCTAGTTTTGTCTATCATAAAACTTTTGTAACTTGTAATCATTTTACTTGACAGAGCACAATCGCAAAGCATAACAGTAGTTCAACAGAAAAGATTACACATATTTCCCTTATATCCACAGATGTGAATCAGCTTAGCAAAACTGATCTAAATATTGAATGACTTGACAAAAACCACAAAAGTAAGTATAGATCCCTCATATACTTAAGATATGTTGACAATGTGTGTTTTAAATGTCTCACATAACTTTTGTTATCTTACAACTATATAGAAAATCATTTAAACATTTTGTTTTTTATTTTGGGAGTATGAATGTAATACCAGCATGTAGTTGATACCATGTCATGCAACGCCTGACAGGGTCAGAAGAGGGTGTCAGGCCCTGGAATGGGAATTACAGATGGTTGTTAGCCACCATGTGGGCACTGGGAACTGAACCTGAGTCCTATGTAAGAGTAGCTAGTGTTATTAACCACTGATCCATCTCTCCAGAGCCACGAAATATTGAAAACGTTTGTGTATCTTAGCATTTTTAATGACCAGTTAAATTATCTAATATGTTCAAGATCATTTTTTCAAGATAATTTTTATAAGACTAAAACATTAAAAAGCTATGAACTATGACTTTGTAAAGGTAGTTTTTTTAAAGATTTTTTTTAAATTTTATTTATTTCTGTATGTGTATGAATGTACTGTCTGCATGCAAGTCTGTGCACCCGTGTCGTGCAACGCCGCGGAGGTCAGAAGAGGGTGTCGGGACTCCCCTGGAACTGGAGTTCTCCTGGAATTGGAGTTTCAGACGGTTCTCGGCCGCCATGTGGGTGCTGGGGATCGAACCCGGGTCCTCTGCAAGTGCGGTCAGTGCTCTTAACCACTAGGCCATCTCTCCAGCCCCGAAGGTAGAGAATTTTAATGAAAGAATTAAAACAGAATTCCAGGACTTAAAACATAAAATTTTAAATATTTCTTAGGTATCAAATAATAAAAATAAATAAAATGAGACATATTTAAATGGAAAAACTTGAGAAATAGGCATCACAATGTACCCCAAGTTTTATATCCAGACACACAAGGAAGTGAGTTTTCAAGGAAGGAGGGGCAAGGAGGTTGGGGAATGGGCATAGGTGGGTCTGTGGCTGGATCAGTAGGAACATGTTGAGGGAAACTGGGACCCGTGGCTGGTATCAGTAGGAGCATCTTGAGGGAAACTGGGACCCGTGGCTGGTATCAGTAGGAGCATCTTGAGGGAAACTGGGACCCGTGGCTGGTATCAGTAGGAGCATCTTGAGGGAAACTGGGACCCGTGGCTGGTATCAGTAGGAGCATCTTGAGGGAAACTGGGACCCGTGGCTGGTATCAGTAGGAGCATCTTGAGGGAAACTGGGACCCGTGGCTGGTATCAGTAGGAGCATCTTGAGGGAAACTGGGACCCGTGGCTGGTATCAGTAGGAGCATCTTGAGGGAAACTGGGACCCGTGGCTGGTATCAGTAGGAGCATCTTGAGGGAAACTGGGACCCGTGGCTGGTATCAGTAGGAGCATCTTGAGGGAAACTGGGACCCGTGGCTGGTATCAGTAGGAGCATCTTGAGGGAAACTGGGACCCGTGGCTGGTATCAGTAGGAGCATCTTGAGGGAAACTGGGACCCGTGGCTGGTATCAGTAGGAGCATCTTGAGGGAAACTGGGACCCGTGGCTGGTATCAGTAGGAGCATCTTGAGGGAAACTGGGACCCGTGGCTGGTATCAGTAGGAGCATCTTGAGGGAAACTGGGACCCGTGGCTGGTATCAGTAGGAGCATCTTGAGGGAAACTGGGACCCGTGGCTGGTATCAGTAGGAGCATCTTGAGGGAAACTGGGACCCGTGGCTGGTATCAGTAGGAGCATCTTGAGGGAAACTGGGACCCGTGGCTGGTATCAGTAGGAGCATCTTGAGGGAAACTGGGACCCGTGGCTGGTATCAGTAGGAGCATCTTGAGGGAAACTGGGACCCGTGGCTGGTATCAGTAGGAGCATCTTGAGGGAAACTGGGACCCGTGGCTGGTATCAGTAGGAGCATCTTGAGGGAAACTGGGACCCGTGGCTGGTATCAGTAGGAGCATCTTGAGGGAAACTGGGACCCGTGGCTGGTATCAGTAGGAGCATCTTGAGGGAAACTGGGACCCGTGGCTGGTATCAGTAGGAGCATCTTGAGGGAAACTGGGACCCGTGGCTGGTATCAGTAGGAGCATCTTGAGGGAAACTGGGACCCGTGGCTGGTATCAGTAGGAGCATCTTGAGGGAAACTGGGACCCGTGGCTGGTATCAGTAGGAGCATCTTGAGGGAAACTGGGACCCGTGGCTGGTATCAGTAGGAGCATCTTGAGGGAAACTGGGACCCGTGGCTGGTATCAGTAGGAGCATCTTGAGGGAAACTGGGACCCGTGGCTGGTATCAGTAGGAGCATCTTGAGGGAAACTGGGACCCGTGGCTGGTATCAGTAGGAGCATCTTGAGGGAAACTGGGACCCGTGGCTGGTATCAGTAGGAGCATCTTGAGGGAAACTGGGACCCGTGGCTGGTATCAGTAGGAGCATCTTGAGGGAAACTGGGACCCGTGGCTGGTATCAGTAGGAGCATCTTGAGGGAAACTGGGACCCGTGGCTGGTATCAGTAGGAGCATCTTGAGGGAAACTGGGACCCGTGGCTGGTATCAGTAGGAGCATCTTGAGGGAAACTGGGACCCGTGGCTGGTATCAGTAGGAGCATCTTGAGGGAAACTGGGACCCGTGGCTGGTATCAGTAGGAGCATCTTGAGGGAAACTGGGACCCGTGGCTGGTATCAGTAGGAGCATCTTGAGGGAAACTGGGACCCGTGGCTGGTATCAGTAGGAGCATCTTGAGGGAAACTGGGACCCGTGGCTGGTATCAGTAGGAGCATCTTGAGGGAAACTGGGACCCGTGGCTGGTATCAGTAGGAGCATCTTGAGGGAAACTGGGACCCGTGGCTGGTATCAGTAGGAGCATCTTGAGGGAAACTGGGACCCGTGGCTGGTATCAGTAGGTGCATCTTGAGGGAAACTGGGACCCGTGGCTGGTATCAGTAGGAGCATCTTGAGGGAAACTGGGACCCGTGGCTGGTATCAGTAGGAGCATCTTGAGGGAAACTGGGACCCGTGACTGGTATCAGTAGGAGCATCTTGAGTGAAACTGGGACCCGTGGCAGGTATCAGTAGATGCATCTTGAGGGAAACAGGGACCCGTGGCTGGTATCAGTAGGAGCATCTTGAGGGAAACCAGGACCCGTGGCTGGTATCAGTAGGAGCTTCTTGAGGGAAACCAGGACCCGTGGTTGGTATCAGTAGATGCATCTTGAGGGAAACTGGGACCCGTGACTGGTATCAGTAGGAGCATCTTGAGTGAGATTGAGACCTGGTTCTGGTCTTCAGTGAGGCACGATTGCAGGATTTTGTAGCAACATCTCTCCGGTTGCAGGAAGGTAGTCCAGGATAATTATTTCTTGGAACTTCTTCCTCAGTTGACCTCCTAAGGTCCCTGACTTTGGTGGGCTACAACCTTACAGTATATAGATAACAATATGTAACGAAATTTAGATGAATTCAAGTGAAAGGGACAGCTGTAAAAGTTTGAAAATTAAGCACTTATCTTTCATCAACAAAATACCACTGAGTGATATTTTCTATTACTTTTCTGCTACGCTTTCCTTAGCCACTATACCAATATTGAAAGGAAAAATAAATTGATCATGTCCTGGTCCCTTGGCCTTTTAGAATTTCTTTTGTTTCAGAAAAATGATGCATATATGTAAGTTATTTCAAAATATTAAAACTTAACTGATCATAAGAAAAATAATATATGAAATTTGGTGTATTATACTGCAAGCTAGAGAGCCACACTCAGCCACTGGAATACAGAGGAGGTGAAACAGGTACAGCATTGTCAACAGACATAGAAAATGAAGAAATAGAGGCAGTGGATTAATTCTCAAGGTGCTTGTCTCCAATCTAGGAGATATGAATAAATCATATGACACTAAGATATCAACTGATAACCCTCCAAATTAAAGTGATATATAATGCATTTATAGTAGAATGGTCAGAGCCGGGCATGGTGTCGCACACCTTTAATCCCAGCACTCAGGAGGCAGAGGAGGATCTCTGTGAGTTTAAGGCCAGCCTGGTCTACATAGTGAGCTCCAGGCCAGCTGGGACTAAAGGGAAAACCTTGTCTCAAAAATACCAAAAATAAAAAATCAAGAAAAAAGAAAAGAATGGTCAGAAGAGACTTTGCAGATAAACATAGTATTTGAATTTGATCTTCAAAGAGCAGCTAGTTCAGAGTAAGTGAAGAATACATGTAAAGACATGATACATTAGTGGAAGAGCATTTATTCATTCAAGAAATAGTTTTGAGTACCTACTGTGTAACTGCTCTGTTTTCACAGAAACAATGAAATATGAAAGAAATAGTCCTCAACCTCAAAGAAATTATAGACTACTAAAACCAAAATATCCCAATTAAAGGAAAGTTGAAAAAGACATACAGATTTCAGAGAATATGAATAAATTGTAAAGAATTTAAACACAATCTATAAAACATTAAATAGTAAATTGGTTCAACTTATAATTCCAGGCTAGAAAGTTTTGAATAGACTCTGAGAAGCCACTGAAAAATTTCTGTGAAGAAAGTACTCATTAAGTCCAAAACAAATCAGACAAAACCCTTTTTCTTCCTTCCACACTGTGCTCAATAGATGCATCTCAACCAATTCTCTTTCCTAGACAATTTAATGACAATTGAAAATAAATGATCCCCATTTTCAAAGAATTTACCTGAAATAGTGTGCTCACTATTTATACACAGAAATACCAGGAAGTCTTTCTGATGCAGACAGGTGAGACTGATCTGGAGTGAGGGAACATAGGGAAAATTGTACCTGAGAAAATTAACAGGTTTCAAGTCAAAAAACAAAGTGCCATCATAAGACTATGTCACAAGAGTAAGGTCACAAAGAGTGGGACACCTTAGAGTCAATTCATGGAAGGAGAAATTAAGAGATAGGCACAGAAAGAAGTTGGTCATTACTAAGGAGTCTGAATTTAAGAGTACATTTGTACTTCACCAAAGCGCAATGGAGACCTACTCCAGCTCCCTGGAGTTGGGCGATGAGAGATGAGGTGTCGTAAGCAAGTTTAAGATCAGAACATAGGACAGACTATTTGTCACTGCTCAAATTTATAGGCTGAAGCCCTAATCTTCAATGTATGGTGTCTGGGAGGTAGGGCTTTGGGAAAGTAATTGGGCCATGAACATAGAGATCTACACGTGGGATTATTGTTCATATTTGTTGAGTCCAGAAAAGCAGGACTGCCTATTTTCCACCTTGTGAGAACAAAAAACTATGCAAATTATAAAATAGTCCTGCTAAGAACTTGACTGTGTTTATACCTTGATTCAAGACTACTGAGAAGCAAATTTTCTTGTGTATAAGCCACCCAGATTGTGTTTTCTATTACAGTAACCAAAATGGAGAATGATAGCATTTCCCAAAAAGATTGTTCTGCAGAGAAACTGGAAACAGCTTAGAAAAAATGCTTGATATGTCAGTGTGCTTTATATTTGTAATTTTTATGTATTTCAATTCTTTAAACAAATAATTTTTCAGATTTTTTTTCACATTTGTGTCAGAGTAACTTTATTGTTATTTGTGAAGCTGATTTATTTGTAAGAAATTGCCATCTGTTTACAGATGCATGACTTTATACTTTTTTATGTTTCAAGAAAAATCCACTGCTGGGGAGATGGTCCAGTCTACAAAGTGCTGACCACACAAGCATGAAAGTCTGGAATCTACCCCCATGTATGTAATGTATGTAAAAAAATTCATGTGGGGCCATCTATTTGCTTGTAACGAGTACTAGGAAGGCAAAGACAGGAGGAAAATCCCTAGGGCTCACTGGTCAATCAATCTAGCTTAAGCTGTGAGTTCCAGAACCCAGGGAGAGACCATGTCTCAAAATACATGGTAGGCAGTGCCTGAGGAATGACACCTGAAATTGACCTCCAGCCTCCACACACATGTACACATATATGCACCAATGAATGCATAAAAGATGGATACATGAACACAATGTGTCTGTGGATTGAAGATGTATACATGCACATGGAGAGAGAGAGAAACGGATGATATTTATACAAACAGTATGCATCCCTTATAGTAATTTGTCCATTAGCACATTTGAATTTATTTTATGATTTGGTTCAGAAGATCCCTCGATTGGAAAGATAGAGTTCCTTTATGTTTCTTTAGAATTCCTTTGTTTCTGTTATTTTATATGTATTTGCATTTATATCCTTCAATGTGCCAAGAAAGCAGAAATAATTCTGGGAATTATTACATATTCTATTCTGTCTATTTAAATCAGTGGAACATTGCCATACATTATTATTGAAATATCAGTATAAGTATTAATCATCTATCCTCTCCTGCTGCTCTGTGATCTACTCTTCTATATTGATTACATAACAATGACTATAGTTATTTCAAATATCTAGTAATAAAAATTCTTTTGTACTATTCTTTCATGCTTCCCTTCTCAGTGGTTGAACATTTTAGCCCTTCATGTGATACTCAAAATAATTTGTCCAGTATTAAACAAGGACATTTAAGGATTTATAATTTGGAATAGTGCAAATTATAGATGAATTTTTGGGAGGGGTAACATAAAATTAGATGTCTGCTGTGATAATACACCTTTGTAGTTCCATCAGAACAAGCTTATGTACTTGAATATTATTCATCTAAGTCCTGTCAACAGTTGTAAGTGAAATGCTTTTATTTAAATTTTATTTTGTATTTCCACTTCCATACTTGTTGGTATGGGTGAAATATACTGATACTCCTTTAATGGATCCAAGAATAATTTGCTTTAATCAGCCTGGGCTTAGTACAGAGGTTCTTCTACAGGGTCCCTTTACACCCGTGCAGTTACCTCAAGGCCCTTATCAGGAAAATGATAAATCAGATTCTCCTATTAATTACAAGAGATTTTAGTTTAGCTTTCTGCCTGCTTGTATTTAAATAAATGATTTCTAGATATGCAAATGCATCTCAGAAAGACAAAGTTTTTATTTTCTTTCACAATAATGAAACATAATTTAATTTCTACTCCTACCAAGTTTACCAGTGCCTCTGAGAAAATGTTAATTAGTAAGAAAATTAGGCCTGGTGTGGTGGCTCGCCTTTAATCCTAGTACTCGGGAGGCAGAGGCAGGCAGAGCTCTGTGAGTTAAAGGCCAACCTGGTCTACATAGTGAGTTCCAGGACATCTGGAGCCACAGGGAGACCCTATCTCAAAAAAGACCAAAGAAAAAAAATAGAGGCTGCTACTATCTACACACTGATTTTGTGATATTCTTTTTTATGTTACATTATTTACAATATCTATAATTGATATAGTAAATTATTTTAAAATATTTAATTGTTAGTGCTAGAGAGAGAGAGAGAGAGAGAGAGAGAGAGATTTATACGACATTTGGATTTATTTTAAGATTTGGTTAAGAAGATCCCTCAATTGCACAGAGTTCCTTTTTGTTTTTACCTTTGTTTCTGTTATTTTATATGTATTTTGCATTTATATCCTTCAATGTACTGAAAAAGCAGAAATAGTTCTGGGAAATAATTCATAATGCCATTACTACAAGTTGAGTAACATACCCCCCCAAATATATGTCAGAGGTACAAGCCAATTTCCCATGCATTTGACTTTTTTGGGAAATTGGTTCTTTACAGATGTTATAGAGTTAAAGACCCTGAGGTTGAGCATTAATCTCATATGATTGATGTTGTTATAGAACAAGAAAGAGATACATAGAGAGAGATTGGAGCAATGCATCTACAATAGAAAGAATATCACCCCAGGTACCTGAAGCTAAGGAAGAAAAGGATGTGTAATTGATTCTCCTCTAGAGACTGCCAAAGAGCATATCTCTGATGTCTGCATTTTCAAGTTTCCTGCCTCTAAGAGTGTGAATTTCTGGTGCTTGAAGCTATGCAGTTTGTGGATCTTCATTAGTTCAGGCTCAGGAAACCAGCACAGTCACCCTTCCCTGCATTGCTGGAGTCTACATAGTGATAATTTATTAATAATGAGTATGATATAAAGTATAACCATCTTCTATTGCATGTATTTGCTAAATTACATATTATTTTATATTAAAACTGTATAAAGTTTTAGAGTTAATTCCACAGATGTTCATCCCCTTCTAAAGTTTGAGAAACTTTAACAATAGAATCATCTTTTCCTCAAGAACTAATTACATATGTTTTGTAGAACTTCAAATTATTTCTGCACCTAGAGAGTTCTTTCCTGATTCCAAACTTGTCTGTTCTTGCTAAATCTCTAGTTTCATTCTTAGAGTAAGGAGGGGACTTATCATAGCATTGAACACAATCAAAGAGAGGAATATACTTTAGAAACTCACAGATCTTGTCACAGCCACTGAAGGGTGATGTCAGAGAGTTCAAGGAAGGCATCAGGAATGTCAAGTTCAGCCCAGTCACAGGCCCCAGAACTCCAATTGGCTGCACCTAATTATAACATTTTTAGTGATTATAGTTTACTGTGCAAAACCACACCAAAACAGAGGCATTTAAGTCAACAAACATTATGCCATTTTATGATTTTGTGAGGTGGCAATTGAGTCTGTGCTTGCACATACGACCATTGTTATCTAGGCCTCTCCAACAGGAATAATTAGGCCACATCTCTTCCGTCCTCTGTAAACTAGCTTGGGATCATTCCCTTAGTATTTTAGGGCACAAGGAAGCTCATGACTTCGTGTTACTTTTATGTCACATGGGCTGGCATTCTACATGCTAAAGCAAGTCTTTAACCAGACAGTATGGTCGAGTCCTGCCAACCACTAGCAGAAATAAATTACACAACATCTGTGGCTAGTTTCACAGTTAACCACATGCATGGTAAGCCCTTTAAAAGCCAAAGACGCATGGAAGACTGGATGACTTTCCTTCTGGGACAGAAACACTTAGAATCTGGAGCAGACCTTTCAGGTTGCACTGCAGAATATGCATCCTATGAATCACTAGGTCAAAGGTGGGAGAGGGGAGAATGGGCCTCCCCGTAGAGGAAAGAAGAAGTAAGAAGTGAAGAAGCAACTTCTCATGTTCTCACACAAAATAATGAGGACTTCTCTAACCTCTAGGAAAATTAGAAGGGTGAAAACTACCCTCTCTTTTTAATTAACTTAGCTTGTGCCTGAGTTTTTTAAAAGGGCAGGAAAATTGGAAGAGTGGAAAGCATGCTCATCTTTTAATTAGCTCACCTTTACTCTGTGTCAGTGAAAAGGGCAAGTGCTTTTTATGGCAGTCTCAGCATATTTGGTAGGAGCTCTGCCCTGCAGCTCTGATGAAAATTCACACACCAAGCCAGAAGTGAGGCCACTACGAAGTTGGTGTAGCCCATGAGATGGCACAGGATAACATGTCTTAGGAATTCAGAAACAACTCTGGAGATTTGGCCCAACTTAGGGCTCACTAAGATTTTCCACAAGTCCGTTTCTCTAATTGTGCTTCTCATTTTTATGACTTGAACAGCAACCTTAAGAGTTAGCATAATTTGAAAATTAGTTATTTTTGGTTTGCTTGAAAAAAAAAGACTACAAGGATTTTTAATTGGTAATTTCTCTAGATTGCCCTGCTTAAGCAAATAGTGTTCTATGGCAAAAGCACAAATCATAAATAAGGAATTTTAAAGTATTTTACAACTACTGTTAGTACTCAGTTTGCATGGGTTCTACATCTATGGATTTAAGCCATGTGGATTCTGGTAAAGGCTCAAAACTCTTTGGGGAAAAAAAAAACACATCATCACTGGAATTGTAGCCAAATAACCATGGCTGGAAGGGACATATATCCTAGAGAAAACCCTAGCTCTAGTATATCTCCAGACAAATGATATTTCTTACTATAAGCTAAACATAGATCCTCACTTCATAGACAAGCATACTGTGAACCACTCATCAAGGAATTTTCTTATTGCAACAGATGGAGGCTACTGCAGTGTTCCACAGCTGGTCAGATACAGAGAATATATGACAGAGATATCCAGTCCTGGGTGACAAATCTACAGTTGAATTTCTACACCTAAAGCCCATAGAACAAAGCAGAGCCAGGAGTAGAGAGAAAATAACACATCCCCAACCGGGCCTAGGGAAGGTTTCTTATACAACAAAGTACAACGCACACAGAAGGCTGCAGCTGACATAATTTTAGAGAAAAACAGACTGGAGAGTGTGTGTCCCTGGGCAGGATTCCTGTATTGAACCTCACCCACGCATGGCTCAGGGACCATTGCAGAATAGAGGGCATAAAGACTGTGTAAGGAACAGGACTGGTTCATGAACACAGGAGAGCAGAGGATTGCAGGCATCCAGAAACTTGCACATGTGAAATTTGGACAGTGGTAGCATCGAGCACAGGACCCATGCCAACTCAATTACACAAGGATCCAGAGGGGAGTAGAGAAATCGGTGGCTAGACAGCCCTAGACTGAGAAATATGGAAGGCTGATTGTTACTAAACGGGGAAGAGCATACCTTACTTATGAGCTCTAGATGGGCTGAGTAGACTGCAGTGGATGAATTTTTACTTAAGAACATCTGGGTGCAAATGTTTGACTGGATAGGTCTTACCATGCATGACAGAATACATGAGGTCTGGTGGGGGTTAGAGGGGCATGGATGGGGGAAGGGATCTAAACTTGATTGAGAACTACACTATGAAACTATAAAAGCTTAATAAAAAATAAAGTTAAAAAGTACATCTGTACTGAATACACAGACTTGTTTTTCCTGTTTTTATTTTTCCTGGACAATGCTGTGTGACAATACCAATGTGTCATTTATATTGTATTTAGCATTTTAAGTAATCTATAAATGGTTTAAATCGTATTAGATGATGTATGTAGTTAATAGGTAAATTTCCCATCATTTTATCAGGGCCTTTAGCATCTGCAGATTTTAGTATCCTCAGGAATCATGAAACAATACTACATGGCCATCTGGGGGCAACTGTGTTTTTGAAACATATTAAACTTTAACTTCTTCTTAAGGGAGTTTTTTTATCTTACTCTGAGTCTATTCTTCTAAGGTGACCAATAGCATTTTACTGTACTGCCACAGGGTTAAGACACATGGCACCCAGGCTCTTTATCTCCTTGACTATAGGAAAAAAATTTTAAAAGGCACATTTCAGAGAAAAGAACCACTGTATTTGCCTGTTTATGATGTAAAAATGAGCCCACGTGTTTCAAGACCTTCCCCTTCTGAAGGGCTATAGAGAAATTAGCCTGTGACAGGAGCACAGGTGCCCTTAGGTACATGTTTCCTACATCCAGATCTGTCTTTTTCTACTTAGATGAGATATTAATGTGTCTCAGTCTGCTCAACATGCTCAAATGGCATTAGACAAATGAAGAGTTCTGAGAAAACAATGGTCAAGCCAGAGTGCTTTACAACTGAAAAGTATTATGCATTTTCCTTTCTCAAAAAAATCTATTTTTAATCTCTGTGTGTTAACATGGTCTATCTGCCTGCTTCTATACAACTACCATGTTATATACTATATATATATATATATAGTATATTATTATATATATATATATAATTATAACCTTTTCTTTGCTTTGCTGTATACTCTCCTCATCTCCCTGAAGGCGTTGACAATGTTTCCTTCTACGAGGCACTACGGATTTAACACATGGTAGATGGAGCTGAATAGAGAAATAAAAGGACAAAAGAATAAAATGGTCAAATGATCTTAGGACTTCCACCTATAAGATGCACTCTGTTTTCCATTTTTATTCAGGGGAGGCATTTTCCTTCTTCTATAATATAATCAGTTCCTCACTTGATACTATGGCCTTCCATCTTTACTTTATTACCCAACTGGATGAATGTACTGTCTGCATGCAAGTTTTTTTTGCAATGCCTCGGAGGTCAGAAGAGGGTGTTCGGATTCCCTTGGAGATGGAGTTTCTGGAATTGGAGTTTCAGACGGCTCTCAGCCCCGTCCATGTTGGGTACTGGGGATCGGAACCTAGTCCTGCTGCAGAGCGTCGGCACTTCTAACCGCTAGGCCATCTCTCCAGCCCCCAGCCTTCCCTTCTTAAGGAAGCCCCCAATCCCATTTCTAAGTCAGGCCCCCGCCTCTTTTTCTATTTTCCTGGTTTTCAGAGGTTTTCCATGTTAAACACACAAAACTAAAGTGTCAAGACTAGGATCTAAATATGGGAGAAAATGTGGTGTTTTTATTTCTAGATATTTTCCCATATTCAAATTTATCTGCAATTTCATAATTTGATTTTTATTGATGCTTTGTGTATTTCCTACCATTCATTCTTCCAATTCAGTTCAAGGCATATATCCCCTTCCTTCCTCCCCCCACCCCTACCCATCCCAGATCAGGCATTCGGCCATAACTTTTCTGCATCTTTGTTTTTTTTTTTGTTTTTCATTTTTTTATTTATCGATAAGTGATATTTGTGAGTACAAGCATCCTTCATGTAAAACCAATTTTGCAAGCGTTGTGCCCAAACCCACACACGCTCATGGGTCCCACCATCCGGCAGGGGGGGCTTGTATGTTCAATCAAGTTGATCAAATGAGTGTCCAGTCTATATTGTTGTAGTTTCACCATCACCCCAATCGCAGCCTTACATTCTACTGTGCCCCCTCTTCCGAAGATGTTCCCTAGGGTTAGAAAGGGGCACAGGTGGATGAGAAGCAAACAGTCTACTTTCTCTGGAGCTGTTGTCTTGGTGCTCTAGTCAATTCTGGCGCTTCTCCCATGGGCTGACAGCTTGTCCAGGCATAACTTTCGATCCTACTAATGAACACATGCTATTAGATATATAGGTATTTTAAACAAGTATAATATATAGCTTTGATCCTACAATGAGGTACACAGCAATTAGATATATAGGTATTTAAACAGTATCAATTGTTATGGTAGCTTACTTGTATACACACAGATGTTTGGATGAATGTTGATCCATGAATTACATTTTTTCTGTTAAGTATGACAGGGTCTTTGTGTGGTTTAAAATCTCCTAACCATTAGAGGAATAAGCTTGTGGCATCAGCCATGGGTTATTCCCCCAAGGAGAGAACTAATAGCCAATTAGATTCGTGATATACAGGCATATGGCTGCCACTCGCTGCACAGTATTCCCAGGCAGAATGAGGTGTAGCTGTTGCTGATGGAGGAGTCTTGCTGACTCAAGGAGACCTATATTGCTTTATTGGTTTAGTGGCCTTTGGTAACACTCTCTGGCATTCCAGAGACCCATCTGTATACTTGCAAGTGTGGTCTCCATACATCTTCCCCATGTTTACAACAGGTCTTCAACAGCAGAGCCTTATCCTCTCTTCCTGCAGATATCCCAGTTTGGAGGCAAGGACTTACCCTTTTGTGGGGCTTGGATCCACTGGCCAACATCTCCTTGGTAGAATAATCCATTGTTGATTCAGAGCTCCTGTATTATATATTTTGCTTAAGTGCATAGCTTAAGGAGACTTTTTCGTCAAAAAACCTGTCCACCAAATCTTAAAACTATCTACGGGAAAGGATTTGTATGTTCCAGCAGGCCAGAGTACACCAACTTAATGGCTGAGAAAAGAAATGCACCTTTGCAGTGAGTAGGATGTACCAGAAAGTCCCAGCAGAAGGATTGATCTTCTGGGCATTGAAGGGAAGAAATGCCTAGATTGCTGCAGACATCAGGCCCCCCTCTCTGGATCCTACTAGTAACAATTTTTTTTAATGAATATATGAAGCTTACCTTCTAGTGTGCCACAAAGGTTTTAATACAAGAGACTTCTTACTCTCCCCATAGAAAAAGGAGAAATATTATGATGTGATGTCGTTCTCCAGCTGTAGATTGGAGCAGCTGTTTATAGAGGTATTCTCTTGTAAAATCGGTAAAACTGCTTTTTTAATTGACTAATGGACATAGAACTGTGAAAAGGATTATTCTCTTATTAGAACCAAATATAAATGCTAAAGTCTCCCATAATTTCATTTTTTTCTGAACAAAATATCCGCTATGTAATAGCGGCCATTTTCACCATCTGCCTCTTGAGTGCTGGGCTTAAAGGAATGCACCACCATACCCAGCTTAATACACTGCATTTTAAAACTCTGTATTTAATACACTATAATTTGATCATATTTCCTCTCTTCCCCCAACCAAAGAAGATAAGTAATCATCAATATGATCCAGTGGTAACATCTACAAACTACAATAGCCTGGCAAGATATGCACAATGGAGCAGCAGTGACACGAATAGTTCAGGAGTAACCAAACACTTTCTGACTGGATTTAAGGTCAGTTCTACAAGATGGAATCCATCCTTGGTCATGGTTATCAGGGCCAAGAACCTGGGGCTACACAGGTCATAGACCCAAAAGAGAAACCCACTATAATTATTGTGCTAAATGGACAAAGAATCAAGCTGAGTTCTAATAACTTGTTATACCCATAGATTACTGCATCTCTCAGCTCTTACCAGAGAAGGTTCTTCTTGGAGCAAATGGAAATTAACACAGAGACACATAACTGCTCATTTGATTTGTTGATGGCAGTCACTATGACTAGGGTAATCCTAAAGTAGTTTTATTCTACTCTTCTCTGTTTACTAAATAGGTTGAACGCTTTCTTTTTTAATACTTTTATTGAAGTTTTTTTTTTTTCGTTTTTTCAGTTAAATTTCAGACAATATTCCTTTTCCCTGCCCCTTACCCCACCCGGTTCATGCATTCTGCCTTACATGTCTTGCATCTTCTCGTCAGTCTTTTTATTTCAACATGGTTTATGAATTAGGTACAAGTAATATAAAATCAGGCCATGAACATGACTTGATAATTAAGTAGACTTAATTTAGAATACTATAATAAGGGAACAGTTCAAATTTTCACGCATTTGTTTCGACAACCCACAAAACAATACTTTCAAGGGCATAACAATCTCCAAATCTGGTCAGTTTTGTGCAAGTTAAACCATATTCTTTTTTAAAAAGACGAGCAATGTACACTGTGCCCAGGCTCAAGGATATTGAAATCTAGCGCACTAAGCCCCATTACTGAGGAGAGGTAAGAGATACAGCAATATACTAGCATGGCAACAACCCATGCATGACGCAGTTACAGGTTTTGCATGTACTCCGATGTAATTAAAACACTCAAAAGGTACGGAGTATAAATGGGAAGAAGCGAATACTGGAGATGCAGCGTCACAGTATCAGAGTGTTTTAGCTCACGGTTTTCAGTACTTTATAAGACGACCTATGATAACTGGGCAGCAGTGAAGGACCTTGCAATAGCTGCACTGCCGGTGACATGTTTAGACCTATTAACTGTAATGATGTAGCCTACGTGTATAGAAACAACTATCTAGACATTAAAGGATGATTATTCCACCATAAATTTACTGATGACGTACCACACGTTTTAATGATGTAAAGACAGTACATTAACTAAATAAATCTTTAATGCAGAGAGGAACTCCTTTAACTGAACGTGCTTTCTGCTTTAAATATGGTTGCCTCGCCGCAAATGAGTCCAGTAAGTAGCACCTGATCGAGATTCCTGTCCCCTGCACTGGCCTCACATGTACTGCCCGAGAGGTGATCCAACAAGTCAGCCCATATTCTGAGGGCTGCAATTATACCATTAATCATCTAGTTTTCACAAAGCACTGAAGTATCTCACACAGGTCCATAGTACACATTTGGAGGGCTAATGTAAGACTGTTGACTCATGTCTTTGAATGACGTGCCTAAACAGTGACATCTACAGAGATATACACCGCGTGAGGAATTTGTAGAGCAGGCCACAACAGATGGTGCTCGCTGCTGCTCTCTTTTTTTTTTCTTTTTTTGATTTTTACTAAGATCTCGTTTTGTATTCTGCATTACAGTTTCCCTGGTCGTTATTATTTATTTCTGGTTGTACTATTCCTTGCGGATGCGTAAAGGCCCATACAGATGAGGCCCAGTTTAAAAACCAAGTTATTGTTTTGGTTTGAGGTCAGCATGAGGTATCTGTCCTCAAGGTCTCTCAGGGGGTATTTTTTTTTTTGTGCGAGGTGTTTGAGAGCCCTCTGCTTCGTTCTAAGTCTCCCACCTGTGTCCGTATCCACAAGAGGAAAAAATCAGGTCTTGATAGACAGAGCCGCGCCTTATTCTGAAGGAAGCAACCTTTCCCCAATTCCTCTTTATAAAGCACTGGACACTGATGAAAGTCCCATTAGTGGCGCTCGGAGACACATCACCTGACAAACAGGAAAGGGAATGGTGACCCACATCGCAGTACTTTTTATATATGTAAGATTATATACATATATATAATATATTAGATATACCTATATTAATAAAATCAAACCTTTCAATCTCTTTTTGGTTAAGCTTTGTTGGTTCTCAAGATTTCAGATATTCATCCATTTCTCTTAGGATTTCAAACTTAGTAGAGTATAGGTTTTTGAAGTATTCTCCTATGATTGTCTGGATCTTTTCTTTATCTGTTGTGATGTTTCCCTTTTTTCATCATGAATACTATTAATTTCGATTTGGTCTTTCTTTCTTTTGGTTAACTAGGCTAGATGTTTCTCTATCTTGTTTATCTTTTCAAAGAACCAGCTTTTGGACTCATTGATTTTTTTGTATTATTTACTTTCTTTCTATTCCATTGATTTCTGCTCTTGTTTTTGTTATTTCTTCCTGTATGTTGCTTTTAGGGTTCATTTCTTGACATCTCTCAAGTGTTTTTAGCTGTACTGTTAGATAATTTATTTGTTCCATTTCTGTTTGTTTGTTTTTTTTTTAATGTAGGCAATTAGGGCTATAAATTTTCCTCTTAGGACTGCTTTTAAAGTATTTCACAGGTATTGGTGTGTTGTAGTCTTTTTTGTTTAGTTCCATGAATACATTTATTTCATTATTTCTTCCCTCACCCATTCATTATTCAGGATTATGTTGTTTAGTCTCCATGTGTTCTTGTGCCTAGTTGGGCTTATTCTGGTGTTAATATTGAGCTTTATTGCATTTTGGTCTGATAGAATTATGAAATTACTTAAATCCTTTTAGATTTGTTGAGGTTTCTTTTGTGACCCAGTATGTGGTTGATTTTGGAGAATGGTCCATGGGATGCTGAGTAGAAATTTTTTTCTCTGGTGGTCTGGTGGAATATTCTATAGATGTCTGTGAGGTCATTTGTTGTATTGTATTGTTCAGTTCCAATGTCTTTCTGTTTATTTTTTGTCCAGTTGATCTATCTAAGGGGCTCAGTTGGGTATTGAATTCCCCCACTATTAGTGTACTGGGATTAATCTGTATCTTGAGGGCCTGCAAATTGTGTTTATATAATTTGGTGCACATGAGTTTGGTGCAAAACATTTACAATTGTGAAGTTTTTCTGGTTACTTGTTCCTTTGAAAAGGTTGTAGTGGCCCTCTTTTTCTCTTCTGAATGACTTTACTCTGAGGTCTATTTTGTCTGATATTAGAATGGCAACTCCTGTTTGCTTTTTGGTAGCATTTGCTTGGAATATTTTTTTTCCATTCTTTCACTTTGAGTTGGTGTCTCTTTTTAGGGTGAGATGGGTTTCTTGTAGACAACATATAGATGGATTCTGTTTCCTAATCCATTCTTCTAGGCTATCTCTTTTGATTGGGGAGTTTGGACCATTAATATTTAAGGTTATTATTGAGTGATGTGTGTGGCATCTTTTCTACTTATTCTATATTTGTATTCTTGTACTAGATTCGTATTTATGCTGTTATGCTTTTATTAGTTTCTCTCTTTAGTTGCTTGGGGATAGTTGCTCCTTTCCTCTGTTCTTTGGATTGCTTCGAGGATTTTCTGAAGTGTTGTTTACTCTGATATATATTTTTGATATATATATATATATTTGATATATATATTTGAGATATATATATCAAAAGTCAGCTGTAATTCTGATGGATTTCCCCTTATATGTAATTTGTTGTTTTAATCTTGTGGCTTTTAATATTTTGATTTGTTTTGAGCATCTAACATTTTAAATATGATATGGCATGAGGAATTTCTTTTCTGGTCTTTTCTATTTGGTGTTCTATGGGCTTCTTCTATTTGTATGGGGTTGTCTTTTTTTCAGTTTGGGAAAATTTTCTTCTATTATCCTGTTAAAGGTCTGATCAATAACGTTGCCTTAGTGTTCTTCTATTTCCTCTATCCTTATGATGTGGAGATTTGGACTTTTCATAGTATCCCACATTTCTTGGTTGTTCCACTCTTGTGGGTTTTTTTGTTTTGTTTTGTTTTGTTTAGTTTTTCGTAATCCTCACTTGAGCATTTTAGTTGTTCCATGTTATCCTGTATGTCTGATAGTCTATTTTCTGCTTCATCAATTCTGTTTCTGAGGCTTTCTCCATCCTTTCCTGTTGATTGGATCAATGTTCCATTTCCTTTTTCATTTCTTCCTGTGATTTCTTTAATATTTCCACTTCCTCTTGGAGCTTGTCATTCTCTACTTGTGGCTCCTTGCTTCTCTGGTCTGTTTCCTATTTCATTTCAGCCTGAGATCTTTTCAGTATTTCCACTTTCCTTCCAGAGTTTGTCATTTTCTCCCTCTAGTTCTTTTCGGAGTTTCTGTTTCTCCTCCTCTAGTTCTTTTTGGAGTCTGTGTTTATCTTCCTCTAGTTCTTTTGGGAGTTTGTGTTTCTCTTCCTCTAGTTCTTTTAGGAGTTTGTATTTCTCATTGGAGTTTGTCATTCTCTCCCTGTAGTTTTTTCCAGAGTTTATCGTTCTTCCCTTCTAGATCCCTCCTGAGTTTTTCATTTTGTCCCTTTTACTTCTCTGATTTGTTCTTTATATAATTTGATTTCTTTGAATACATTTATAACTGTTCTTCTAAGGTCCATGTCTTGGTTTCCTTACAGGAAGATCTCATTTTAGGGGCCTTCTACACTACTGGTTGACTTCGATGTGGATTTATTATGGGCTTTTCCAGTGTTCCTATTTTTTCGTTGTGGCTTAGGCATGTGAATTTATTTTTTTGTTGTTTGTTTGTTTGTTTGGATGCTGGTGCTATTCTCAAATGTTATAATGGAGGATTGGTTGGTCACTCACTGTGCTTCCTGCCATTCAGTTCCTCTACGTTGGGTGTGCAATCTAGAATCACTAACACTGCATCCACTAGATCATCTGCACCACAACTCCACCAGCTTACTGGATCACCTGCACCAGTACTTGGTGGGGGATGGTGTGGGGGAAAGGTTTGCTCTGTTGACCCAGGCACTGGGCCCCTGAGCATGTGCTAGGCTCTTGGATGGCTGGCTTAGCATGGCTAGGTGACTCCACCCAAGCCAATAATGAGGAAGATGGGCATGGCATACTCCCTGGTCCCTGAGGCATGCCTCTGATGCTGGCCCATTGGTCCCCTGAAATTTCCCAACCCACCTGAGCATCTACTGGGCTCCAGGATGGCTGTCTTGAACACTTTCTTGAATTCATATTTTGAGAACTCATTGTTTATCTCTGTAGACCATTTTTCAATTGAGTGGTGGGCTGAAGAGTTGCCTCATCAGGTAAGAGTGCCAGCTGCTCTTGCAGAAGACCTGGGTTCAATCCCCCAGCACCCACGTGGCAGCTCAAAACTATCTTTGATTCCAGTTCCAGGGGCACTCAACACCCTCTTCTGACCTCCGTGGCATTGCACAACACGGGAGCACAAACCTACATGCAGACAGTACATTCATAAGGGGGGGCATCTCTATACCAGACTTAAAACTATACTTCAGGGCTATAGTCATAAAAACAGCTTGTTACTGGCACAAAAACAGACCTGTTGACCAATGGAACAAAACTGAAGATCCAAACCTGAGTACATACAATTTCAGCCACTTCATATTTGACAAGGGGGCCAAGAAGACACAATGGAGCAAAGACAGCATCTTCAGCAAGTGGTGTTGGCAAAACTGGATCACCACTTGTAGAAGAATGAAATTAAACCCCTATCTCTCGCCCTGTACAAAAGTCAACTCCAGATGGATCAAAGACCTCAACATGAAACCCCAAACCCTGAAGGCGATAGAAGAAAAAGTTGGCAGCAGACAAGACATAGGCATAGGAAAAGACTTCCTAAATCAGACAGCAGCTGTGCAAGAATTAATTGACAAATGGGACCTCATTAAACTCAAAAACTTCTGTACATCAAAAGAAACAATAAAGTTAGTGGTTTGTTTTGCTTCGAGTTTAGTTTTTTGAATTCTATGTATATTCTATTTCAATTAAATGTACCCTTGGTAAATATTGTATATCCCATTCTGTATGCTGAAGTCAGAAGCTTTGGTTTTTAGCTCAGTATCCATGTTGTCATATTAAAGGAAAGGTACATACTAAGCATATATATAGCATATAGCATATATACTATTATACATATATTAAATATAGACATATACTTAAAATAGAAGTGGATTTATTCAAAACAGTGAATTTAGCTCTCTGCATTGTACCAAATATGGAGAAGGAACAAGGATTCTGATATATTATTTGTATATTTGCTCTTTCTCATTTTTTGGGGGGAGTCTTTTTGAGATAGAGTCTCCCTTTAGTCCCAGCTGGCCTGGAGCTTGCTATGCAGACCAGGCTGGCTTGAACTCACAGAGATCTGCCTGTCTCTGCCTCCCAAGTGCTGGGATTAAAGGCAGGCACCACCATGCCTAGCTGTTTGCTCTTTTTTAAATATTTTTTATTTATTTTCACATGTGTATGAATGTATTGTCTGCATGTGGGTCTGTGCACCCTTGTTGTGCAATGCCGCAGAGGTCAGAAGAGGGTGTCAGATTCCCCTGGAACTGGAGTTAAAGGCGGTTTTTGGCCACCATGTGGGTGCTGGGGATTGAACCCAGGTCCTCTGCAAGAGCAGTCAGTGCTCTTAACCACTAGGCTATCTCTCCAGCCCCGCTGTTTGTTCCTTTTAAATGGAAAAATTCTAAGACTCAGAAAATAAAAATGCCACTACTATATTTGTGATCATCTGGGTTTTCAATTCAGTAATATGACACTGGCCATACATGATTTGAAATACAGACCACACATGAACAATGGGAGATATTGAAGGAGAAGACTGGAGAGGAAAAATAACTAACATAAAGGATCTAATGTCTTCTCAACATGAATTCTAATTTTTATGTATTTATTTATTTATTCTTTATTAATGATTACCAATTATACAATAACATTATATCAAGTATCAGGATCATTTACATGATTGTGATGTCCTTCACAATGAAGCTCATGAGGTGTAGAATGTACTACAACTTAAATATTAAAATAAAAAGACCAAGAAAACAAACTACCTACTTAAAAGATGGGCTTAAAAGCTGAGCAGAGACTTCTCTAGAGAAGAAGTAAAGATTGGTAAGAAACATCTTAAAAAGTATCTAACATCATTAGTAATTAAGGATATACAAAGTAAAACCACTTTAAGATTTCATCTTCCCAGGAAAGACTGGCTTTGTTCAACAAAACAAATGATACCAAATGCTGGAGAGGATGTGGAGAAAAGGGAATACTCATTCACTGATGGTGGATTACAAACTCAAACTCATGCAACCCCTCTGGGAAGCACTGTAGAGAACTCTTAAAACACTAAAAATGAACCCACCATTTGACCCCATCCTACCACTGGGTGTATACCCAAAGGATTTTTACTACAGCAACGTGCACAACCATGTTTATTGAAGCTCTCTTCACAATAGTGAAGAAATGGAAGCAACCCAAGTGTCCCTGATGAGTGGATAATGAAAATGTGATATTTACACAATGGAGTTCTGTACTTTGGTAAAGAAAGATGACATAATGAAATCTGAGAGTAAATGAATGGAACTAAAAGCTGGTATGCTAAGTGAAGTAACACATTCTCAGAAAAACAATGATGTATGTTGTCCCTCATTTGTGGATCCTAACAACAAATTCTTATATGTAAGTTGAGGTGGGTAATTTGTTAAGAAAGATAATACCAAATTGACTGATAATACTATAGATATAGCTGGAAGTTTATGTCTCTGTTTTCTTCAGTTATATGATTTATGAGAAAGAATAATTCTCTTTTTATGGTTCTTTTTAAAATTTATTTATTTCTTATTGTATTTTAAGGAATTCTCAATGTAAGAACACAGTTTTTTTCAGATCACATTGATGTTACTCAGTTTGCCATACAATTAGGTAATTGGTGCTAGTATCCACAGATGAGGGAATACCATTCATCATTTGTTTTTCTGGGACTGTGTTACTTCACTAAGCATGATATCTTCTAGCTCCAGCCATTTACCTGCAAAGCTCATGATGTCATTTTTCCTTACCACTGCATAGAATTCCATTGTGTAGATGTACCACATTTTCTCTATCCACTTGTCAGTTGAGGGGCATTTGGGTTGGTTCCAGCTCTTTGCTATTGTGAAGAGAGCTGCAGTAAACATGGCTGTGCATGTATCTCTGCGGTAAGATGAGTCTTGGGGGTACATGCCCAGGAGTGGTATGGCTGGGCCAGGTGGCAAGTTCATTCCTAGTCTTCCAAGGGTTCTCCACACTGCTTTCCATAGTGGTTGTACGAGTTTCCATTCCCACCAGCAGTGGATGAGTGTTACCCTTTCCCCACAACCTCTCCAGCACTTGGTAACATTTGTTTTCTTGATCCTAGACAGCCTTATTGGAGTAAGGTGATATCTCAAAGTGGTTTGAATTTTCATTTCCTTAATGATTAATGATGTTGAACACTTAATTCCTCACTTGTGAAGTCTCTGTTCAGCTCTTTGTTCCATCTATTGAGTGGGTCATTTGTTTTCTTTTTTCTTTGTTTTTTTGAGTAGTTTATATATTCTGTAAATCAATGCTTTGTCAGATGTTTCTGCGGTGAAGGTTTCCTCCCACTCTGTGGATTTTCTTTTCACTTCCTTGACTTCTTTTGATGTACAAAAGCTTTTGAGTTTAATGAGGTCCCATTTGTCAATTGTTGACCTTGCGCAGCTGCTGTCTGATTTAGGAAGTCTTTTCCTATGCCTATGTCTTGTAGTCTGCTGCCAACTTTTTCTTCTATCGCCTTCAGAGTTTGGGGTTTCACGTTGAGGTCTTTAGTCCATCTGGAGTTGACTTTTGTACAGGGTGAGAGGTAGGGGTTTAATTTCATTCTTCCTCAAGAAGTGATCCAGTTTTGCCAACACCACTTGCTGAAGATGCTGTCTTTTCTCCATTGCGTCTTCTTGGCCGCCTTGTCAAATATGAGATGGCTGAAATTGTATGTGCTCAAGTTTGGATCTTCAGTTTTGTTCCAATAATTCTTTTTTTTATAAGTACATTAAAAAATAGATTAATTGCTATATAATTTAGAAATAAACAGTTATACTTTCCTGCATGCAAGTTTACTGTTGAACTGTGAATCCCTAAATGCGTTCTAGAATTTTTTTTAATTATAGATGAAGGTATTCAATGAGATGAGCATAAGGCAGTCCAAACTGCCAAGGAAACAACAGCAACTGGATTTCCAACAGCTCCTGAGTTGGAACACAGTAACCTGCAATGTTGATCAAACTTCATGGCTCCATTTCTCAAAGCTACCAAAAGAAACAGAGGAAGAGTCCTCACTGACTCCTTACATTCAATTCACTTTTGAAATTATTGCATTGAGGCATAATCCAGTACTCAGAAGGCTAAGGAATGAGGATAAAAACAACATACCAATCTCATTTATAGAGCAAGTCACTTTATTTATTTATTTGTTTATTTATTTATTTATTTTTGACTTTCCGAGACAGGGTCTCCCTGTAGCCCCAGCTGTCCTGGAACTCGCTCTGTAGACCAGGCTGGCCTTGAACTCACAAACATCCACCTGCCTCTGCCTCCCAAGTGCTCGGATTAAAGGCATGCGCCACCAAGCCTGTCATTTTTTTTTTAATCTGAATACTAAATTAAGTTCCTGTGGCTGCTTAATAAATACTTAATAATGTATTGACAACTATTCCTAATATTATTAGATGGGAGTGTCAGATTCTGTTTGGAAATTTTCCTTTTTTTTTTTTTTTTTTTTTGTTCTTTTTGAGACAGGGTTTCCCAGTAGCTCAGATATCCTGGAGCTCACTATGAAGACCAGGATAGCCTTGAACTCACAAAGATCTGCCTGCATCTGCCTCCCAAGTGCTAGTATTAAAGTCATGCACCAGCACGCCCAGCGGAAACTTTCATGGTTGCGTTTATTTATGACCCATTCCATTATATTGCATGTTTCCTAGTAAGTTGAAATATCCCCTAATCAATATGAATATTCTGATTTTAATTTATGATTATTTGGCATATATAAATTTCCCTCTTCCTTGATAATTTCACTCACCTAGCAGTTATTATGTACACATACATAGTAATGTACACATACATAGTACCACTATAGTTTCCTAATTTGTATTATTCACCAGGGTAAAAGTAAATTGCATAAAGTTTCATTAAATACCAACAGAATTTCTGATTACTCTAAACTATCATGTTGCAAAGTGTTTCTTTTTAGAATTCTAGACTCTAGTGGGAAGTATGTAAAAGACAAAACAGGACATACAGCTTAATATTCACTAACTGCGAAGGTGAGTCGATGATGACTTACAGCTGCTGTCGCTAGAGTCTGAGGAAGTTGTATATTTCTGAACCTATTATACTAGGAAAAAATCATGATGGCGCTAAGTATCAAATAAATGGGTGAGTACAAAGCACTTAATTGTGGAAGGCTAAAATATATCTAAATTTCTGCCGAAATTTCTCTTAGCTTTTAATCTGAAACTTCACTATGGCCTAACAATTGTGACAAAAATGCAATTAAATAGTTGCATACCTCATAGAGAATGCGTTGCTAGTTTCATCAACTTAGTTCCATAATTATGGCTAGATTATTTTCATTCTGAAAAAAAGAAAATTCTGTGGCCTTATCAATAGCACAATTTTGAAGATAAATTAATTAATTCACCAGAGATGAGCAAATTGTTCCAATTTCTCCTCTAATGAAAGGAAGTTTTTTTTTTTTTGTGTGTGTGTGTGTGTGTGTATGTGTGTGTGTGTGTGTGTGTGTGTGTGTTTTATGCAGATGCCTCCCAGTAGAATTTTAGACAACAAATAGTTCAGATTTATACATCATTAATTCAATTAAGTCATGAGAAATGACTCTAATTAAGATATCAATTAGGGGCAAGAGAGATGTCTTAGTGGTTAAGATTGCTGGCTGGCGGCTCTTGCAAGGGACACAGGTTCAATTCACAGCACCCACTAACAGCCATCAGTACCTCCAGTTCCAGAGGATCCATGACCCTCTTCATACATCTACATGTATTGCAGGACACACGTGCACCTATATACATACAAGAAATACACTCATGAAATAAATTAAAAAATTAAATTTTAAGTTATAAATTTGAGATATCTGGGATATTTCAAAAATAGACTTGGGGTATTTATATAAAATCTCTTTGTAGAGATTTTACTTCTCACTATGATGTAAAAAATTAAATTTTAAGTTATAAATTTGAGATATCTGGGATATTTCAAAAATAGACTTGAAAAAATGCTTTGTAGAGATTTTACTTCTCACTATGATGTAAAACTAGCAAATCATTCAAGAGCTTGTGACAGACCCTTCTTATGCTGTTTTGATACAAATGAGACTGACAAACTAAATACCATCAAAACATATCAGCTGTATAATTTTAATGTATTTATTGCAATAAATCATTATGAATTGGGTCAACTTATTACTAAGTACAAAATATAGGAAATCAATTTTAATTTTCTTTTAAAAAAATCACTTTGTATTTTGGAATAAAGCCCAGTGTTCTGGCTATCTATTTAGAGACTAATTAGAAATTAGAAGCAGACCTGCAACCTCAGAGCATCCTGATTCCTATTAATAATTCTGTGGTCAAATAAGGAGATCCAGACTTGCCTTGGGGTTTAATACCTGGGATAATTGCCCTTTAAATTATTAAAGATTATGCATGTAAACATAGCATATATTTTACTTACTTACTGAAGGGTTGGTCCATTAATTCACTTTGACTTTAGAGTTCCCCAGTGTCTATGACCATTGTTCCAAAATTCACACAGTATTTTATACACAGAAGTTTTAGATGTCTCTTATGAATAAAGTATTTTTAAAAGCTAACAGATGTTACATATACTGCTAGAGAACACAAAAGTTATTATTCAATATCAATATATTTCACTTATAATAATACTTTAACCACATGCCAACAAAATTTGGAGTTACTTGATGTGTTAGAAAAAGTAAGATATTACTTCATTCACATAAAAATAAATTAAATGAAAATAAAATGGGAACATATTACTACAATGAAAGATTAATTAAAATATATTTAATTAATTTTAATTTGACTACTTAAATATTTGACTGTGCACAGTGTTTGCCCTGTAGAAATCATTTCATAATCAAATCATATAGACTCTGAATGGTCAGTAATTAAGACCAAAAGAAATCAAGATCCCTAAGATTTTTGGACTTTTCCATTTAATAATCCCATCTCCTTAATTCACACAAAATAATTTAAAAGCAAAATGTCATAAAGGCAAAGAAGACTTATTTATCCAGTAAACATTCATTTTATAAAAGCAGTCAAGCTGTGTGCAAGTCACTGCATGCTAAAGTCATTGACACATGATAAGAATTTTAAATGGACTTTGGGTAGGTAACTACAAAAATACCAACAGAGATAAGGAAGCTGTATATTTTTAGAATTTAAAATCTCAAGACCAGATGAAATTACACAAAATATTACAAAGATAAAACTAGCCCAGGACTTAGCCAGCGCTGACAGTAACACAATGTGGCCTATCTTTTGAAAGATGCTAAGACCTACAGTGAGGCCTACACACAGGCCCAGGAGAGGACGGGCCTCCTAGATCCTGTGAAATGGGTATGAGCATAGGCTTGGTGCCAGGGAGTGTGTCCATCCTTAAAGACAAGCTTTTTTTTAAAGACCTTGGAGTATAATGGTAGAGCAAATGCCTACCATGAGTGAGCCCTTAAATTCAATCCTCAATACTGCAAATAAAATAACGATAGTAACAATAATGCTAACTTAAAGATAATAAAACAAAGAAATAAAATTGCCCCTGAATGTGCCTAGGTCAGCCACAATAGATATAAAATAGTCATTTCATTTCTTTTACATTTGAGGTTCTACTAAAAGTTGTTGAAGAGAACTGTGAATTAGCCAGGTACCTAAGTCAGAAGTCAGTGTACAGACAAGGACCTAAAAGCCAAATCCAGTTGCTGCAAGCACTTTAAATAAAGTATTATTAGAACACACACACACACACACACACACACACACATACACACACACACTCACATCTCTTTTAGAGAAAGCATATTTTACTTCAAATGAGCATCAGAAATATTATTAAAGTGATAATAACCATCCCCATTCTTATTTTCAGCAAAGAACTCCCAATTCGCTATATTTTTCATTTTTATTGACGTTCTGTGTATTTCATACAACATTTATTAATCAAATTTAGACCTAATTCCCCTTCCTTGCCCACTCCCCATTAGAGCTCATGCATTCTGCCATGCATGCATACATTTCTTTCCCCTTTTTTTGGAATTCACGTTTTTCCCCTTTAATTTTATATTACTATGTTTTTTTTATCTTTTTGAGACAGGGTCTCCCTGTAGCCCCAGCTGTCCTGGAACTCGCTCTGTAGACCAGGCTGGCCTTGAACTCACAATGATCCGCCTGCCTCTGCCTCACAAGTGCTAGGATTAAAGGCTTACTTTAAAGTATGCATACATACCCTCCCCACAAACACCACAATTACAAAGTCTGAAAATAAATGGTAGGTTAATTCTAGATCCCATTAAAGTATTCTTAAAGTATTCTCATTATAATGGTACAGTTGCTTTCAGGTAAGAGAATATATATATATATATATATATATATATATATTTCTTAGATATATTCCTTATATATTTCTTATATAGAGTCTTTATTATATTGCTTATATATATGACTTTAAGATATTCTATATTGGATATATTAAATAGGTATTTCCAGAGATACAGCTTACCAAAAAACAAAGACAAAGACAAACACAATGATCAATTCCAAAGAATAAGGACGCAAGAGATCTGAACAGAGAGACTATGCACAGAGGAGAATTGGATGAGTGGCCGCGAGAAAGTCATCCTTTACGAAGTGGTTCAAACCAGCGCTGATAGAATGTAAGGGAAATGCAGTCAGGTTAAAGACCTACCTTGTGTGAATAAGTCACCTTAGCTGTAGTGCATCAGATAAGAGACGTGGCTAGGGATCAGGAGACAGAATGATACCAAGTGGTTGGGACGAGGTGGTTGTGGGGAAGGGTAATGACGGACTCATGCCCATTTGCTGGTGGGAATGAAACGTTGTACACCCACAGATGGATAAGCAGTTGTGGGAGAACCCTTAGCAGAATCAATGGAGCCTTCCAGTTTGAACGCCAGTCTGACCACTCCCTGGTATATAGCAACAAGACTCAATCCTAACTCAAAAGGTATTTACATGCATGGGCTTTATGTTCTATTGCAGCTCGTTTCCAAAAGCAAAAGCTGGAATGCGAGGCCCCCATGTGCCCCTCCACTGACTGAAGTGGAATGAAAGAAATGTGGTTACAGGAATGAAATCGAGAGTGTGTCTAACTCGCAGGCGAGTATACCAAGCAGAGGGAACAAATCCATGATATAGCTGTTGCAGGTCATTGAGTGTTGGGGTTTTGGAGCAGAAGTACGACCTTGTTAAGTGAACGTCAACATAGTCCACCGTAAAAACCACACACAGATGGATGATCCCTCATATGTGGACATGACCCGTACTAGAACAGACTACATACGCCGAATCTCTGAATTCGTATGGAATAGAGATCATATTAAAAACGAACAACAACCAGAAAGATCTAGCATCAGAAAACGACTGAAATGGGTGAAGTACATTGCGAAAGGGGGGGAGTAGGGTGGTGAGAGGGATACAGTAATGGGTGTGATGATAGTTCAGATTTATGCATATATAATTGCGAAGTGAGTTCCAACAGTAGACCGCAGTTGTTCGCAGCTAGATACTGTCCTCAGGAGAATCATGGGTGCCCGCTTGAGGAGCTTTAGTAAAGTATAATTGGTGTGATGGAGTTAAACAAACAATTGGTTTAATGCAGAATCTGATAAAAACGTAAGCGTCACTCTGAGATTAAATGGAGTATAAATCAGCTCATTCGTCCACATTTGTGTTTACCGATATAATAGTAGTGTAGGCGAATAACTATGGGGAAGTCTGCGCAGCATAATGATGTCTTCTCTATGACGATGTACTCTCCTGTTGTACTTAGTATCAGCTTGATAGGCATTCGTCTTTAAGAAGGTGAATTGAACATAAAAAGTTGAAATTTGCTGTTCCCAAGTGTAACCATGTATAAGCACACCAAAATCAAGCATGGGGTTGAATTTGTATGAAATCTGTGCCTTGATTCCACCCTATAGGTGAATGATAATACAACTGGTCTTCCTGGAGAACTGCATGAGAGTGTTAAAAAAGGATACATATAGACAT
Source organism: Rhizomys pruinosus (assembly GCA_009823505.1). Taxonomy (NCBI): domain Eukaryota; kingdom Metazoa; phylum Chordata; class Mammalia; order Rodentia; family Spalacidae; genus Rhizomys; species Rhizomys pruinosus. Next base: position 24,557 of record VZQC01013232.1, on the reverse strand, counting down.
AAACTTTTTGACAAAACCTTGCAATTCAATCCTAAACTAACTACGGAAAAAGATTTGGGGTCCCAACGAACAAAATGTCACCAACTTAATTGGCTGAGTAAAGAAAAGATACACTTTTGCATTGAGTAGGATGTACCAGACAAGCCACCATCTGAAATTTGACACTGTCTAGAGACATGAAGGGAGAGAAAACCTCTAGATTCTATAACAGCGAACCCTCTGTGGATCCTACTTGTAAACAACTATTTATAATGAGCCTAATGAAACTTACCTTCTAGGTTGGCTCGCAAGGTTTTTGGATATGAAGACTTTCTTTGCCTCTGCCCCATAAAAGAGAAAATAGGAATGATGATGAAGGGTGCCGCTCCCTCCAACTGTAAATTAGGAGACCACTATGTATAGAGGTAAATCTTATAAACCAGTAAAAACATACCTTCTTTAGTTTTGCACTAGTATAGTACCATAAGCAAAGCCGATGCTGAGAGCGATTTATTCCTGATCAGAAGCCAAAATAATACTAAAAGTCCCGTTAAGCTGTTGCACTTTAGCAATATATTGAATACGTAGAGCTCTGCACATCAGCAATGGGATGCATCTAACCAATGATATGTTGCCAGGGGATCCAAGGCCCCACGAAAAAAGGTAAAAAGGCATTCTTGCCTGCTAACGGGATTACAACCTGCACAGAAAGGAGAGGGATAAAGGCCCTGCTGCCGAAGAGCCGAAATGTTAACTGGAAAAAAGATGTAGTTGAGATCACACATGCAAGTGTTCAGATGGCCGCTAGGAATACCAAGAGTGGTTAGCCAAGGCCACTCAACCAATAAAGCAAATACGGGTCTCCTTGAAGTTAGCAAGACTCCACCGTCAGCACCAGCATACCACCTCACCTGCCTGGAAAAACTACTGTAGGCAGAGGCAGCCATATGCCTGTATATCCCAACCCAATTGGCTGTTGGCTCTCTCCTTGGAGGATAACCCATGGCTGAATGCCACAAGCTTACAAACCTCTAACAGGGTGGGAGATGTTTATAGACCACAGTAAGGACCCTGTCATATTTAACAGGAAAAAAAATGTAATTCCTGGATCAACATATCACAAAAATATGTGTTATAACAAAGTAGACTACCATAAACTATTAGTGCAGTTAAATTACCTATCTACTAATTGCTTGTGCTTCTTAGTAGGATCGAAAGGTTATTCCTGGACAAACTGTCAGCCCATGAAAGGAAACAGCCGAAATTGACCAGAGTCCAAAGACAACAACTCCAGAGAGATGGAAGGTTTTGCTTCTCACACCTGTGCCCCTTTATCCAAACCTAGAAACAATCTTGCGAAGGGAAACATGGTGGAAGGAGGGGCTGGCGATTGGGGGTAAATGGTGAAACTACAACAAATAGGTAATCTGGACTCTCATTTGATCAACTTGAATTGAACATACAACCTCCCCCCCCCACTGAAATGGTGGCTGTGGGGTTTGGGCACAACAGCCTGCAAATTGGTGTTCACATATGAAGGATGCTTGTACTCATGAATTATCATCTTATAGCTAAAAAATGAAAAAATACTGAGAAGAAAGATGCAAGACAGTTATGGCAAAATGCATGATCGTGGGATGGGGTGAGGGTGGGGAAAAGGGAAAGGGAATATGCCCTGAACTGAATTGGAAAATAGATGAATGAGAAATGCCACAAAACCTCAATAAAAAAAAAGACAAAAAAAAAAAAGACTTACTGAGGCAATATATATATAATAGTGTATGGTATGTATATGTATGTATAATATATAATATTGCTAATGCAAGATCTTATATATATAAATATATATTCATGATATATAACATATATTATATATACATATATATATATATATGTGTGTGTGTGTGTGCGTGTGTGTGTGTGTGTGTGTATGTAACCCACAGATGAGGGATTCCATTTGACATTTGTGTTTCTGGGATTGTGTTACTTCACTTAGCATAATGTCTTCTAGTTCCATCCATTTACCTGCAAAGTTCATGATGTCTTTCTTTACTGCTGTATAGAACTCCATTGTGTAGATGTACCACATTTTCTCCATACACTCATTGGTTGAAGGGCATTTAGGTTGGTTCCAGCTCTTTGTTATTGTGAAGAGAGCTGTAGTAAACATAGATGTAAATGTATCTTTGCTGTAGGATGCGTTTTGTGTGTATATACCCAGGAGTGGTATGACTGGGTCAGATAGTGGACTCATTTTGAGTCTTTTAAGGGTTCTCCACAGTGCTTTCCATAGTGGTTGTACAAGTTTACATTCCCACCAGCAGTGAATGAGTTCTCCCCTTTCCCCACGTCCTCTCTAGTATTTGATGTCTTTTGTTTTCTTGAACTTATTTTGTTTTCTTGATCTTACTGGAGTGAGATGATACCTTAAACTAGTTTTAGAATTTTTTTATTTTTATTTTATTTATTTATGTGTGTGAATGTATTGTCTGCATGGAGGTTTGTGCACCTGTGTCGTGCAATGCCACGGAGATCAGAAGAGGGCGTCGGATTCCCCTGGAACTGGAGTTCTCCTGGAATTGGAGTTACAGACGGTTCTCAGCTTCCATGTGGGTGCTGGGGATCGAACCTGGGTCTTCTGCAGGAGCAGTCGGTGCTCTTAACCGCTAGGCCATCTCTCCAGCCCCACCTTAAAGTAGTTTTAATTAATGATGTCAAACACTTTTTAAGATGTTTCTCAGCCATATCCATTTCCTCACTTGTGAAGTCTCTGTTCAGCTCTTTAGTCCATTTCTTGAGTAGGTCATTTGTTTTCTTAGGTCTTTGTTTTTTGAATAGTTTATATATTCTGGATATTAATGCTCTGTCAGATGTATCACTGTTGAATATTTCCTCCCACTCTGTGGGTTTTCTTTTCACTTCCTTGATTATTTCTTTCCCTGTACAGAAGCTTTTGAGTTTAATAAGATCCCACTTGTCAGTTTACCTTATTTCCTGCGCAGCTGCTGTTTGACTTATAAAGTCTTTTCCTACTCCTGTGTCTTGTAGGTTGCTGCCAAGGTTTTCTTGCATCAACTTCAGAGTTTCAGGTTTCACATTGAGGTCGCTGATCTATTTGGAGTTGATTTTTATGCAGGGCAAGAGGTAGGGGATCAATTTTATTTTTTTACAAATTGTGATCCAGTATTGCGAGCACAATTTATTTGCTGAATATGCTGTCTTTCCTCCATTGAGTCTTTTTGGCCCCTTTGTCACATATTTGGTGGTTGAAATTGTATAACCTCAAATTTGGATCTTCAGTTTTGTTCCCTTGGTCTACAGGTCTGTTTTTGTGCCAGTACCAGGCTGTTTTTATGACTATAACCCTGTAATATAGTTTGAAGTCTGGTAAGGTAACCTCTTCCCCCTTGTATTGCACTTTTCACTCAGGGTCACTTTGGCTACTCTTGGTCTTTTGTTTTTCCATATGAATTTAAGGACTTTTTCTTTCTGAGTCTGTGAAGAAAGTCTTGGGGATTTTAATTGTGATTGAATTGAATCTATATATTAATATACAGATTAATTGTATTAATCTGTATAACATTTTACTATATTAATTTTTCCAATCTTTTCATGTCTTCTTCAATCTCATTCTTCAGGTGTTTAAAATTTTTGATGTAGAGATCTTTGGTGTCATTGGTTAAGTTTGTCCCAGGTATATTATTGGTTTTTTGGCTATTGTGAGTGGGAAGGTCTTCTTGTATTCCTTCTCCAGTTGCTTATTGTTGGTGTAAAGAAATGCTACTGATTTTTGTAGGTTAATTTTGTATCCCACCACTTTACTGAAAGTCTTAATTGTTTCTAGTAGTTTTCTGATAGAGTTTTTAGCATCCCTTGGGTAAACTATCATATCATCTGAAAAGAGGGATAGTCTGATTTCCTCTTTTTCAATTAGTACTCCTTTAATTTCCTTTTCTTGCCTTATTGCCCTAGAAAGCATTTCAAGCACTCTATTGAAGATGAGTGGTAACAGTGGCAGGCTTGCCATGCTCCTGCCTTTAAGTGGAATGATTTTACCTTTTCTCCATTTAGGATGATGTTGGCTCTGGGTTTGTTATATATGGCTTTGATTATATTGAGGAATGTTCCCTCAAGTCCAATTCCCTCTAGGACTTTAAGCATGAAAGGATGCTGGGTTTTGTTGAAGGCTTTTTTTTCTGCATCAATTGAGATGATCATGTGGTTTTTGTCTTTCAGTCTATTTATGTGTTTTATGATATTTATTGAATTATGTATGTTGAACCATCCTTGCACCACTGGTATGAACCCAACTTGGTCATGGTGGATGATCTTTTTGATGTGGATCTGTATATGATTTGCAAGTATTTTGTTGGGAATTTTTGCATCAATGTTCATTAATGAAATGGGTCTATCACATTCTTTTTGGCTGTTTCTTTTCCTGGATTTGGTATTAGAGTGATACTGGTTTCATAGAAAGAATTTGGGAGATTTCCCTCTGCTTGTATCGTTCTGAACAATTTTAGTAATAATGTTTGTAAGTCCTCTTTAAATATCTTATAGAATTCTGCTATGAAACCATCTGGGCCTGTGCTTTTTTTTGGGGGGGTGGGAGGTTTTTTATTACATCTTCAATTTCCTCATGTATTATGGGTCTGTTTAAGCTGTTAACCTCTTCTTGGTTAAGCTTTGGTGAATTCCAGGGTTTCAAATATTCATCCATTTCTCTTAGGTTTTCAAATTTACGCCTTTAATCCTAGCACTTGGGAGGCAGAGGCAGGCGGATCTTTGTGAGTTCAAGGCCAGCCTGGTCTGCAATGTGAGTTCCAGGACAGATGGGGCTACAGGGAGACCCTGTCTTGAAAACACCAAA
>VZQC01013232.1:0-18760 GCA_009823505.1 Rhizomys pruinosus | reverse complement strand
AAAAAAAAAAAAAAAAAAAGAAACCCACAAATTTAGTAGAGTGTATGTTTTTGAAGTATTCTTCCATGATTATCTGGATCTCTTTTCTATCTGTTTCAATTGTAGTAGACAGTATGATGAGAATTACATTTGTCCCTCAACCTAACCTATGCTAGGCAGGTGACACCATACAAGCAGCTTTGTAGCAGGAAGGCGAACAGTACATAACCCTAACCCTGCCCCTAATAAATGAGTCTGCGACAGCTTGCCCACTGTCTGCATTCACCCGACTCCCAGGATCTGTGTTTTGACTCTGCGCCTCTCACCCCCATTCCTTTGTTTGGACCCCGAAATTTCTCAGCAGACCTGGGGGATTGACTACAGTGATGTTTCCCTTTTCAGTCTAGGTTTGTATTTCTTTCTTTTTTGTATGATGCTTGGATTTGTTTTCCATCCATTTTCCAATTCAGTTCAGGCATATTTCCCTTTCCCTTCCCCCAGTTCTCTACTTTTTTTTATTCATTACTTTCTTATTGCTTGTGGATGTTGCTCCTTCTCTCTGCCCCCTTTTTTTTTTTTTTCATTTTTAGCTATAAGTGATAATCCATGAGTACAAGCATCCTTCATGCAAAACCTATCTGCAGGCTGTTGTGCCCAAACACCTACAGCCCCACCATCCAGTGGGGGGTGACAGGTTGTTTGTTCAATCAAGTTGATCAAATGAGTGTCCAGACTACATTGCTGTAGTTTCACCATTCACCCCAATCGCAGCCCTTACATTCTACCACGCCCCCTCTTCCGCAGGTTGTTCCCTAGGCTTAGAAAAGGGGCACAGGTGGATGAGAGGTAAAACAGTCCACTCTCTCTGGAGCTGTTGACTTGGACTCTGGTCAATTCTGGCTGTTTCCTTTCATGGGCTGACAGTTTGTCCAGGAGTAACCTTTCGATCCTACTGGCCTGGCGCGTTATGGCGTCTCCGCCCTCAGTAATATTTTTAAGAGTAATTAGTTATTATCTGTTAACGTCTTGACTGATTATAGATACACAATTCTCAGAGGCCACAGATCTTCAAACCAATACTGATTAAATATGCCTCCAAATTTCTATAGAAAATGAGGTTTCATGGGCTAGAAAACTGGAGTCTAAGAAAGAGGAGGAGAAAGGCAAAGAGGAGGGAGAAGAGGAGGAGTTGTCGGAGAAGGAGGAGGAGCAGGGGAAGGATGACTTAATATCAATCTTTTTTAGAATTTCAGCCACTGTTTTCCTTGAGTTCAAACCTAAATGTACTGCATAGCAAAACAAAAGCACTAACAAGGCCTATTTCTCAGAAAGTAATTTATCATGATCTGTTATTTGAATGTTTATCCAGGCTCTATGTCTCACTTCCTACACAAATAATTATGAAAGCATTTTTCCCAACGTATCCATGGTACTCTAACCAGAGTCATAACAACCACTCCTAATTTCTAGCTCATGTGTATAGTATATATCATCAACAGAATTGCAAAACCTCTTACAGAATGTGCAATAAAAACTACTCAGTGAGCTGACCCTTAAATCCACTTTGCTTCTCTATTCTTTAGCTTCCTTATAACCCCAAAACTTCCCCCTATTTAGCACCATTTCACCATAGTTTCTTCACATGAGAGTCCTTCTTAGGCTCTTCTGCTATATCATTTTTAATTTGTAAAGAATTATTATTATTTTATTATTTGATGTTTGTGTGTGTGTGCATGAATACATGTGCATGTGTGCCAATGGGTACAAGAATGTTCATAAGATCCCCTTGAGCTGGAGTTATGTGCAGTTGTGAGCTATCCATTGTGGGTTCTGGTAACCAGACTCAGTCCCTCTTGAAGAGGACTAAGCCTTCTTATCTGCTGAGTCATCTGTTATTCCCATCACCACTAACATCTATTTTACAGTACTGAATCTCTTACATTAATTTATACTTACTAATCTCAAGATCTGGGCACCTCTCCTCGAGCACATATTCCTTAAAGACTACAAAGAGTCTGTCTTTGCTTTTAAAATAGTGCTCTCTTCTAATTTTCTTGAATAGTATCATCTTTTCCTTTAACTTACTGAGATACAGATATAATATCTACTACTCTGCCAAACGTTTATACCTAACTATTTTTTTAGAAGTACATCAAATGAAATATGTCAAAGTTAAATATGTTAGCTTCTCTCCAATCCCTTGATCTTGTCACAGACCTGGGTCCGGTCATCTTCCTTCTCTCCTTCCTACATCTTCATGTCTAAGTCCTAGGGTTTTGTTGCTGCTCTTGCCCTTGCTGTTTGCTTGGTCTTTGGAACTTTACAATGTCTCTGAAATCTACTGTCTTCTTACCATTTCCTCTACCACTCTTTTAAGACCTACTTAACATCACTGTTGTCTAGATGTCTCTGTTATTTACTTTTCTGTTCCTGTGATACAATACCAAAAGCAAGTTACAGATGAAACTGTTTATTCTGGTATAATGGCTCCAGAGAAATAAGAGTCCATCATGGTAGGGAGGCATGGCAGCCAGTGACATGGACGGAGGCAAGAACTGTAAAATGAGGGTGCACTTCTTCAACTGGAAGCACCACAAACACAAGCATAGAGAGTGAAGCAGAAGTGCTACCAGGCTATGAACAGTGCCACTTTTAGTCAGGTGGGCCTGGGCTATATAAGAAAGGTAACTAAGCCAATAAGCAGCACTATTTGACTGTCTCTGCTTCAGCTACTGGCTTCTGGATCCTGCCTGAGTTCTCGTCCTCCCCTCCTGACTTTTCTCAATGATGAACAAGACTGTGCACTATAAGCCAAGTAAACTCTTTCCTTCCCCAAGTTGCTTTTGGCTGTTTTGTTTTACATAGCAACAGAAAAGTAATACAACAACCTCCTTTCCTTATTATCTTTCTTTCTTTAGTTCTTTTAAATTATCTTCCTGTCCTTATTATCTTTCTTTCTGTAGTTCTTTTAAATTATTGTTCAGTCATAAAGTATCCCATTGACTTCCTTTTGCGAGTCCATAACGTGCAAACCACTGACACTTATTTGCGACTTGTCCTTCATGCAGTTCTGGTGTGCTTTACTGCTAGTACCCATCATGCAGGCTCAGCTGTGTGAGATGCTGCCAGGATGTAGGCTCTCCTGTCCCAGTACTTTCATATATGCCAAACCATGCAGCATTTCTCTGTTTCTGATGTCACATTTTCTCTGAAACATTTTTGTTGTCTCCTTTCCACATGGCCCCTACATATCCAGTCTGTTATTCTACAGACTACAACAACATTTCTTTCTTTCAAAGCACTACATATTTAAAAAATTTTTTTTGTTATTTTTGAGACAGAGTCTCTCTTTAGTCCGAGCTGGCCTGGAGCTCACTATGTAGACCAGGCTAGCCTTGTACTCATAGAGATCTACCTGCCTCTGCCTCCCAAATGCTGGGATTAAAGCTGTGCACCACCACACCCAGCTCATACTTTAAAACTTTTATAAATGTTCATTTGTTTTCTCTAAGCCTACAGCATCCAGAGGTACAGACTATTTGGTTTTCTGTCTGTTAGTTCTTACTTATTTTTATAGCCATGTAAAAAGTATTAAAATTATATTCTAGATCTATCATATATTATGTTAGATAAAATGTAATATTTTAACTCCACTGTTTGGATGACTAAACCAAAAAGACTCAGTGGAGGAAAGACAGCATCTTCAGAAAATGGTGTTGGCAAAACTAGATCACCAACTTGTAGAAAAATAAAATTAAATCCCTACCTCTCACCATGTACAAAAATCAACTCCAAATGGATCAAAGACCTCAGTGTGAAACACAAAACTCTGAAGGTGATAGAAGAAAAAGTTGACAGCAACTTACAAGACATATGTGTAGGAAAAGACTTTTTATCTATACAGTGAAAGAAACAATCAAGGAAGGAAAGAAGACCCAAAGAGTGGAGGAAATCTTCAACAGTGGTACATCTGACAGAGACTAACATCAAGAATATATAGAACACCCAAAACAAGCAAATAGAAGACAAAGACCAATACTCTTACATAAAGTGGAGTAAAGGATTTCTGATCAGAGACTTCACCAGTGAGAAATTAAAGGTGCAGAAACATCTTAAAAAGTGTTCAATACGTCTAAATAACTAAGGAAATTGCAAATTATAAACCACCTCTCAGATATTCATTCCACACCAAAAGACTGGCTAGATCAAGAAAGAACACAATAGAACACCAAATGCTTGGAGACGTTTGGGAAAGGGAAAACACTCATCCACTTGCTGGTTGGGAATGTAAACTTGTACAACCATTATGGAAAGCAGTATGGAGAACCCTTAAAAAGCTTAAAATGAGCCTACGCACCTCATTCAGTCATACCACTCCTGAGTATGTACCCAACGACTCATCCTACTGCAAAGATACATGCACATCCATGTTATTGCAGCTCTTTCACAATAGCAAAGAGTGGAACCACAAACTAGTGCCTCTCAACTGCTGGAGTGGATGACAAAATGTTGTACATCATCACAATGGAGTTACTATTCAGTGGTAAAGAAAGATGACACGATGAACTTGCAGGTAAATGGAACGAGCTGAAGCCATGTATGCTAATGTGAAGTAACACAGTCCAGATAAAATCAAACAGCAAAAATGGTTTTCCACTCAATTCTGTGAATACAACACACAAAGTCTCCTGAAGAAAGGTAAGCTGATCAACATATTTTGTTATAATATTTTTTTCTTTTATACTTGAAAGCAGCTATTTTGTTATAATGTAAATCTCTTAATGGACTCTAGCAATCAATCCACCACCTAACTTTTTCAGACTCTGCATATACTTGTAATTATGGGTGGAGGTAAAGTATGTATTTAATATTTCTAGAGTAAAAAAATTAAAAGGAGTGAAATGTGAATTCCTAAACATACTAAACAGAAACTAAAAAAGCCACTGAAATCTAGCGAGCAGTTATGGCTGAGAATGCATGATCTGGGGTGGGGAGGGGAAGGGAAAGGGAACATGTCTAAATTGAACATGAAAAATTCCATGTAGAAAGACAAATAATAAAACATTCAATATAAAATTAAAATACATAATAATTTACTCTGATTTTTGTGATTTAACACAATTTCTCAGATCCAATTTAGACTCAGTCTCTTTTCCATGGTTCTCCACCGTCCCACCCTTATTCCGCATTCTGCCATACATTATCTTGGCATCTTTTTTTCAGATACTTTTTATTTTTCTTTTTTTCTCAGCAGGAGGTTTATTGTTTTGTGCAGACGTTAACGTGTGTTCAAGTTCAGTTCTTTGTCCAGTCCATTTGCTTGTTTTTGTTCCCTCCCATTATAAATTTAATTTTCTATTAAGCAACATATAAACCTGGGTTATCTTTCTCATTTTATTATCTTACCAAAATATTCATATCCCTTTCAAATTTCCAACTAAGATTTGATTCTTATTCCATTTCTTGTCCCCGTACAGAAATTTAAAAATTAGCTACTTCCTACTAGCAATATACTTGCAGTGTATCTTATTAGTTGTCAGCTTTGGAATTCTCCTACAAGAACAGAATATTGTGCTACTAGGTTCTGTTTGCAACTTATAAATACACATAAAGTGTTTTACCTCCTGAAACTAATGGCTTATTCAAAGAAAAATTTAACTTATAATTTTAGTCATTTTATAGATAATTTAAATTATTGTTATTAGTTATATTCATTATAGAACAGAAATATTCACGACTTGTTTTATCACTTTTATGTAATCGCATTGGTGTATATTTGCAATCTTATGTATTGGTAAAAATAGAGAAAAGATGAGAGAGAGAGAGCAGAGAGAGTGCAAGAGAGAGAGAGTAGAGAGAGAAAGCTAGGAGCAACGTCTGTAAAAAAATTCAGCACGAGATAGAGACAGAAAGATCATGAGTTCAAGGTCCTATGGTAAGGAAGACCTTATCTCAAAAGACTAAAAAGTATTATTTGGGGAGCCCGACAAGAGAATGCTGGATGTAGTTGGTGAACTGTCTAGAGGAAGATGTCATCTAAACCACATAGCCAAAGTCCACCGTTAGAATTCTCATTTCTACCTCAGCTCTGACACTTTAGCCACACTACTGTACTTGACTTCATCTTGTGTGTCGTATACATCTCTTTGTGTGTGTGGGGGGGTGGCGTAAAGTTAGCTTTGTGCCTTTGGAGCATCCTAAAGCACCACCATCATCTCCTGCCTGGCTTTTGTCACCCAACCAATACTCTTTCTCCCTTGTTGATCACTTACTACTTATTTTCCACCCAGCTGCTAAAATAATCTTTTCCAAACACAAGTCTCTTTCTTTCCCATCCCAGAATAAATCAATACTTGTTGACCATGGACAATAAGAGCTCAACGCTGCTACCCATTCAACCTTACCGCTTTTTATTCTGTCTTCTGCTTATACCCCAAACACCCCTGAGTTCAACGTTGACTCGTTTCCATCACCTAAAACATCCCTCACACAGAAGTGTACTGTCCTGCCACATGAAAGTCTATCCAACAATTTTATCTCCTCAAAGCTAATGTCATTAATTTACTCATTCACCTTCTACCCCACTGACTAGCATCATTATTCCTTTATTCTACTTGTTTTCTTCATGAATATTGACTTCATACCCTTAAAAGTTGATTATGACAATTTATTTTCTGTTTTTTCTGGTATGGAGCCATAATAAAATGGGGGAAGTGTTCAGAAAGACCAAAAAAAATGTCAATCTCGAGTTTCCACTTATCCTCAATACCTAGAATATACTTGTTATGTAGCTCAATAAATATTCATTGGGTTAGGTGAATGAATAGTCATCATTCTTGAACATTGATTGCATCTCTTTGTAGCAATAATTAACAGAATTACCTCATCATTATTAATTTATAAATAACAAATTAAAGACAGTCCCCATTTGAAATAAATGTATTTTATATGCAATGTGAATCTATTACCATAATGTGGCATGAGAACAATTGTTAATGGAAACAAACCAATTTTCAGTCTTGCATTGCAGAAATCTGTGGGTTTAAATGGTTTGATAAGTTCAGGACACAACATAATTACTAGAACTCTGTAAACCTGTCTCCCATCACATTTTAATTGCCCAGAAGCTGATAAATTTCCATGTTTAAGTGATATTGAACCCAAATCATTTTAACATATGTCAAGATTCTTAGTTAAATAATATAGCCAGTCTTTCCTAACTGGATCTCTATATTACCCAAATTGTCAATTAATCAAGTGATTCCCAACTCAGAATAAATTACTAAATAAGGAAGAGATATATGAATCTGGGAGCATGAAAATAGACTCGACTTCTTGGTTACCCATAATATATTAGAGGGGCAAAGCCGGGACATGAAATTTAGCGACGACACAGAGACAGGACTATAGTTCAAGAACACAATTATGCTAACACTACTTGAGGTGTGTGTGGTGTGTGTGTGTGTGTGTGTGCTGTGCAAGGTCCAGTTAGAGAAGAAGAAGAAGCAATCAAATTAGATGCAGTTCATGAAAGCACTTTGATACTGTTACATGGCATGGCCAAGGTCCAATGTCAGGCTGAGAAAATCTGCCCCCAGATTCTAGAATTTAGGACCCACATTATCTTGTTGCCCAGACTTGACCTTAGAAGACATTCTAGAGGAGTTTCCTTTTTAATTCTCATTAAAATAAGCCACATATGTGAAATCCAGCTCAATGTCTGAATCATGGTAGGACTCCTAAATATTAATGCTTTCCCTTCCTCCCAGGATACAACCTGCCTCTTTTAAAGTTATTTTATAATAAATATATATTTTCCCCACAGACAACTTTTAGGGTCCCAGTAAGATGACTTTCCACCTTTGAGTACAATGTTTTGTAATAACTAAGAATAGAAATGATACTATTGTGTTATAACCCATTATCTACTTGCCAGTAGAACAATAGTAACTGAGCAAACAGCTTGGGAGAATGCTCTTTACAAAAGTTCAAACTTTGTCACCCACTTTTATTAAGAACTTTCTAATCATTTTGTTGACTATCCTAATGCTTCTGTCCACCACATGAGCTTGATGACTGTCATGGTACAAGTGGTACAAGGGTGTAAACCTCTACACTCACTCTACTACCATTCTCTCTTCATGAAACGACCTTCATAATTAGTAAAATGTAGGTTTATTCCTAANATTTATTTTAAACTATTTTATTTGGTATTTTCATTCTATGCCTATGAGTGCATTGCCTGCATGAATTTAAGTGCTCTCATGTCTTGCAATGTCCATGGAGGTCAGAAGAGAGCACTGGATTCCCTGGAACTATAATTACATACAGTTGTTAGCCACCATATGATTGCTGGGAACTGAATGAATCCAGGTCCTCTGAAAGACCAGCCAGTGCTCATAGCACTGAGCAGTCTCTCCAGCCCAGTAATTCTTTGAAATGCAAAAGGTTTCATCTTTTTCTTCTGAATAAGCATTTGTTAGAATAATAATCTGAATAAACAAAATAAGCATTTGTTTCTTGTAGGGATGACATTTATAAAGTGGATAGAATCTGGACTAATGACATTTAATTAACCTTGGCAAACCATGTGCTCTTATGACCTAGGCACTTGAAATTGCTTCCTGGGAACCCTAATTTGCTCCTCCATTCCAAGATAGGGAAGGAATGTACACATGCTTGAGAAGTAAAATATTAAAGGGCTGAAATGCAGCATGTGCGTCTTCACTGAATTCAGTGAAGAATTGGAAGGATGCTTTTGTTTTGTTGTGGAAGAGGGGGAAGAAAGAGTATAAGAGGCAGGGTACGCATGAACATAAGGAATCAGAATGCTACCGACTAATGGAAGCTTTCACATGTGATCTTGTGGCAATGTCATCAGGCATGTGACCCATGCCAACTCAGACAAGGTCTCAGAGTGGAGCAAGAGAAATGGTGAGGGACTGGCCCTGGACTGAGAGCTACAAGAGAATGATTACTCCTGGGTGAAGAAGAGTATGCCTTTCTTAAGATTGCTAGATGTGCTGAGCAGACTCCAGTAGATGAATTTACATAGGACATCTGGGTTCAAAAGTTTGACTGAATAGGTATTAACTTGGGTGATTGATGCATGAGTTCTGTTAGGGGGGTCGGGGGATGGAGAGGGGGCCCTAAATTTGACTAGGAACCATTGTGCAATGTACAAATGCTCAATAAAAAATTATAAAACTAAAGTTAAAAGTCAGTCTGTTTGATTCAGGTAATTGTAATGTATGTAGGCTGGTAACACTGTAGTTTCTCCCTGTCTGTTCATGTAACTATGCTGTGCCTAGGTTCACATCATACTTAGCCAAGCATCCCTAGACCCTCTGAGATATAATTACTCCTGGGAACTGAAAAAAATAAGGAATCTCTCCTTACTTTGGTTGACTGGGAGAGGAGGACTTGTTCATTTTGCATGGAACTGTCATTCTGCAGATTAGGCTTTATTTTTTTTTAAAGGTGATAATAAAATTGTTGCTCATTACCATGATAAATAAAAGAGAAAAATAATGGTGAATATGGATTTATTCACTGGCTGGACAATCTGTTCTAAATACAGAAATTTCATCCTGAATGCAAGGGATTCAAGACTCAAATGTAAAAATTAGATAGTGGGCTATTTGAGCTAAGATCATGGTTTCTACCTAAATTGTGATCACTAACTACATCCTGTTCAATGAATCTTCATGTATGCCTTGGACAGTCACTGTAATCGCTCCCCAGACCCTCGAATGTAGCATTTTCTTTAACCATGCACTTCCAGAGTCCTAGCCAAAACCAATCAGATAGGTACTGAACCCAAAGCCTCCCATAACATCCCTTTAGGAGAGTATAGATGTTTGTAGTCTTAGAAAAACACCTGAAGCTTCTATTTTGTCATAAACACATTAATTATCCATCATCAGTGACATAGTAATCAAATATAAGTCATATAGCATAATACTTTAACCTGTGATGACAGCTACATAAGCTGATGACTCTATTACATATNATGATATCACCTCATCCTGATAAGGGTGGCAAGGATCAAGAAAACAAATGATACTAAATGCTGGAGAGGGTGTGGGGAAAGGGGAACACTCATCCACTGCTGGTGGGAATGCAAACTTGAACAACCACTATGGAAAGCAATATGGAGAACCCTTAAAAGACTCAAAATGAGCCTACCACTTGACCCAGCCATACCACTTCTGGGAATATATCCATCAGACTCTTCATACCACAGAGATATATGCACAGCCATGTTTATTGCAGCTCTCTTCACAATAGCAAAGAGCTGGAACCAACACAAATGCCTCTCAACTGAGGAGTGGATAGAGAAAATGTGGTACATCTACACAATGGAGTTCTATGCAGCAGTACAGAAAGATGACATCATGAAATTTGTAGGTAAATGGATGGAACTAGAAGATTTTATGCTAAGTGAAGTAATACAGTCCCAGAAAAAACAAAAGACAAATGGTATCCCTTATCTGTGGATGCTACTACCAAGTACCTAGTTGTAAGACAAACTGAACAACGTTAATGTTATATTCCTAATGATCTAAAGACAGCTATGCTCTTGCAATGTGGATCCCTAAACAGATTTTAGAGCTGACCTAACATTTATTTTCAGACCTTAGGCTGTTGGTACATGATGGAGGGTATGTGTGCATCTTTTAGAGTAATATGTGATTAAAATGGAAAGATGCAAATCAAGACAAATGCTATGGAAATAACATACAGTTTGTTTCCAAAGGATACAATCTTAATATAGGTGTAATAGGTTGGTGCAGCTTAGCCTTTCTGGGTGCTTAACAACCATACTTAACACCCATACCAATTTGGCAGAGGGACCTAAGGGATAACTTTGTTCCTTGCCCTCAGAGGTCAACCAAGTCTTAGGGGATTATGCATGGGGACACCTCTTGAAATGTCCTACAGACGTGGGTCACCAGTCTTCCTGTTCAGGGAGGTCTTGGAGAGCCACTGATGGGACCTCAGCCAGTGTCTAGTCTACAGAGAGGAAAATCTGCTCATGCTTCAGAAAAGGAAGCCTGGTCTAGCAAGATATGCTTTTGTCCTCGAGTGGATAGAACTGGTGAATGAAAACCAGAAAGGAGCAAGGGGCTCTCATCCTTCTCCCCCNCATATGGATAGCTCTTTTTCTCTATGTCAAAACATATCCATTTTTCTTTATGCTCATAAGTAAGCAAATTAGAAGGTAAGATGAATAAATCCTCATTACAGTCCAGAAAAAGAAAACTGTAAACTGCTTAAGTAAGCTGCACCAGGAAAATTAAATGAAGAGGAACTCCTTATAATACCAGAAGGCAGGGTGACTTGTTAACAATTGGCAGGACTCCCTGAGAGTGTAAATACTCTAATTTTGTGCATGGCCCAAATATGTCAGGAGTGATCAACCTTTTACATTTGAAGCATCATTCCATCTTACCACGTAAAGGAGTGGATTACATTTGAAGTCAAGTTCTGAAATAAAACTTTTTACACTGCCTTAGGTTCTTCCTTCACATAATCTATAGAAGCCTGCCTCTTTTATGAACTTTTTCACTTCCCATGCTTCTCTACTCATTGTGTATTAAGGAAAATAGGCTCTCTCTTTTTGGGGTATTTTTGAGACAGTGTCTCCCTGTAGCTCCACCTGGCCTAGAACTCACTTTGTAGACCAGGCTGGTCTTGAACTCACAGAGATCTGCCTGCCTCTGCCTCCCAAATGCTGGGATTGAAGGCATGCACCACCATGCCCATCATGAAAATAGGCTCCTTTTTAAAAAGGCATATTTATTCCAAGTTACAATGTTTTGTGCACATTTGATACCTGAATTTAATCTTATTTGCATTTTCATGTCATTTGCTTAATTATGTAAATCCCAGCCATTTTTATTTTAATTTTTAATGTATATTTTATTGAATTATTATGCATTTCATACATTTTAATTATATTTAAAACTCCTCCCCATCCACAACTACCCCTACACCCATAGCTCCCCTGCTCTGAATTTCATGCATTCTATCATATATGTTAAAGGCCTATGGAGTCAAGCTTTTATACTCAGATGACCATTGGTGTAAGTTTATCCAGTGGAATCTAGTTAGCCTATCTAGTGTCACTCCCTTAAAGAAGATCAACTCTCTTTCACCCAGCAATAATCAGTTGCTAACAGTTTCTTGGATAAGGTCGGGGCCTGCTGCCCATTTCCCCAGTTCTATGTTGGGTTTTTGTCTCATTGAGTCTGCATGGATCTTACAGCTATGGTGACAGCATGCATAAGACTCAAGCTATAAATTTATAAGGATCAGGTCAGACCATTTGTTCCTCCCCATCTGGTGTTCTGAAGGCATCTACTCAATAGAGAAAATGTTAGTGTACTAATACCTGTTACACCAATCTTCCAACAGATGAGCTCAACACACATCCATTGCATCATCATGTTAGGATATTAAAATGGTCTGTGCAGATGCAAATTAGCATTGAACATGGCATTTTCCATACTCTTGCTAAGCTGGTAGAGCTCAATATCCTCACACTTAGGCTTCTTTCCTAAAGCCTGACTCACAGATAACCAATGTGGGTCTGTGTCAGTCACCTGCATTCTCCCTATGTGTATCTAAAATATAGACACAAGAGAATTCTATTGAAGTCAGCATAATGTAGTATGTTTTGTTCCATTGAAATTTTTTGCATCAGTTTGTAATTTTTAACTCAAAAAATTACATGATTCTTCAAAATAGAAGTATCTATTTTGAGCATATTTGTTACATTTTTTTTAATTTTGGGAGAATTTATTCCATGATTGTTACATTTGCATGATTCCACCCTCCCACTTTCTCCTCCAACTATTCCCATGGTCCATACTCCTCAAGTTCCTGTCTTCTTAGTTATTGTTAGATATATTCATACATTTACAAATATGCATATATATATATATATATACATATATAATGCAGTGAGTCTATTCAGTGGTGCTTATGCTTACATGTGTTTAAGGCAGATCACTTGGGTTTAGATGACTTAACAGAGATCATCCCTTGAGAATACCCATTCATCCTCTCTGAGTTGTCACTAATTCCTTATAGTTCATCTAGAAATTTACCCTATCTGCACTGGCGTGTCAACTGGATAAGACAACTTCTCATCACTCACAAAGAAGCTTCTTTTTGCAACAGATGAAAACTATTACACAGGTCTACAATTTGTCAAAATGTAGAAAAAAGAATGACATTTGGGCATCCAGCCCAATGATCCATCTACAATTCAACTCTGAACACCTACAACTCAGGGAACATTGCTTTCAAAAGCAGGGGTGCACAGATTGTGAGAGCCAGCGTGGCAGGACATCTGATTCTGCATAATGCATTCCAGACATGAAAGGGAAGCTGCAGCAATGAAGTCTCCACAGTGTGGTAGCCCAAGACCTGAATAGTGTGCTGTACAATTACTTTGTACAAATTTTTGATACTACATTCCCTCCCAGGAGAATACTCATAGGCCACTTTAAGTCTGGTATTACATTTGCAACAAAATCTATTCAGAGGATAATGCTAACTAAACCCTACGTTTTGGAAATTACAAAAAGTATTTACTAGTAACTTCCATTATTAAAGTATATTTAATAATCATGATGAATCTGTGACTCTTTGGATTATTGAATGCTAGCATATTATTGTAAAAAAATTAAACTGCATATAATTTTATTTTAAATTACTGGTTTTAGCCTTATTGTGATGGTGCACACCTATAATTCCACCACTTATTTCTCAATGATTTTTGCTTTAACACATACAGAATACATTCTCTCTCAAAAGCTAAATAAATAGGTCTGTGATGTTTACCAATATCTGAGACTATCTGCAGTTGTAGTAGACAGAACAATCTTTTACACTTAATGTCATATGTAACCATTATAAACCTTCCTTAAATCTTCTGACTCCAGTTATCAGGACCCCCCCACACACACATACACTGTCTTTTTCTCTTTTTTGAATGCTCTAATACTGAAATGTTTGGAGGCAGTCCTGCTTGATGTTGTACAGAAACAAGGCTGCTTGCTCTCTGTAAGAGAGCTCAGGCCTGAATCCCTTTAAGACCTCCCTTGTCCCCACTTCACAATCCTTTTCCTTGTTTCCACTGTTTACCTAGATGACTAGTAATGAGGCTGTGTCTCTACAGGAGCTCCTAGACAGCAGAATTGAGCTTGGGTTTACATGATTTTCATTTCATTTTGGAGGTAAGATAAGATTTCTTTTAGTCGTCTTCTGTATTATTAAATTTGTAATATGTATTATATCCATGCATTTCAACAAAAAGGTAAATAACAAATAACTATACTAGATAAATTATGCAACATTTTAGGAGGTAATTAATGCTATGAATAAAAGTAAAAAGAAGGGTAATCAGGGAGTGTGGACTTCAGGGTGGACATATTATAATTTTTAATAGGTTGGTGACAGAAGACTTTAATGTGCAGAGTATATTTAAGCAAAGACTTCTTTTCAATTTTAATTCATTATGGCAAAGGCAATGATTAAGATAAACATATACTTGAAAAATATTGAATTATGTTTCTGAGTATATGTAAATTATTACATGTTTAGTAATATTTAAAGCATAGCATTGATTTTCTAATTATAGGAGAACTGTAAATCCATAGCAAGTATCTATATATTATTGTCCCTGAAAATACAATCCCTGTTGACTAATGCTGGCCACAACACTCATTTTAATGGAAGAGTTCTCACTAAAGAATAGTTAAGTTTCTGATGCAATTTCATTACTTTAGGAATGAAAACATTCTTTGGTGAGTACACACTCTGTTTTAAATATTTTTATTAATTACCTGAGAATTTCATATACCTATACACTGTATTTTGATAATATTTTCTCCCCACTCTTCCTCTAAATTCTTCCTGAACCACTTTCCATCCCCACCCCTCCCAACTTTGTGTTCTCTCTCTCTCTCTCTGACTTTAATAACCCACCAAGTCCAATTTGTGCTACTCATATACGCCTGGTATTGGCACATCCACTAGAGACTGGTCAACCTACTAAGAGGCCCATCCTTAAAGAACATTGATTCTCCCTCCTCCAAAGCCATCAAATCCTGTAGATTTTCAGTGAAGGGTGGGAGCTCATGAACTCCTCCCCACTCCATGCTAGAAGGTTGACTGGCTTGATTTCGTGCAGTTCTCCTGCAGGCAACCACATCTGTAGCGAGTTCATAGGTTCTGCGGTCCTGTCATGTCCAGAAGACATCTTTTTCCTCTGATCCTCTTACAATATCCCCCTCCCTTCCTCTGAAATGGTCCCTGAACCATGGGATATAGATGTTCTATTTGTGGCTGTGCATGTTACTGACACACTTTTTCTCTACAATTTGACCAGTTGTGAGATTCTGCATTAACTACCATGATGCAGACTGAAAGTTGCATTATCGAATGGGCACAGAGAGTGGAGTTTGATAATATGTACATTTATCAAATAATATTTGAAGGCTCATCCTTGGGCCCTATCAGCTCTCCAATAATTGGTTCTTGGCCAGATTTACAATAGCAGACATATGTGGGGGGGTTTCCTATGCAGTGGGCCTTAAATCTAATCAGAAAGCAGTTGATGACCTTCAGAACATCCATGCCACTGTAAAATCATGAGAATATCTTGTTATATCCATCACTATTAAAGGTGACAAGGTTCACAGCTTGGTAAAGACTATTGGTGACTTTTCTCTCCCAGCAGCCTACATAGTGCCTTCTGGTTTAAAAAAAAAAAAAAAAGCCAGTCAACAATGAGGATGTTTCCTTGGCAGTGACAACTTGGTTAAAGGTCCTGTGACTAATGTGTGTTATTTCTTAAAAAATAAGTTCCTACCAATAAGTTCTGGTGGGAAACCAAGATCAATACCAATAGCCTTTAATGTTTTGGGGGCCTCTCGGATACTACTGAAGGAGGTATCCCATAGCACTGAGCTTTCTATTTGGCAACCTTTGGCTCTAGC
Source organism: Rhizomys pruinosus (assembly GCA_009823505.1). Classification (NCBI taxonomy): domain Eukaryota; kingdom Metazoa; phylum Chordata; class Mammalia; order Rodentia; family Spalacidae; genus Rhizomys; species Rhizomys pruinosus. Next base: position 2,768 of record VZQC01013232.1, on the reverse strand, counting down.
ATAAATATTACTCCCTGTGTATGGCAACTTCAATTAAATACATTTTTATGAATATATATGTATGAATTATATATATGTATATATATATATATGGCACAAAGTCTTAAAGGTTATGATATCCTTAAACAGATTTAGTTATTCATTTATTTATATTGATACATCCGCTTAACACTGAAAATCCTTCCCTGTATAGAAAAAGATGCTGAATAAGCACCTTTACCATCAACTGAAACCTACCAGATGTGATTAGAAACTCTTCCCAATTAAAATCTTCCTCTAAAAGTTTCTAAATTATCAGTGTTTCTTCCAATTAAAGGTTCATATGCCTGTTTTAATTTTTAAAAAATTTTATAAAGCAAATATATTCAGTTCTCAGGAAAATTAAACCAGCATCACATATATTATAAATATAGGTCAGATGGACTTAGTAGCAAATACATTTCTAGAAACACATACTGTCAGAGACCAGCGATTGATTTCAGATATAAATAGTCTATGACTTGCTTATTTCTTTCATTTTAAATTTTATCAGGCATATATGAATAAAGATCCAGTATGCAAGTTTGTTTCAATATATTTTGAAGTAATTTTTGAAAATATAATTTCCAGGTCTGTATCAATTTAAAACATTAACATGGGAACTTGCAATACATCATTGATTGCAATTCCTTATAAATAGAAGCTTCCATGGCCATACCAAGATCTACAAATACATAGTGCTGAAATGAGGAGGGGCACTTTCCTCCTCAAGCAAGCCTGAGCTCTGCACACTCCCTTCAGCTGCTACATTTCTTTCAGTTCCCTTTATCCCCTATGTCCTGATATGAGTCCTAACTAAAGAGATGAAAGCCCCATTTATTCATTGCCCTTATTTAGGAAACACTGCAAATCAGGAATGTGACAAATAGAGAGAAATTCTTCTACCTCTTGAAGGTTTCACTACCTGGAGTCAGGGAGAAGCTTTTCCTGCCTTATCAGTCTAGTAACTTACAAACTCTGTGTTGCTTCTGGCTATGGAACATAATCTAGCCTGTTGTGCCCTTGCAGCATGTGAGAAACAGAAAGTATATTTCTTGAGCCCACTAGTCTTATTAAACTAAAATTTTCAGCCTTTCTTCATGCACATATATGTAAGTCTATGCATATAAATGTATATGTACATGTGTATGTGGCTAAAGGTACAGCTTTTTGGTATAGGAATGGTTAATTCTATCTAAAATGGTTTATCCATTTTTCTCTTTAAATTACATGTATTCTAGCAGTGTTTGCTTTCTTGGAAAATCTAAAGCAATTCACAAAGTTTTCTGGGAGCATTCCAGAAATATGAATCTATGCCATTTATGAAAGTTGGTAAATCAAAGTAGGGTTGAGAGTTGTTAAAAATAAGAATGCAGTACATTAAGCATACTTTATTCCTGGAATACAAGAGCCAGCTGAAGTACTTCAAGCCAGCCACCATTTTTCTATTCCTGCAAAGGTTCTTTTGCTCTTTTTTAGAACTAAGCCCACAACTGCTTGTAGAAGAGCTATTTAAATTCAAATTTTAAGTGAGCAGAATTGTTCTAAAATTGAATGGAATGGTACCTGAGGAGACAAACTAAATATTGTGTGAAAATTTATCTCTAGGGCTAAGGTTTCCCATTTTCAATTTCTTACAAATCAGCCCTTTCCAAGGAAGTTTCCTAATACTTTTTTATAATCTTAATGAGGTTTCCGACATCCTTCTTTGATCTGCCACTCAGTCCTGCCTCACCATACAAGGGGTCATAGAGATGGTAGTGAGCAGGGTAGAGCTTTCTCTGAATTTTGGATATATTAACTTCACTACAATGTAGAGAAAATAGAAAAAAAAATCCACTAAGGTATTTATGGGTCTCGCATGTCATTAATGGTATTGTTGTATCATGAGTTTTAATGCTTTATCTTCTATATTTAATTGAATTCCCACAGCAGTGTACATTTAAGGATGTCACACTCACCCAGAACTTACAGTTGCTTTGGCATTTACCAAAGCACTGTCACGTCTTTAACATGCGTGGAGCATGAAGGGGTGTGATTCTGACCTTTCTTTTACAACTTATGGAGGATGATATAAAAGCAATCCCTACCATAAGCAAGAGACCAGAAAGCTATTTAGTCTCTTTCACTCCAAGTGTAGTGTGCTTTATGCCTTAATACTATCTTCTCAGATTACATGAACCTTGATTTGTATGTGCCAAGACTATGAAATCATAGAAGGTGGTATAATTAATTTTCAGGAAAAAAGAAAAAGTTCTCAAATATAAGTTTAACTCTGGTTGAGATTACTTTCATAATTTCCTAGTCTGAGATAAAGCTACAAATAATGCCTGAGGTAAAATACCATTGTTTATTTCCAAGACATGTCGAAAAGTGTCTTGCCCATTGTGCTGGATAGCTTTAGTGTCAACTTGACACACCTGGGTTGAGGGAGCCACAATTGGGGAATTTGCTCTATTGTACTGGCCTGTGGTCACATCTGTGGAGTATTGTCTTAATTGTCAAGCAATGTGAGAGGGCCTAGCCCACTATGGGTGGTGCCACCCCGGGCAGGTTGTTGTGTACTGTATAAGAGGGCAGGCTGGGCATGGACCAAGGGAGAAAGCCAGTGAACAGCATTCCTCCATGGCCTGTGCGTCAGCTCCTGCCTCCAGGTTCCTGTCCTGAGTTCCTACCTTTGGCTCCCTGAGTGATGAACTGTGACCTAGGAGATGTGAGCTGAATAAACCCTTTCCTCCCCAAGTTGGTGT
>VZQC01013219.1:2035475-2055930 GCA_009823505.1 Rhizomys pruinosus | reverse complement strand
TCTTTAATCATTAGATTAAAATGAGTATTTAGGGGGCTGGAGAGATCACTCAGCAGATAAGAACACTGGTTGCTTTTACAGATGACCTGCATTCAATTCCCAGTACCCACATGGTGGTTAAAAGTCATCTGTAACTCCATTTCCAGGAGAATTTGTGCCTTCTTCTGAACTCCATGGGAAGTGAATGACATGGAGGCAGCTACCTACATGCAGGCAAGACACTCATACACATAAAATAAAAACAATAAATTAAACTTTAAAAAAATATTTTATGACTTAAATCTCCCTAATCTCAAGGTAGTAATTTCACAAGAGGCAGTAGTATCACTCTATTTACAGCAAAGATACTTTGTCCTGTTCATTTTTCCCTTCCTCCTAAATTACCACTTCTGGTAATGCCCGTCTACTTCCTGTTGGTCCATGATATCTGCATGGTTCTCAGCTCCTGTTCTGTATTAAATTAGAATAATCTGGGGCTAAAGGATAACTCAGTGGTTAAGAGCACTGGTTGCTCTTGCAGAGGACCTAGGATTGATTCCAGCACCCACATGGCAGATAATACTCACTCATAAGCCCAGTTATGGGGTATCCGATGTTCTCTTCTGACCTCTGTGGGAATTGCATAATGGTGTTGTCCTTATATGCAGGCAACACATTCATACACATAAAATAAACATAACAAAATATTTTTTTTCTTTTTTTAATTAAAAATTTTTTTATTAATTTTATTTATTTCTGTATGTGTATGAATGTACTGTCTGCATGCAAGTTTGTGCACCCATGTCGTGCAATGCCGCGGAGGTCAGAAGAGGGTGTTGGATTCCCCTGGAACTGGAGTTCTCCTGGAATTGGAGTTTCAGACGGTTCTCGGCCGCCATGTGGGTGCTGGGGATCGAACCTGGGTCCTCTGCAGGAGCGGTCGGCGCTCTTAACCGCTAGGCCATCTCTCCAGTCCCTTTAATTAAAATTTTTTAAATTTTATTTATTTCTGTATGTGCACCGGTGACGTGCAATGCCGCAGAGGTCAGAAGAGGGTCGGATTCCCCTGGAACTGGAGTTCTCCTGGAATTGGAGTTTCAGACGGTTCTCAGCCACCATGTGGGTGCTGGGGATTGAACCCGGGTCCTCTGTAAGAGCGGTCAGCACTCTTAACCGCTAGGCCATCTCTCCAGCCCCATAACAAAATATTTTAAATTGAGATGACCTGTATTAAGTTTTTGATTCGTTTCAATACTTCAATTCCCAATGGTGCCACTCTACTCAATGTTTATATGTCTCATAGCCACTGTAGATATTGCTCACTTCCCCAGACCTAACTTCGAGTTACTGCCATGTGGATAGTATTAGACTGTTAGTGCCACAGCAGGCCAGGTATCATCAAAATAAAGCTGTTGCTAAAATTCCTTCTGGAAGCCAAGTGCACATGTGGTGTCCTGACCCCACTCCCTTCCTGCGGTCCCAAAGGCAGAGGGAGGAAGACTCTCTAAACCACAGTTTGAAAGTCTTCTGATTTTAATTGGGCATGTTGACAGAGCAAATGGATGAAGGGGTCACTCACAGGATGGCCAGTGCCCCACTCCCTCATGTACATACCGGGGCCTGCCATGGACCCTGAGATCTCTACCCAAGATGGTGACTGCAGGAGAGACCACCTCTTGGTGCTTTCTGCTTGTATGCTCTTAGCTGCTCCCCCTTATACAGCCAAGGTCTACTGGCTGGGTGGGAGAGATAGCTGACTCTTCTGGCTCCTCACTTTTTCTTTCTGAAGGACAACAGACATCTAGTGCTTGATTCATCATCTATTTCCAGTGGACTGTTAGCTCATTTCAGAGGTATTTATCCTTCTAATACAATCAGAGAGAACCATGAACATCAAACAAACACTGACTGCTATAGTAACCCAACCTATGTGTACAAACGTAAATGCTTAGAAAGTACCTCAGCAGGTACATCACATTCATGTAAGACAATAATTGCTTGATTTCCACACTGGGGCCTGTAACTTCTTCTGGCACAGGGAATCAACCTGTCCTACAGTATCAGAGCAGGCCTTAGCTCCAACTGGAAATTTGCTAATTGTACATATACTAGACAAGCCATTGTTACACCAGCAGGAGCATCTAGCTTGGCTATGCATGAGGTCTGTCATGAAGCAGAACTTTGGGACCATTCAACACTAGTGATCTGCAGAGTTCTCTCCAGCACTATGAAGGCCAACTGTCCAATGGCAGGGAGTTTTCAGCTTGCTTCCAGTGTGATCTCTCTTTCTCAGGATCACAACATGCCACATCTTCAGCAATAGGGTCTTATTGTCCACTTCCAATGTACAACCAGCATTAGTTGTGATAGCCTTTATTGTTTTGGGGACCTTTGGGGCCTCCTTGGCCAACATCTCATAGGGAAACATCCCACACCTGGTACTAGGATTTTTATTTAATAATTGTACAATTTGGGGGAGTTACTGCTTTTATTTTTATAAGATACCTGTTTGCTCTTTGGCATCTGCATGCCCAGGCCATTGTAGACCCTTTTCAACCATCTTTGTGGGTATCACTCATGCCTCTCCCAATCATAAAGCTTCCAAGATTTGCACAGCCATATGTGACTCTAATACCCCTTTGCGAATTTACTTTNGGTGAATTATTTCTTCTTTACTATAATCTGTCCAATTTTCCTTTGCAATGTTGGTGCTACTTGGTAGTCAAAATCTCTTGAAATAGTTATAAGGTAAAATAAATGTTATCCATCACCAAACTGTACGAACTGGTATAATTTGAATATATCTGGTCCATACACAAACAACACAACACTTGTATTTAGAGCAAATCAGATATATAAATTTGTTGACACATAAACTTCTTTGGATTCAAACATTTTTGGATATTATGATTTCTGATTTAGGTATTGTCAAAATGTTATATGGATTTCTTCCTAAAGTAATTTCAAGAAAGATGAATGAAGCACATGGGAATTCCATGGGACATGTATTTTAACACATTCGCATCTTCAGATCACTTCACAGTCAGCACACTCATAGATAGCATGTCACGAAATCAGACTACTGGCTAAGCTACGCACATAGATAAGATATGATAACATTCGCACCAGTAGTCGATACACGCACGACTCACTATAAGAGTAAAATTTGTAGAGTTCTGCATTTGTCAATAACCAGAAATTTATGTGTGGAGCTCCAGCAAAAGAGGAATAAATACTCGCTCTCTCGCCCCTCTCCTCCTAAGTTTCTTGCCAGTTGCTATTATGCCACTCAATCCTCTCTACACAAGAACCAAGTGGACTCAGTCTTGTACTCGCACACAGCTTATAGGAAGGACAAAGAACAATACTAGAAGAGTAGCACAGGGTGCCACAGCGCAGTGCCCAACACGAGGTGCTGCATAGATCTCTCGCGGGGTGGGTGGGGGGGCAGTGAGATTTATATAATACATGAGCCAGAATTGACGGAGACAGATGCCACTAGTGCGTGATGGGAAGCCCTTCCGCCACAGGAGGGGCGAATGAGGGGCACAAAAAACCATTCTGGACGCCATATGTCCCTCGACACATCCTTCATCAAGTATGAACATTTTTACATTGTATAAAATTCCAACTTGTCTCCAACCATGTCATAATATTATGTTACTTTGCATCCCTACTCGACTGAGTAGTCTAAGTTTCACATAAACTTACCAAGAACAAAAAAAAGAAAAATCCACACCACCTACGGGTCCACTTATCCTGCTGAAGTCCAACTTCTACTCTGAAGTTCTCCCATGACTACATGAACTAAGCTTACTCAACATATCATGTATCCCAAACAAGCAAGGCAGCAAGACCTTATACATTTGGATTTGACTCCCACCCAGCCCATATTTTTTCTGTTTCCCTCCGCCTTTTCTCCTGATTCCCACTTTCTCCTAGGATACCTCTCCATTGCCTTGTGATCTCGCGCATCATCACTATCATATCTTACCTCATCACCAACATCACCAACACCACCACTTCATTGACATCACTTTCACATAGATTCCATCTTGGTCTGTTCTTTCTTCGCAACTACATTTCTATAGCGTCAGCCATATTCTTTCCTTTCTTCTTGCTTATCTTCAGTTATCAAAAGTATGTTGGCCTCTTGATACTGATTATTTGAAAAGGGTAAAACTGCATTTTTTATTTTCTTTATTACTTTTGCATATGTGTATATGAATGTACTGTACCCTCCATGTAGGTCTGTGCACCCGCTTCGTGCAATGGCGGAGTCGGAGGGTCTCGGATTACCCCTGGACACTGGAGTTCTCCTGGAATTGGACGTTTTCAGGACGGTTCTCAGCTGCCAGTGGGGTGCTGGGGATCGAACACAGTCCACCTCCACATGCAAGAGGCCCAGTCGGTGGCTGCCTGAACGCTACCTATCTCTACATCCCCAGCCCCCTAAAACTTTGATTTTAAAAACTGCTTGCTTGATTCACCGACACACACTCAATCTCAAATTTTTTAAGGAGCACCGCAACCTCACTCTCTTTAATCATTAGATTAAAATGAGTATTTAAGGGGGCCTGGAGAGATGAATCAGCAGATAAGAAACACTGGTTGCTTTGTGACTGCATTAATTCCCAGTACCCACATGGTGGTTAAAGAACCATCTTTAACTCAAATTCCAAGGGAATTTGTGGCCTTCTTCTGCCCTCCCATGGGAAGTGAATGCATGGAGGCCAAGCTACGCTACATGCCCGCACGCACCAGCATCATATCACATAAAATAGATAAGCAAGAAATTAACCTTTAAAAAGTATTTTATGACTTAAATCTCCCTAATCTCAAGGTAGTAATTTCACAAGAGGCAGTAGTATCACTCTATTTACAGCAAAGATACTTTATGTACTGATATATTTTTCCTTCCTCCTAAATTACCCATTCACGGCCTCTCGCCCACGTCTACTTCCTGTTTGGTCCATGTATTATCTGCATGTGTTCGGGTGCAGCTTCCTGTTCTGTATTAATTAATGAATAATCTGGGGCTAAAAGATAACTCGAGTTGGTTAAGAGCGAGGGTTGTTTGCCAGAGGTACTAATAAGTGTCATATTTTAGTTATTCGCACCGACCACATGGCAGATAATACTCACTCATAAGCCCAGTTATGGGGTATCCGATGTTCTCTTCTGAACCTCTGTGGGCATTGGCTATGGGTGTTGTCCCTTATAATGCAGGCAACCATTCATACATCATCCAACCATCCATCCATGTATTTTTTTTTCTTTTTTTAATTAAAAATTTTTTTTATTAATTTTATATTATTTCTGTATGTTGTATGAATGTACTGTCTGCATGACAAGTTTGTGCACCCGTGTAATCCAATGCCGCGGAGCTCCCCAAGAAGGGTGTTCTAGCGACTATCACCCCTGGCACTGAGTTCTCCTGGAATTGGAGTTTCAGACGTTCTCCTGGGGACCCGCCATGGTGGGTGCTGGGGGACGAACCTGGGTTCTGGCAAGAAGCGGTCGGGCGCTCTTAACCGCTAGCCCCCACCCCCGCCACGTGGGCCATCTACACCAGCCCTTTAATATTTTATTTTTATTTATTTCTGTGATGTGCAGGTGACGTGCAATGCGGGCAGAGGTTCAGAAGTGGGTGTCGGATTACCCCTGGAACTGTAGTTCTCCCGGAATTGGAATTTCAGACGGTCCTTTCGCCCTGGTGGGTGCTGGGGGGATTGAACCAGGGGTCCTCTGTAATAGAGCGGTCACCCCCCACGTCATTGCACTCTGTAACCGATAGGGCCATCCTCCAGCCCCATAACAAAATATTTTAAATTGAGATGAAAGCCTGTATTTTAAAGTTTTTGAATTCAGTTGTTTCCAATACGTGTCAATTCCCATGGTGGCCAACTCATTCCATGTTTTATTCCATAGCCACTGTAGATATTGACTTCCCAGTTCCCAGACCGTAACTTCGAGTTACTGTGGCATGTGGATGTATATGCTGTTAGTGCCACGAGGCCGAGGGTATCCATCCAAATCCCTAATTCGCACTCTGCCTAAAATTCACTTCTGGAAGGCCAAGCTAGCACATGCTGGTCGTACCTGACCCACTCCCTTCTCGGTCGCCCAACAGACGACGCGCGCCGCGAAGGGATACTCTCACAACAGTTTGAAAGTCTTCATCGCATTTTAATTGGGGTCATGATATGACAGAGCACAAATTACGCACCTGAGGGGTGAACGTCCACACGAGTGGCCGAGGCCCTCCCAAAAATGTAACATACCCGGGGCTCTGCCAGATGGACCCTGGTCGTCTACCCTCAAATGTGCTGCCCAGCGGCCCACACCACACCCCGACCTCTTGTGCTTTTCTGCTCCCCGTCCCCTGCCTCCCTTTCAGCCATCGCGTCCCCCGTTTTATATCAGCCCAAGGGTCTACTCGCCGGGTGGGAGAGATATCTGACTGCTTCTGGCTGCCTCACTTTTTTCTTTCTCCCCAGTTCCAACAGTGACAACAGACCATCTAGTGCTTAGATTCATCATCTTAAATTTCCAGCTGGACTGTTAGCGTCATTTCAGAGATATGTATATCCTTCTAGATACAGATCAGAGAGGAACCTGAGACATCAACAATACAGACTGACGTTGCTAAATAGTAACACCCAACCATATGATGGTGGACACGTAAACATGCTTAGAAGTACCTCAGATGGTACATCACAAGCTCTGCGGGCCTCGCAAGTATTCATGTAAGACAATAATTGCTTGATTTCCACACTGGGGCCTGTAACTTCTTCTGGCACAGGGAATCAACCTGTCCTACAGTATCAGAGCAGGCCTTAGCTCCAACTGGAAATTTGCTAATTGTACATATACTAGACAAGCCCCATTTGTTACACCTTAGCAGAGCATCTAGCTTGGCTTAATGGCATGAGGTCTTTGGTCATGGAAGCAGACCGCGACCTTTTGGGACCATTCAACACTGAACGTGATGTCTGCAGGGAGTTTGCTCTCTCCAGCACTATGAAGGCCAGCTGTCCAGATGGAGGGAGTTTCCAGCTTGGTCCCAGCTGGATCACTCTTTCTCAAGGATCACAACATGGCCACACTGATTCTGTCTTTGACAATAGGGTCTTATTGTCCAGGGGTTTCCAAGTAAGACGCAGCCATTAGTTGTGATAGCACTGTTATTGTTTTGCGCGGACGGCTTTGGGGCCTTCCGTTGGCACCATGCTCATAGGGGAAACCATCCCACATCTTCCTGGTACTTAGGATTTTATTTCAATAATTTGTACATATTTGGGGTAGTTACCTGCTTTTATTTTGTATAAGATACCTGTTTGTGTCTCTTTGGCATCTGCATGCCCAGGCCATTGTAGACCCTTTTCAACCATCTTTGTGGGTATCACTCATGCCTCTCCCAATCATAAAGCTTCCAAGATTTGCACAGCCATATGTGACTCTAATACCCCTTTGCGAATTTACTTTACTCTGTTGGTTTCTTTTTTTTTTTCTCTTTTCTTTGCTTTTTTTTTTTTTTTTTTTTTTTTTTTTTTTTTTTTTTTTTTTTTTTTTAAAAATAAATTTTAAAATTTGTGTTGTGTAATGCTGTGGAGTTCAGAAGTGGGTTTTGGATTCCCCTGGACCTGAGTTCTCCTGGAATTGGAAGTTTTCAGGAACGGTTCTCGGCCGCCATGTGCGGGCTGGGAATCAAACCCGGCGTCCTCTGCCAAGATGCGGATTGGTGCACTGCGAACCGCTAGGGACCATCTCTCCAGCCCTTATCGTTTGTTTCCTTTAGGTGTACTTGATATCTCTCCAATATTTAACACAGCATGGGAAGATTTCATCCATTTGTATCAAGTGTTTTATCAACAGATCCATGTTGGGTATGATAGCATAGATAAGAGGCATTAAATTCAGTGGTCTGGGTAGTTCATTTTCTTGAACCATTTGGTCATGCCTGGGGTATTTTTAAAACAGTGGAGCCCCTCCTCACAAGTCTTTCATCCTTGAATAAAACCACTGGGCTGTCTGCAACCTGCTTGACCCTGTACAGGCCAAGGAGGAGGAGCCCTTTACCTCCGCTGTATACCTGTTGGGTTCTTTGGGTCAGGCAGATTCGTCTGTCTTTGTTGGACTCGCTGGCTAATAGGCTACGCTGTCGTCCTCTATCAATTCTTCCCAACCTGACTGCTGAAGATGGTTCTGTGCTGGTGCATGTAGTCAGGCTGGCCGTCCAATCGCGCCTAGCATAGCTAGTTTCTAGCCAAGAGAAAGTTACGCATTGTTTAATAATGGGGGTCATTATTCCACCTCTGGACATTTTTTCATCTTCTATTATGCCTTTTGGTGAACTGGTTCCTCAGTCTTTTTAATAGCCTTCCAGAGGGTCTTTAGCAGGCACAGAATTTGTTTTATCTAGGAAGTTGGGGCTTTACGATGAGTAACACAAGAAGACCTTTTTGTTGTTTTTGCTGTTTTTTAATGTCTATTTAGGTTGTGTTTCCTCTTTACCATCATAATTCTTCATGCTGATGGTCTAAGTCATTTAGATCTGACAAAGCTTTTTGTACTTTAGAAGCATCCTGCCCCATTATGGGACTCAGCACAGCCATTAAAGCTCCACATCAATCTTGAGGTCCTTGCTCAATCAAATTCTTCCTTATGCTCTGTAAACGACAGTCCTACTGGTCCAATGAACTGGCCAGGCTATGTTGCTTTCCTCATATCTAGTTTTCTTAGTAGTGCCTGCCCCTCCTCTGTTTTCCTCCAGCTCCTGGTATTCATGGGAACCTCCACTGGGGATGACCAAGTATCTCTAATGGCTCAGGCAAACCAGTGCATCAGGGACTGATTCTGAATTGCTGCCTCAGGCTATACAGTCTATGTGTCAAGGAGGGATTAATGTTTACATTTCTCAGCTTTTCTGCTTCTTCAGCACTGAAAATAATTTCACCTACCCTCATGTCTCATAAACTCATATCTCACGTGGCTAGGACCACCTTATGGAGTGTTTAAACGTCTTCCTTAATTCCAACATCTCCAGGACTGAGTGTTCTCTGATTGCCCAAGTTTTTCAGCATAATCTAGGATGATTGTTACGTATCCCCCATGGGCGCAGTCACATGTTGAAAAACAAGGAATTTAATTCCTACGGTTTTAATCAAGAAATGGGTCCGCAATATGTGGCATTTGCCACTTTATTGTAAGGTCACCTCCTATTCCTGCAGTAACTCCTGCCTTCTCCAGGTGAGTCCAGGTATTTTGGGCAATTCCAGGATAAACATTGCAAGGGGCTGATCTTAAATCAGAGCTCTCTTTCCCCTTTTCTGTTGACCCTAACGGTAAAAAATGTCATAGGCTTATGACTCAACGCTTTTACTCTTTTTGCTCCCTTTAGCAATTACTGGCAAGGGGTCAGAGGGGCCAAACACTTGAGGAGGTGGCATGCCTCGTTTTATTACCGGTTCAGTGCTTTCAGTGGTCCTCCCTTTATACTTTCAGTCTCCCTCCAGGAGGCCTCTTCTACCTGGATAGATCACCTATCATACAAATCAAGTGTCAGGCTGCCTCAGCAGCTGATTGCTGCAACTTCAGCCCCAGGTGAGCTATTTCCAGCACTTGCAGCATTTCTTTCAGACCTTCTACTCTCTTAAAAGCATCTCCCAGCCGGGGCGGTGGTGCCACATGCCTTTATCATAGCACTTGGGGAGGCAGAGGGCAGGGTGGATTCTGTCTGTGAGGTATTCAAAGCCAGCTGGTCCTAAGGGTCAGGAGTGAGTCGCAGGGAACATCAGCTCGGGCTACAATGAGACCTCACTGTTCGAAAGATCGTAAAAAAAAAAAAAAAAAAAAAAGCATCTCCAGTTCACATGGTGGACCCATCTCTCAAGTGGGATGCTGCTCTACACCACCTAGAAGTGGATTGCCTCCTGGTATTCCTCCCACTGACATCATTTGCCTCGGTGACTTCTCCTTAGTTACACATCCTAAAATGCACTCCACAATCCCTGTTACTGCCACTACTCCCACCAGGCTTATTGGGATAGCCCACAGTGCCAAAATTTCCTCTGCCCACATTCTTCCATCACTCAACTTTCCTTCCATTGCTGGTCTCTTTCCTCATACCAGAGGAATCTCCATTGCTCGTCCCAAATGCAATTGTGTCTAGCCTGATTAATTATGTCAATTGTTTCTGAAATTCCTTCTGGGAGGTATGTGAGTCCTTGGAGTCCTGCCTCCCCCTACCGTGGTCCCAAAGCCAAAGGGAGGAAGATTCTCTAAAGCACAATTTGGAAGAATCTAGCTAGTTTAATTGGGCTTGATGACAGAGCAAATGGTGAGAGATATATGTATAGGATTGTCAGTGCCCCTTCCTCCCTCATGTCCATACAGGATTCTGATACGGACCCCAAGATCTCTGTCCATGATGATGACATTAGGAGAGATTGCCTCTTGGTGATTTCTGTTTTTATGTTCTTACCCTCTCCCCCTTTTAGAACTAAGGCAGGCTGACTGCTAACTCCTCAGCTTTCTCTTAGAAAGACAAAAGTCAAATTTATAATCCTGGGCAGACAGGTGCCCCTACATATAAGAAAACATTTGCTGTCTAAAGTTAGTCTTTCTTGGACTCTCCATGCTACACAAAGCAGTCAGTCTAACATAGGTAGGAGAGAATTTTAAGTTAGACCATTGTGAATTGATGGCAGAAAGCCACTGGTCACGGATAAAGCATTGCTTTCCACATAGAGCAGTTACTGAATTCATGCACTGATGCCTCCAGTGACTGTTTCTGACTAGCTGTGTTGTAGTATGTATTAGAAACAGAGGAAGAGATGTTTCCTCTCCATTAGATCAAGCACTCATTCAGAAGCTATGCTTCAAGTATCCAACATATTCCAAGGTCAAATGGTATGACACAACCTGGAGTTTTTCTACTTTAAAGGCACGGTATATGGAGGCTTTTCTGACCAGATAGCAATTTGAAATTCCCCTGGAAAGTAAGAATGATTAGAGAAGAAAGACACAACTATATATGTACACACATATAATAAGTATTGGACAATAAGTATTAGATAAGTATTTCCATACACCCATTGTTCTCCTCCTATTAGCACAGAACTTACCCCTTGAGATAATGTTGTTGACGATAAAATAGTGGTAGGATTGGTGTGGTCATCACTGAAGTGACAGTAATGACAAGGATGATTACAGAAACTTAGGTATTAAAATTCCCATGGAGGAAGAGACCATGTGTCTATTTTTTGCAGCATCTATCAACATGCCAGACACAACACTGATATTCAATAAACGCTTGTTGAATGAACAGAAGCATGAATGAAAGATGATGGTAATGACTAGGAGTGGTTCAATTCAATTGAGTTGATGATAGTATATTATCTTCCTCAAAACTAAAGACTGTCAATTTTTGTCTGCTTCAATTGCTTTTAAGGAAATGAACCATTCCAGTGATACCGTATCTCAGATAATTAATTTTCACCCTATTCTGTTGAGCATTATCACCTAGTATTTAGCACATTGTTAATTATCACTTTGTAACCATTTGTAAAGTGTGAAAAAGCCTGCTGCACAGACTCTTTTTTCACTAATTGTGTTTCTCTCCAACCTAAAGCAATGACAAGCAGAAAATAAAGCATTTATGGTAACATACCTAAAATAAGTGGGTTGCAAATTTCCTCTTTTGGAAAGAAATGCCAGTAATTTCTCTCCATGTACTGTTAAAAGACATAAAGGGTATTTTGAAGAATATGGACAGCTCCATTGAAAAATCCACAATAATTTTTTTAGGGGACAAAAGAGAATAAAGCAAGATAGGTCAAAAGGATGATCTTCATTATGTGCAAACAAGGTATGTCCCAATTGATTATGAAAACATTTTTTCTGAATTTATTATTTCATTTTTATAACCTTTGGGTGTATTTTTGTTAAGGACAAAGAAACATGAACTGATAACAAGCTAGGTGCCCTGATATTTCATCATATTCCAATCTATGGATTATGTCCTTAGAAACATGAAATGATAACCAACAAGCTAGGTGCCCTGATATTTCACCATATTCCAATCTAAGGATTATGTCCTTAGAAACATGAAATGATAACAAACAAGCTAGGTGCCCTGATATTTCACCATATTCCAATCCAAGGATTATGTCCTTAGAAAAATGAAATGATAACCAACAAGCTAGGTGCCTTGATATTTCACCATATTCCAATCTATGGATTATGTCCTTCTATGTTTAGTGCTTCACAAGTCCTAACTTGATTATGTGGCCACATACCTACATCAGAATGACACTGATATGTAAGGCTGCAGAGTAGAAGCTTCAAAATCAAGACTATGTACAGGATTCAGATCTGAGTGGTGCAATGTCTGGGTGACACTGGAAAAATTACATAAATAGTCTTATCCTAAATTGGGAACTTGTAGAAATTATCAAATTCAATAAAGTACACCTGCCAGGATGTTTGTATTCATTAGATAGAATCTATATCTGCCTTTTTCTATATAAATGACACAAAGCCATTTCAGAGTAATTGTTAAGTAATATGGTGGAACTAATTCATTAACTACCCAAATAAGCTCTTAACTTACTATCCTTTACACCTACTGTCAGCTCAATTTAAATAATGATTTTTTTCCTAGGCACACTAAATATATATATATAGATATATATATATAGATATATATATAGTAATATGTCATGCAATAGTTTATAGTTGGTGATTGAGATATGATCTTACACACAACAATCATATTTTATGTTTCTTTGTTGAGACAGTGTCTCCCTGTACCCACTGGCTTGAACTAGCTTGTAGAACCAGACTGGTTCTTGGAATTTACCAGAGATCCGTACCTGCCTATTGCCCTTCCTGAGGCCTGGATTAAAGGCAATGTGTACCACCATACCTGGCAACACCAATAATTTTTAATAAGCTTTTCTAAAAGAAGTAAAAAAGAAAGTTGTAAAAAATAATATTATTTCTATGCTATGGAATTATTGCATGGCCAATTACAGAGACTATGAATACATTTCTTATGTTTACATCAATGTAAGCTATTACACAATTGTGTGTGTTTGTATTATTTTTACATTTGCCTCAGTCAGCTCCTCCGTCAATGCTCTGTTCTCTCACGCCTTTCACTTCTCCCAGCAGTGTTGACTTCTCTTCTACTCTCTCATGCCATGATGTATATACAGAAAGAGCCAAACCTTGTTCATTGATCATGCATATCAATATATTGCAAAGAAAACAACTTATGAGGTTAAAGAACAGACAATCTAAAGAGTTCAGGCAGAAATCTCGAATTAACAACAATACATTTGAAAAGGCTATATCATCATTTATAATGATTTCCTTTTTTCTTTTTTTTTTTTTTTTTCTGTTCGAGACAGGGTCTCCCTGTAGCCCCAGCTGTCCTGGAACTCACTCTGTAGACCAGGCTGGCCTTGAACTCACAAAGATCCGCCTGCCTCTGCCTCCCAAGTGCTAGGATTAAAGGCGTGCGCCACCACGCCCGGCCCTTATAATGATTTCTTTAAACATCAGATCAGCCAACTTAAGTAAAAGTTGGGTAGGGAAGACAACAGAGGGTGTGGATGGGAGATGAAGTTTCATAGGAGATGAGATTTTGAGACAGCCACAGAGGAGGCTTTCTAGAGCTGGATATGGGGGAGAACAGATGGAACCTCAGATAGGGTTAGGAAATAAGATCTTGGGAAGCTTCCAGGTTGAACCTTATGAACTTTTGTGTGGATTAGAAATAGTATAGTAAGCTGGGCGTGGTGGCGCATGCCTTTAATCCTAGCACTCGGGAAGCAGAGGCAGGCAGATCTCTGTGAGTTCAAGGCCAGCCTGGTCTATATAGAGAGCTTCAGGTCAGCTGGGACTAAAGGGAAACCCTGTCTCAAAAATACCAAAAAAAAAAGAAATAGAATAGTAAAAACTACAATGTAATACATTACTGAGATCAGCCTTACATTTCCCTGTGAAGCATGTATGCAATGCAAGAATAAACAGGGTTATTGGTCTTTTAAAAACAGGGTCTCGGGGCTGGAGAGATGGCCTAGCGGTTGGGAGTGCCAACCGCTCTTACAGAGGACCCGGGTTCGATTCCCAGCACCCACATGGCGGCCAAGAACCGTCTGAAACTCCAATTGCAGGAGAACTCCAGTTCCAGGGGAATCCGACGCCCTCTTCTGACCTCCGCGGCATTGCATGACACGGGTGCACAGACCTGCATGCAGACAGTACATTCATACACATACAGAAATAAATTAAAAATTAAAAAAAAAAAACAGGGTCTCCCTGTAGCCCCATCTGGCCTGGAACTCACTAGGAATACCAGGCTGGACTCAGTCTTACAGAGCTTTCCCCTCCTCTGCCTCCCAAAAGCTGGGATTAAAGGCATGTGCCAACATGACCAGTGAAACAGACCATTTTTGTTGCACTCACAATGTAGCCAAGAGAGTTATCAAACCTGGTGATAACATGCCATCAGTACAGGACAGAAGAACCTGTGTGAGCCTAAAAAGGGGCACTTGGTAGAAATGAGGATGCCATGGTGACAACAACCAAGACCTACTGATTCTTTTTCGGTTCCACAAAGAATCAGCTATCCTGATACCAAAATGACAGTATACAGGATTTATACACTTATTGCATTATATTAGCTTACAGTGACTAGAATACTCAGTAATACAAGGGGATTTTTTCTCTTTTTTTCTCTGTGCATGCATGTGTGTGTGTGCATTCACATGCATGTAGATGCACACGTGGGAGTTTAAGTAGAGGTTGAGGCCAGTGGTTGACACTGGTGTCTTCTTGGCCCTCCAGTTTACTGACACAGGGTCTCTCAATAAACACAGATCTTAACATTAGTCTAGTTAGTGAGCTTACCCCAAGGATCTCCTGTTTGTACCACCTCAGAACTGGGTTCCAGGGCGGATCTCTTACCCATCCAGCCTTTATGCAGGCCCTAGTGATCCAAATGCTAATCCTCAATCTTGTATAGTAAGATCTTTATCTAATAAGGTATTTTCCTAAACTCTACAGGATTTAAAACATACATTTATAGTTCTCTTTTGAACAAAGATGATTACCTTGAATCCATGCCTTCTGAATTTATATAAAAAAAGTAATTGATTGATCTAAAGTAAATATATTCTCTTAGGCTTATATTTTGGGCACTGACATAAAAAAGTTTAGACATTGTTACTCTTATTCTGAGAAGGAGAAAAAGATGAACATATGAAACAAGGAACTACTTTTTAAATCATTCCTTAGAGAATTGCAGAGTTGTATTCTGAGACAAAACTGTCACATCAAATTCTGGAGTGGAAGGTAAATCCAGAGAATAATGGTCAAGTCTTGATCACCAACAGCAGAAAACACCAGAGTGGTGAGCTAATGGGTAGACTTCATGGTAAGTTTGATAAGTGATGGAACACAAGAATAAGCAGGTCATGGGGATGCAATGGAATTTCCAGGATCACTGTATTTCTGAAGGTTTATATGAGGTTCTTTTGCCAGATATCTGAGTCTGTCGGTTTGTTCTGGTATGTGAATGAGAAGAGTAATCAATATTATTAAATATTCTTAAAGTATTCTTTCTATGAGATACTTTGAGTTCAAGGAAGACCTTATCGATGCTTTTTGTTTAATGTTAGGAAAGGAAATCTACCCAACTACACCCAACTCTAGCTTTCTTCTTAGAACAAGAACCAAGAAACTTTGTGAGCATCCCCATCCTGTGAAACCAACTACTAAACCAATTACTAAAAAGCATCATCTGGTGATGTGAGAATGCATGACTCCTCCAAAGTTCATAGCTGTTCTACCAGAAATCCTGTATAGGGTGAGTAGCTATTTAGTGAAAAGGCTGCAGGACACAGACTTTGTATGAGAATCACCAGGGATAGATCCAGTGCAAGAAGGGAAACAAAAAGGAGGACACTGGAGCACTTCGCAGCTTCTGGGACCTAAGGATCCAGCACCTTTAAAGACATCCCAGTGCTGGGAACATCAAATTATCACAGTAACAAAAGATTGTGCCTTAGCTTACAACATCTGACACACCCCATCTAGTATGTAGGGAAATTTTGACAAACAGGACAGCAAAAATCAACAAAACAATCATCAAATACAAACTCAGAGCTGACACTGAGTTGGAATATCAGATGGAGATTTTTATTTTTATTTTATTTTTTTTTTTGTTACTGGAAGTCAAAGTTTTCTTAAGCAGTTTATTACACTGAAGGTATTAAGACAAGTACAAAATGACCTTGTAATTAGGATGCTTATCAGTCAATAAAAAAGGGGAAAGAAACCACCACCGTATGAAGAGATACACGGCTAAAAATATACAAGCTGTGACAGACTTAACAATTTTACAATTTTTTTAAAGAGATGCTAAATAAAATGGGTCAAATAAAATACAGTGCTCTAAGTATGCATAACCATAAAAACATTAAAGCAGTCTACACACTATTAGCACAACAGACGTCATTGCTTCTATTTAACTGCCTTTGCCACACATGCCCACTGTCTTCCCTAGCTTTAAGGAATGCCAGGTGCAGCATAACCCTTAAATAATTTCAGTTATTGTATAAGTTACAGCCTACAGAGAAATGAACACCATGGCAACCATTCTTCACATGCACTCTGCCCTTAGAATAAATCCCCGTGGCTGGGAGGGTGAGGTTGGGCCACAGAACCCTCTCCCACACCAGGCCCCTCCACGTTATGCCCGTTACCCTCATTCCCCATCCCCACATTGGCATTCACCTTCCCACCCCAAAAGTGCAGTCTGTGGTAGCCTTCCTAGGAAACGGCTTTAATGGTGTCCTAGCACACATGCTTTCTAAAAAGCCCCCTCTGAGCACCAGAGGTGATGAACATGAACTGTGTTCTTGGTATTGTTTTAAGCCTTCACTAGGTCAAAACAGTATGATCCGAATTCTTCAGGGTTTTTGTTTTTAAAAAAATACTTAGATGCCCTGGGATACAATAAAAAGCTCATCTGTTTTCCCCAGACAGGGAGGGAGGAATGGGATGGAGCAGGGCTGGGCCCTAGTCCTGCTAACGTTTGGCCCACCTCCTGGCTCGAGTTCTCTCACAGGAACTAGTTATTGCTTCCACACCGCCACTACAGGGAATGTTCTGCAAAGGCTGTGCCCCTGATCACAGTCCACCTGCAATGGCTTTGCTCTGAAAACACACCAGCCCAGGAGCTCTTACCAGAGGGAAATTCTTCAGCCCTCAAGGTCACTGAAACTTGGTTAGTGCAGTTTAGAGGAAATGCATAAGATTTGGCATATGTTAATGGTTATTGGCACAATGTTCTTGAGTTTCATGTAGAAATGATTTGCACAGGGGCCAAAACCTAGGTGGATCAGCCAATCTGCACCATTTTTATGTCAGCAATAATCGGGTCTCTTCCTTTTGAGCACTGGAGGGAGAGCTGCTTCATGCGTGTCTCCAAGGCCTGGCCCTCGAGGAACGTGCTGCTTTGGCTCCTGCCCCTGCCGCCGCCGCCACCGCCGCTGCTGTTGCTGAGAATACGATTGTTGTTGGCTTTGTCACTTCTTTTCTTCTCAGCCCCTTCTGCCCTGTCTCCTCGTTCTACCTCACACTCCGGGGAGGAGGCCCCACTGCATTCACTTCGAGGGCCCAACACTGGAAACATCATCCCAAACTCTGACAGGGACACAGGGCTGGGCAGATCCAGGCTGCCGGGCCTCGCCACTGCAGGGAACTGGTCAGGCATCTCAGACGGACTTGTTGGTCCTGAACTAAAGCTGGACAGGGACTGGGTTTCTGAGTCATCTTCAGACACGAAGTTGCTGCAATTGTCATCTTCAAAAGCCTCTGAGGCTACAGAAACAGTGTCCGGCTCGGGTTTGCTTCCCGGCAGGTCCTCCACAGATGTGCTGCTGCCCTCGGCCCCAACACCGCAGCCCCGGGGTCCCATGGCACTGGAGCGCCGCCGCTCATGGATCTCGTCTGAGATCCTCTCCAAGCTCTTCAGGGCTGCCTTGTACTCCCCTTTGGCCAGAGCCAACTTGGCCTGGAGGTCATCCACTGTCTTCTTCAGTTGCTCAAGCTGCACATAGTACTTTGCCTTGAGTTCAAAATAAGGCTTGGACTTGTTGATGGCTCGTTTGAGTTTCTTCTCCAGCTGCCGCATGCGGCCCATGGCAGCATTGTACCTGGCTGCCGTCTCCTTGTGTACCAGCTCGCTCCTCGTCTTGGTCTGCTCGGCCTCCATAACCCTCTGAGTGGCGTGGTTCAGCATCTCCTGCCAGGCAGAGTCAAACTGCCGCTTGTCGTCCTCCAACAGCCTCTGCTCAGCCAGGGAGATGGTCTCCTTGGCGGCACGGAGCACCTCGGTGGCCCTCTGGAAGTCCTGCGTGGCTTTCTGAGCCTCCAGCTGAGCCTGCCTCGCCACCCTGCGTGCCTCCCAGTAGGGCTTCGAGTCTTCCACAGCTTTGCCAATTTTTTTCACCAGTTCATCCAGTTTCACCGTCGCCTCAACCAGGACAGAGCGGAACTTCTGACGTGCATCCTCAAGTTCAGTCTCCCGTCTGTTGATATCATCCGTGGATTGATTTAACTTCTCCAGCTCTCCCTGGATGCGGGGGTCCACCTCCTCCTCCTCCTCGTCCTCCTCTTCATCCTCCTCCAGCCCCGGCTCCATGCCGTCCTCCGCCGCCTCCTCCGCCGCGTCCCGGGCGGTCGGCGGGAGCTCGGCCGGCTCCTCGGAGCAGCTCCGCTTCAGCGCCGCGTCCATGCGGGCAGCCGGGACGCCGATCGCGGTGGGCTTGGAGTGCCAAGGGGTCGCGGGCGGCCGGGCAGGGGGCGCGTCGGGCTCCGCCGGGGCCGCCTCCCCGCATCCGGGCAGGGTCGGGGCTGCGCGGCCCGGCCACCTGGGTGCAGAGCGCGGCAGTGCGGAGCGGTGGAGGAAGTGGGCGCCGCCGCCCCCTGTCGGCCGCATCCCGCCCAGATGGAGATTTTTAAATAGCTGTACTTAATATTTTCAGGGATCTGGTGGAAAAGTAGGCAGCATACAAGGACAGATGGTTGATGTGAGCGCAGGGATGGGGTTGCTAGAAATGATCAAAAAGAAAATGATAGAAATAAAAGCCACTTTAACAGAAAGAAATTGTCCCAGAAGTTCATCAGAGTGGACATAGGAGGAATCTGTAGCTTAAAGACAGATCAATTTCCCACCTGAAATATATTGTTAAAAATAATGAAAAAACAAATAACCTATAAAAAACTCAGAATATGTACCCAAACACTAGGACTGTTTCAAAACAGCAGCAAGATATTAAAATATACATTTATTTGGGAGAAGAAAAATGTAAAGAAAATAATGGAGACGAAATCTATGACTAGGAATTTTGAAAATTAGTGAATACACTGAAAATTATGGAATGGAATGTCAGAAAACACTAAGTAGGAAAAAAACTACAGCATAGCAAAAAACATACATGCTGGAAAATATTATATTCAAATTACTAAAATAATGAGTTTTAAGGAAGTCACAAGGATGTGGAAAGTCTGCTTTAATTCCAAGGAAGTAGGATAGAAATCAAATCAATTTTCCCAACAGACATTGGATGAAGAAAACTGAGTCTAATATTTAAAGTACTGAAAGAAAAAAATACAGTGGCAAAATAAAATTTATTCTCAATGAAACCGTGTTTTCAAAATAAAGGATGGCCCACTGTGGTAGTTCCAGCACTCGAGACATGGGCAGCTGAAACTTTGTGAGTTCAAGGTCAGCCTTGTCTATGAGTAAGATGAAAGTCAGCCCCGTCCACATAATGAGACTCTGTCTTACAATGAAAAAGGAAAGAAAAATAATAGGTTACAAAATCAAGCTATCATATACCTGTAATACTAACACTTGAGAAATTGAGGGAGGAAGACTGAGATATAAGGACTAGCCAAGACTATATAATAAGTTCACATCAAACTTGAGGTACAAGGCAATACATTATCAAATAAGTAAAGCAAATAAAAATTAAACAAACAAAACCAAGAGATAGTTATCACCCATAGACACATTCATAAGAATTTATGCATATGTCCACATGAATGCAGGTGCCCACTGAGGCTAGAAGAGGGCATTGAATCCCTGAAGCTGTAGTTACAGGTGTTTGTGAGCAACTGTGTAGATGCTAGGAACAGAACAAGGGTCTTTTTTTTATTAATTTTTATTTATTTCTGTATGTGTATGAATGTACTGTCTGCATGCAAGTCTGTGCACCCGTGTCGTGCAACACCGCGGAGTTCAGAAGAGGGTCTCGGATTCCCCTGGAACTGGAGTTCTCCTGGATTTGGAGCTTCAGACGGTTCTCAGCCGCCATGTGGTTGCTGGGGATCGAACCCGGGTCCTCTGCAAGAGCGGTCGGCGCTCTTAACCGCTAGGCCATCTCTCCAGCCC
>VZQC01013219.1:1995640-2032052 GCA_009823505.1 Rhizomys pruinosus | reverse complement strand
GGGAGCCCAAGGTAAGAACTCAGGGCAGGAACCTGGAGGCAGGAGCTGAAGCACAGGCCATGGAGGAATGCTGTCCACTGGCTTGCTCCTGGCTTGCTCTCTGGCTCATGCCCAGCCTGCCTTCTTATACTGTCACTGCTCAACAATCAAGACAATACACCACAGATGTGGCCACAGGCCAATCCAATGGAGCCAATTCCCCAACCGAGGCTCCCTCAACCCAGGTGTGTCAAGTTGACACCAAAGCTATCCAGCACAAATAGTGAGACCCTGTTTAAAAACAAACGAGTAAACACACAAACCTTATTATAAATATATTTCATGTATGAAGATAAGAAATAAGGCAGAAAATACTCCAACCTGATTATGTGGAGGAAGAGAAAAAGGGGGAAAAAGCAATACCAATTGATATAAAATTATGGAAGATACTATTCTAACTATATGAAATACATAGCCTTAAATCATAATGAAAATACACAGCCACTGTGGTAGTTTGGTATTTTGAGTGAAAGGGTCCCCCATAGAATCTAAGTATTTAAACAGTTTGTCAGTTGGTGGTAGTATTTGCATAGGTTCAGGAGTTGTGGCCTTGTTGGAGAAACCATGTTACTGGGGTTGGGCTCTGGGAGTTCACAGCCACAGCCCATGCCTCACTGGCAGCTTTATTCCCTCTGCTTCCTGAGGCTGCGTGAAGCTGTGAGCCTCAGCTTTCTCCTCTGCATCCTTTGTGACTATGTTTCCTTCCATGATACGCTCTTATCCTGAAACCATAAGCCAAATTTTCTCTTCTTCCTATAAGTTGCCTAGATCATGGTGCTTTATCACAGCAACAGAAAATTAACTAAAGCACCAATGAAATCTGGATATAGTGGAATGTGCCTATAATTTTAGCACTTGGAAGACTGGGGCACGGGGATTGAATGCTCGAGGCAAGTTTATGCCACATAGCAAGACTTACCTCTCTCATCGTGTACAAAAATCAACTCCAAATGGATCAAAGACCTCAATGTGAAACATGAAACTCTGAAAATGATAGAAGAAAACGTTGGTAGTACCCTACGAGACATAGGCATAGGAAAAGACTTTGTAAATCAGACAGCAGCTGCACAAACAATAAGGCCAACAATTGACAAATGGGACCTTATTAAACTCAAGAGCTTCTGTACAGCAAAAGAAACTATCAAAGAAGTGAAGAGAAAACTCACAGAGTGGGAAGAAATCTTCACCAGTGATACACCTGATAGAGCATTAGCATCCAACATGTGTAAACTACTCAAAGAACAAAGGAGGAAGAAAACAAATGACCTATTCAAAAGATGGAGTAGAGAGCTGAACAGAGACTTCACAAATGAAGAAGTAAAGATGGCTGAGAAACATCTTAAAAAGTGTTCAGCATTGCTAATAAGGAAATGCAAATTAAAACTACCTTAACATTTCATCTTACTCCAGTAAGACTAGCTATCATTCGGAAAACAAAGGGTACCAAATTCTGGAGAGGTTGTGGGGACAGGGGAACACTCATCCACTGCTGGTGGGAATGCAAACTAGTGCAACCCCTATGGAAAGCAGTGTGGAGAACTCTCAAGAAACTGAAAATGAACCTACCGCCTGACCCAGTCATACCACTCCTGGGTATATAACCACAAGATACATGCACAACCATGTTTATTGCAGCTCTCTTCACAATAGCAAAGAGCTGGAAGCAACCCAAGTGTCCCTCAACTGATGAGTGGATAGAGAAAATGTGGTACATCTACACAATGAAGTTCTAGGCAGCAGTAAAGAAAGATGACATCGTGAACTTTGCAGGTAAATGAATGGAACTTGAAGCCATTATGCTAAGTGAAATAACACAGTCCCAGAAAAACAAATGATGAATGGTATCTGTCATTTGTAGATGCTAGCACCAAACCCTAGTTGAAAGGTAAGCTGAGAAAAGTTAATGTTATATTTCTTTTTATCTGAAGGCAACTATGCTGTTATAATGTGAATTCCTTAATGAGCTTTAGAATTAACTGACCACTTATTTTCACACTTTGTAATTGTGGTATATGTATGGAAGTTATGTATTCATATATTATAGTAATATAAAATTAAAGGGAAAATGTGAACTCCTAAACATATTTTGGAATTAGCATATGTTTTATTTTCAAATTTCATAATTTTGGTATATATGTGATGTATATATAGGCATACTTTGGAGCAATACAAATATTAGGGAACAACAATGACAAAAAGACTGACTGAGACAGTTAACTTCTGTCCAAACAATAAACCTTTGCAGAGAAAAATTTTAAAAAAGACTGAGAAAAGATGCAAGACACGTATGGCAGAATGGATGAACTGGGGTGGGGGACATGGAAAAGGGAGTGTGTCTAAATTGGACTGAGAAATGATGTGTGAAACACACAAAACACCAATAAAAATATTTTATTTAAAAAATGAATACTGCTTTAGCGAATGGAAAACTTTCAATAGGTACGTATGATCCATAAAAAGCAATTTCAGTTATCGAGTTATGTAGGCTAAAAAAGTGACTGATGGAAAATGATATGCTATACTTTTAATTAATTTTAACAAAATTAATTTAGAATGCTAAGTTAATATCATAGAAAGTGGCTTTGTAAAAGAAAACTTGAGGTAAAGGTGAGAATTAAATACTACAAGGAGTAAATTGTCCATAAAGCAAAATGATCTTAAGATGTGCACATGCTAGGCTGGAGAGATAGCCTAGCGGTTAAGAGCACCGACGCTCTTGCAGAGGACCCGGGTTCGATCCCCAGCACCCACATGGCAGCTAAGAACCATCTGTAACTCCAATTCTAGGAGAACTCCAGTTCCAGGAGAATCTGAGACCCTCTTCTGACCTCCGCGGCATTGCACGACACAGGTGCACAGACCTGCATGCAGACAATACATTCATACACATGCAAAAATAAATAATAAAAAAATTTTTTAAAAAGATGTGCACATGCCTAAAAACAGGGCATCAACTCACAAGAAATAAAGGCATATAGCACTGCAAAGCCAAACAGATGCATTTACTACCCTAACTGAAGAGTCACATCCATAGTTCAGTAATGATCCACCAAACAGGCATACAATCATATTCATTTAGCTGACTTAAAACAATCAATCAACTTGAGCTAATTGACATTTATAGAACACTCCATTTAGCCACAGTATGGACAGTTTTCTAGGGTAGAGCACGTTCTGTAATAGAAAAATTAACAATTAAAGGGAAAATGTGAACTCCTAAACATATTTTGGAATTTAGCATATGTTTTATTTTTTCAAATTTCATAATTTTGTGGTTTTAGTATGTCTTATATAGGCATACTTTGGAGCAATACAAATATTAGGGAACAACAATGACAAAAGAGACTGACTGAGACAGTAACTTCTGTCCAAAACATAAACCTTTGCAGAGAAAATTTTAAAAAAAGACTGAGAAAAAGTGCAAGACATCGGTTGGCAGAATGGATGAAACTGGAGTGGGGGGACATGGAAAAGGGAGTGTGTCTAAATTGGACTGAGAAATGATGTGTGAAACAACAACAAAACACCAATAAAAATATTTTATTTAAAAAAATGAATACTGCTTTAGCGAATGGAAAACTTTCAATAGGTACGTATGATCCATAAAAAGCAATTTCAGTTATCGAGTTATGTAGGCTAAAAAAGTGACTGATGGAAAATGATATGCTATACTTTCTAATGTAATTAACAAAATTAATTTAGAATGCTAAGTTAATATCATAGAAAGTGGCTT
This sequence comes from Rhizomys pruinosus, assembly GCA_009823505.1. Taxonomy (NCBI): domain Eukaryota; kingdom Metazoa; phylum Chordata; class Mammalia; order Rodentia; family Spalacidae; genus Rhizomys; species Rhizomys pruinosus. The sequence goes on along the minus strand of VZQC01013219.1, from coordinate 2,028,280 downwards.
TGTAAAAGAAAACTTGAGGTAAAGGTGAGAATTAAATACTACAAGGAGTAAATTGTCCATAAAGCAAAATGATCTTAAGATGTGCACATGCTCAGGCTGGAGAGATAGCCTAGCGCGGTTAAGAGCACCGACGCTCTCTTGCAGAGGACCCGGAGTTCGATCCCCAGCACCCACATGGCAGCTAAGAACCATCTTAACTCAATTCCTAGGAGAACTCCAGTTCCAGGAGAATCTGAGACCCTCTCCTGACCTCCGCGGGCATTGCACGACACAGGTGCACAGAACCTATGCAACAAAAATAAAAAACATGAAAAAAAATAATAAAAAAATTTTTTAAAAAGATGTGCACATGCCTAAAAACAGGGCATCAACTCACAAGAAATAAAGGCATATAGCACTGCAAAGCCAAACAGATGCATTTACTACCCTAACTGAAGAGTCACATCCATAGTTCAGTAATGATCCACCAAACAGGCATACAATCATATTCATTTAGCTGACTTAAAACAATCAATCAACTTGAGCTAATTGACATTTATAGAACACTCCATTTAGCCACAGTATGGACAGTTTTCTAGGGTAGAGCACGTTCTGTAATAGAAAATAGAACTTGAGGGCTATAGAGATGGCTCAGTGGGTAATTGTGCTCTGCAGGAGCATACCCTAGAACATGCACAGGAAGCCAGGCATGGCTGTGCAACAGACCTGTAAGAGAGCAGAGACAGGAGGGTCACCAGGGCTTTGGCCATCATCCTAGCTCTGCATTTATTGAAAGACCCCATCTCAAGACTGTAAGAGGAAGACTGACAGAGCAGGACAGCTGATTTCTACCTCTGGCCTCCACATGCATGTATAGGCATGTGTACCTGCACATGTACATGTATGTGTGTGTACCACACACACAACAATACAAACACATACCCACATAAGAAAGCAAATATCACCTCAATAATTTGAAAGGAAGATTAAACCATGCATATTTTATTCTCAACTCAATATAATATTAAACATGATTTAACTTCATTTGCAAATTTGGAAATACAAAAAAAGTCTAGAAATTAAAAAAAAAAAAAACATTTTAAAATAACATGTTGTGGTGGTGTATGAATGAGTGTCCCCCATAGGCTTAGGTATTCAGACGTTTGTCCCAGTTGGTGGCGCTGTTTTTGGAAGGTCTTGGGGTGTGTGGCCAAGCTGGAGGAAGTTGTCACTGGGGGCAGGCTTAGTGAGTTTTAACAAGCCTCAGTACAGTCCCCTCTCCTCTGCTTCCTGTGCTCTTTGCGAGATGTGACCCTCGGTTTGCTCTCCAGATCCACCCCCACGCCTCCCGCCACAATGAACTCTAATTCCCTGGAACCGCCAATATATAAGCTCAAATAAACTCTTCCTTTTATAAGTTTCCTTGGTCATGGCGGCTTTATCACAGAACAGAAAAGTGACTAATACAGTAATTTGGTACCAGAGAGTGGGCTTTGCTGTGAAGAACTGACACATGGTGTATGTTTGGAGAAATGTGGAAGACTTTGGAACTTGGCTAGAAAGCTGTTGACTACTGTAAGCAGAGCTTAAAGGGCCATTCTAGTGGAGGCCTGGAAGAAAGCATGGCTGCAAAAGATGTGGTTCCAGGGGAAAATAAAGACTTAGGCAGCAACTGGAATATTTTGATAAAGAGTCAGTTTGCCACAGCCCAAATGCTTGCCTGATGCTAAGTTGAAAAGCAATGGACTGATGTCTTTGGCGGATGGATTTCAAGACAGCCTAATGTAGAAATGGTGGTGTGGCTTTTATGGTGATATTGTGCAGTCTCTACAGTGAAGAAAAGAGCAGTATGGGGCAGAAAGAAAGCAGAATGTACAGTTTGGATTCTGATAACTGCACTAGGAAGATTAAAGGTGGGGCCAAGGCTTGTGAAGGAGAGTTTCCTTTTAATAAGGAGATAAAGTGATTAAGGAAGGGCCTCGAGATTACAAGCAAACAAAAGAATCAGTACCTTCAGGGCAAGACCACACCAGCTAATCCTCCCAGCTCCAGGGCAGAGAAAAATTCGCAAATTGTGGTTAAAGTAGGAAGAGATTCCATCCTGAAACTTGCAGCCAAACTCGGCAGTTTCATCACGTGGTGTGGCTTTAGAGGCATGAAGTTTGCAAGAGTGAAGGGGTCATCAGTTCTTCCTCCACGGTTTCAAGAGCGCCAAGGTCAGGCAGAGTGCTCCAGGGGCGTCCCGTGAATAAAGAAGGCCCTGAGGAGTCATTGCGTGAAGCTGTGCAAGTAAGCCTGGTTGCAGTGGAGACCCCAAGAAGACTTCGAGATGCCAGACCTGTGAGATATTTGCCAAAGGAGAGCTGCATAAACAAGGAATTGTACCGCCATAAGAAGAAGATGTTGTTGCAAGCAAGCTGGAAGAGCTGAGCCGTCTAAGCCCTTTGGAAGTCAAGTCCAGAAGTTGCATGTGGCGCTACAGGACTTGGTGTTTGCCATACTGGTTTTCAGTCTTGTTTTGGTCCAGTATTTCCTCACTATGCCTCTATTCCTCCCTTTTGGAATGGGAATGTGTATTCGGTTCCACTGTATGTTGGGAGTATGTAATTTGCTTTTTAATTTTACAGGATCTTACAGTTAAGAGATTGGCCTGAGTCTCAGAAAAGACCTTGGACTGGGGACTTTTGAATGGCATAGAGACTGGTAAAGACTGTGGGGACTTTTAAGGTTGGACTAAATGCATTTTGCATTTTATACGGTCAGGAGCCTATGGGGGCCAGGGAGTGGAATGTGGTGGTTTGAATGAATGTCCCCCATAGGCTCTAGGTATTCAGACGTTTGTCTCCAGTTGGTGGCGTTGTTTTTGGAGGTCTTGGGGTGTGTGGCCGAGCTGGAGGAAGTGTGTCACTGGGGGCAGGCTTAGTGAGTTTTAACAAGCCTCCTGGTCTATAGTCGCCCTCTCTCTGCTTTCTGTACTCTTTTCGAGATGTGACCCTCAGTTTGCTGCTCCAGATCCAGCCTCCACGCCTCCCGCCACAATGGACTCTAATTCCCAGGAACCGCCAATCGTAAGCTCAAATAAACTCTTCCTTTTATAAGTTCCTTGGTCATGGTGCTTTATCACAGCAACAGAAAATCAAAAAGCAACATGTCAATCAAAAAACTTAAAAATATTTTCAACTTACAATAAATATTCAAGATAAAATAATAATGTCAGAAAATGGTAAGTGGCATTAAAATTTAAAAAAAGTTGTCTACAAACTGAATAAAGAAACAAGTACATATTAAGTGAAAGCATGCAGAAGAATGAAAACATTATGAATAACCACTACAGATATCAATGAAATTGAAAACCTTAAAGAAGAAACTAATGAACTTTAAATTTGACCATTTGGAATATTCAGAAAATTCGTAGTCTTCTAGTTAAACAAACCAGGAAGAAAAGAGTACAATCAAGTAACTGTGTTTGAAATTATAATGGTTTTATATCTTCTTAATCCACATGGGCTGCTATTACAAAAAAACTGTGAAATTTAAAAAAATCAATAATTTCTTATACTTTTGGACAATGAGAAGATTCCCCTTAGGGATGCAGCAGATTCCACATCCAGGGAGGACATGCTGTCTGCTTCAAAGATGGCAAATTGTCCCCAGGACTCCACCAGGTGGAAGATTGCTAACTCAAAATTCTAAAAAATAAATTTTCTCCAAGTTAGATGGTAAAGTCTCTAGGCATAGCTTATAAAATTCTGCAGCAAGTATGACTGAGAAATCAAGTTATCTGCTTCTAAAGCATGATGGTAGGGCAGGCATTCCAGAAGAAAGAAACAGAAATAAAGACATAATAATAATCTTTGACTTGAAGTCACGCCTCTGGGCACACTAGAGTGAGGCTGGGCTCCCACAGTACCAGGGAATGGTCTGCATGGCTTGGCTGGATGTGGTCCAAGCCACAGTATTTACCAGCTGGGGTCTTGTGCCTCTGTTTCTCCCTGGTTGGAATATTTGGGGTAGCACAGCTCCCACATAATCTCAAGGCATTGACAGATGGAGGACACTCATCAGTGGTTCTGACCTCTGAGTTCTGCCATAGCATCCTTTGAAATCTACAATAAAGGTACTATGTTCTCTTCATGTTTGCATTCTGAACACTTGGTGCCTTCTAGAGAAGCAGACTGAGCTCCCCCTGGTACTTAAAGAGTAGAACTGGAACTGTCAGGAAGCAAGCCATGAAATCGCTTGGCTCTGAAAGCCTTGATACGCTGAGCTGATGAAGGGTGCATCAGTTCAGAAACTCTCTCAGATACCTATGAGATCACTGCTTTCATTGCCTGTCTCGATGGGGAGCATCAAGCTTCTCTTCCATGCTGGTCTTATTCAGGACCACCCAGCTATCACCCTAGCACTCGATCCTAAAGAGTCTTTGTTTTCATTTTTACACTTCCAGCCAAGAAATATTCAAATATTTTTGTTCTCCTTCTTGGCCACTTTCTCCACTTCTTTCACTTGACTATAATCAATACAGGCAAACAATTCTATATGTTCAATGATTTTATTTAATGTTTCTCCTGAAAAATTCTCCTGTCATAGCTTGCAAGTTTTGCCTTCTAGGAAGCACTAAGTCACATATGATGTGCCCAGTGTTGTCATTTTATAACAAAGATGGGTCTTCCTCCAGCTTCCAATCATTCATTCTTCATTTCCTTCTGAGAACACATATAAATGTGTTTCTTGTCCATATTTCTAGCATCATTCCATTCATTCCTTAAAAACTGCTAAACTGAATGAGGCTTTCTCTATGTTCTCTTCTGGGCTCTCATCAGAAGCATTTCTAGGTATCACTTATAAAGAACAGATTTTTCCTCAACATTTTCTTTGAAACTTTTCTGACTCTTTGTATAGCCCAGTTCCAAAGCTACTTGCCCAGTTTTGAGACTTTGTTGCAAAAGCCTTCTATTCTTAGTACCAATTTCTGTTTTAGGCCATTTAATCAGGTCAGGTGAAATTTCCTAGACAAGTTATTTAGTAATTGTTCATTCTTCTTGAGGGATAGAAAGTCCAAGATTAAGTTACTGGAATTAGTTTTCTTTCCACTTTTATAAGAGGCATTTTGCTTTGCTTACTGGGATAAAGAGGTAAGATATTTCCTTTCAACCTTTTATAAAGGCAAACTAACCTCATTTATGAGGATGAAGCTTTCATAATTTAATCACGTCCTCAAAGGTCCTGATCTTAATGCTGTCACATTGGGTTTTACATTCCAAGTGAACACATGAATTTATCTTTCAGTTTTGAAAAAAAAGGAGGACTAGTGATTATTTACATCTATGTAATAAAATCCATCCCTGGAAAAACTGGGTTTTAATAAACTAAAATTTTCCATGTTAATTTCCAATGAAATGACAAAGTGGCTGAACCTCTAGCTTTACTTCTTCATGTACATTGCTATCTACATGCTGATCAATTACAATCTTCACATCATAAAAGGGGATATTATGAGCAACAAATTTAAATTATATTTAGTCAAGGGAAAGTATAGATTGTGTAGGAAAGAACTGAGTAAATGGCTCAAAACACAGATTAGGCAATGTTGGGGAACTGTTGAAAAGCAGAGTGACAAATTATGAGAATTTATTTGGCAATTAGTTGTTCAAAGTTGTTCAAAATTATATGATTAGAGATGCACTTCAGGTGCAATTGATTTTGTAGATCTGCTATAGTTCCACATATTGTTCTATTTCTGCCTACGATTGATTTTGCCATGTTCCTGAAAAAAAAGTTGCATGTTTCTCTTAAGTTCCATCCTTTCTTTAGTGATGAAAGTGCCTTCACTGGTTAAGGAATAAAAGAAGTATTAGCCAGTCCTGTTACATGTTATTAATACTGTTAAGGAGACAATGGCAAAGCAGGTCTGGGTGATTATTCAAGTGAAGAGCTACAGGGAGAGAAGGCAGTGGAGGATTACAGGATGGATAAATTTGGGTGATGTGGACATACTGATGACTTTAAGGAGCATAAGCATGCGTGATGGAGAACTTATTTAGGAAGAAAAATACTGGAGAACCAGGGGCTTCCCCATCCCCAATAGCCAGGTGACCTTAACATAACTATCTTTGTTATACATGTGTGTCGCTGTGAAAAGATGAGGCTTAAAAAAAATACACCTGTTTTCCTATAAGTTTGATCTAGATCTAAGGTCCACATTATAGCTAAAATGGCCATTTTTTTTATTTTGCCATGGAAAATTCAATTTCTCGGATGATTACTTATTATTTGGTATCCTTATGTGATTATAAAGTTCATTTCATATGCTATTACAGAAACAGATTCTAATTAAACCTCCAGTATCAGAAACACTGTATCATGTGCAATTTCTGGTAGCAACGACACCAAGAATGATTGTTTTGCAATTCAGTAATAAGTGCATGACTCCTTGCCCATGTCTCCTCATTCTCAACCTCTGCTTAAGATTTCCTTCCTGCTGGGAATCCAGGGCCCCAAAGGCAATCAAAGTGAAGCCTCAAAGCTATAACTATAGGGGGTACTAATGGAAAGATTATTTTCTAGGACCGATGACACATCTATTCAAACACTGGGAAGTTCTATCAGAGAACTATGTGGCCATCAAGACTAACCTGACCTACAGCAAGACCCTCTCTCTCAGGTATAAATACAAACAACCCAACCTAACAAACCAAAGATCATAATGTTCATTGTAGGATTTAATAAATCTTCCTGATCATCTTGTCATAAATGTAAATGGGCATCTTTTTTACATTTGACAGAAAGTATCCTTTATATTTGATTACTGGCAGAATTTCAGTCAAGTTCTTTCCAAACAAATTTATTTGACTTACTATAGTATATATAGTAACAAAGTGCTTTTGCTAGGTGAGAACCCAAAAATGCATTTATCATATTAACCAATATCTGAGCTTATGCCACTTGTTGTCCAGAGTCTAGACAATGCCTTACATGTATTTCTCTGTTCTGAGAATGCTCATTATTTCAGTATAGTCCACTGGATCATCTGAGATATAGAAACTTGGCCATATGTTGGCACTCCATGATGAATGTCTTTATAGTCCCCCTTACATGAGCATTAACTGTCAGTTCTGTAGCTGCTCCTCGTCTTGGCCTACCAACTCTTACTGCACCTTGTGTTGGGTTTTGTTGTTGTGAGCTTGTTTTGCCTGGTTTGTTAAATCTACAGTTTTGCATTTTGTACTGTGTGTAAGCATGACCAGCTTTTTAGCAAAAACTCTATGCTTCAAGTCCATCTAGTACATGTCGATGATGGATGGATATAATCCTTGACCTTATGAAATCTTTCTTTAAGTATATAAGAAAAATCACATTGTTACTTACTTCATGATGTATAGTAAGATTACATGAGTTGATGAAATTAACCCAATGTATAGAATGGGAATATATTCATTAGATTTAATTCTCAAAGTAATCATATAATCACTGGTGACATTCTTCCTGTGTGTGTAAATGTCCAGTTGGTGCCATAGACACTCCCAATGCTTCAGTGATGGGGCTTCCGTACAAGTGTATAGATCCATTAAGTTAATCCTTAGTAGAAAATGGCAGTTTGTTCTTTGAAGATTGAATTTTTTCTTTGAATACTAGCCTTACCACAGCCCTCAATATGTCACATTCTCCATAATATATGACCATATATATTCCCTATTGCACTACAACAAAGGAACACATCATTTTTTCTTCATAAATTGATTTTTAGTAGGAGCCCCAACAAATTCCATAACCTTGAGCATTAACTTTAGAGAGACTATCACTTGTTCTAGGATAGTGTGCCTCCATTTGGACAAACTTAATAAAAATGATTTTTTTCAACAGAATATTCACAAATTGTTAAAATTATTTCCAGCATAATGTTCCAGTATACCATTAGCATCACCCAGAAGGGATCAAGACCTCTTTCACCATCTAATTTTTTTGTATTTTTATGGAAAATAAGGTTTAAGATCTTTTAAAGACTTTATCATGAAAATCGAGGTCTCTAGCTCCTCAGGTTTAGAATTACACAATTAGAAATTTGTGAAGGTCAGCATTTTGAAGGGAAAAGTAATACTTAGTGATTGCAGATGATTTTTAACTTACAGTAGAGTTGCTTTATGATGAACTCCTTGATAAGTTAAAAGTATTTTAAACTATAAAATCATTTAAAACAGGAAACTTATTATACAAGACTGTTCATTAATGTGACAAATGCCAAGGAAAATCTGTTTAAAAGAAGTACATGTATTTTTGCCTATGGTTTCAATTCATGACTGATTTGCTTCATGCTAGGAACTCAAGCTGTGGAAGAATGTCATAGCAGCAAGGGGGCACGGTGTAGACAGACAGAGAGGAGTCACAACAAGTTAACGAGTCTAGGGGCACCAGGTATGGTGGTGTATGCCTTTAATCCCAGAATTTGGGAGGCAGAGGCTGGTGGATTTCTGTGTTTTTGAAACCAGTATGAGCTTTATATCTGGTTCAAAATTTGGCATAATTCCTCTACTTAGTACTTCTGTGCCACTTTAATTAACTGATTCATTCATTAATTAATTTCTTTGTTTTTTATGTGTATGACTATTATACCTGCATGTATATATGTGTACCTGTGCTGTGCAATATCCACAGAGGACAGAAGTGGATATCAGATCCCCTGGAACTGGAGTTAGGGTTGGTGCTGGGATTCAAATCTAGGTCATCTACAAGAACAGCTGGTGATGTTTACCACTCCAGCCCCTTCTGTGCCATTTTGAGTGAGATATATCTTAAGATAAAGAATTATGCATCCAGAAATTTCTGCATGTTTTACTAAAACTTTTCAGGTGGACTATGAATTAACTTTCATATAAAGGTAATTACAAAAGCATTTTCTTAGCTGGGCATGGTGGCGCACGCCTTTAATTCTAGCACTCGGGAGGCAGAGGCAGGCGGATCTTTGTGAGTTCAAGGCCAGCCTGGTCTACAGAGTGAATTCCAGGGCAGCTAGAGATAGAGGGAGACCCTGTCTCAAAAGCCCCCAAAAAAAGCATTTTCTTTTTATAGATGGAGATACATGTAGTACCCAAAAGAACTGTGATTTTTTTTTTTACCCCAAGTTCTCCAAATCATTTTTCCTTTAAAACTTTCTTCTTTCAATCAAGCTAAGTGCATAATTCCATGTCCTGAGTTTAAGCAACTTATTCAGGTATACCTTAAGTTTGTAGAAGAATGGGTATATTTCTGAGTTGAGTAGTACTCATTTGATAATGGTAAATGAAAGCATGATCCCAATGTAAATTTCTAATTGTGGAATATGCACCTGCTCTTTATTGAGGATGGCAGACTGTTCTGGATAGTGTCAGTTGAGACACCTAGATGGAGGGAACCTTAACTGAGGGATTTCCTCTATAGGACTGGCCTGTGGCCCTCTCTGTGGGGTATCTTCTTGATTACTGAGTAATGTGGGAAGGCCCAGCCCATTGTGGGTAATGCCATTCTTTGGCAGGTGGTCTTGTGCTGTATAAGAAAGCAGGCTGAGTATGGGCCAGGGGAACAAGCCAGTAAACAGTGTACCTCCAGTAGTTTTTGTTCCAGATTCTTGCCCTGAGTTCTTACCTTTGCTACCCTTAAAGACAGACTGTGAGTTATAAGCCAAATAGGCTCTTTCCTCTTCAAGTTGGTTTCGGTCAGTATTTTTAATCACAGCAACAGCAAATAATTAGGACATACACCAAACCCAAATTAGAGATATGTGATGTAAAGCATTTGATCCATTTGAAAATTAGTGTGCATTTAAAATCTCTGTAGTGAGAGCTTTCCTGAGAATACCATTGTCTGCGTGGTTTGCTAATATCCTTGGCAATTCTTTCAGCAACTTAGAAAGTATGCAACAATATCCTTTCATCCTACCAGTTATCCTGAGTATAATCTTGAGAGTGTATTGATCCTGTTTTGTTTTTAAACACTCTTATGTGTAATCCAGGCTGGCTTCAAACTTTTGATCCTCCTGCCTCTGCATCCTGGGTGCTATGATTTCAAACATGTGTCAATATTCCTGGATTACATGGATCTTTAAAAGAGCAAATCAAGTTAGGAAAATTCTTCTTTTAAACAAAAAAAAGACACACACACACATACAAACAAACAATTGGTACAGAAAATGTTTCAGCCATTTTTTTATTTAAGAGGATATTTTCATATTTAATCTACTATTAAAGGTATACATGTTAATCATAACAAACTTAGAAAGTTGATCTAGGGCTGGAGAGATGGCCTAGCGGTTAAGAGCGCCGAACGCTCTTACAGAGGACCCGGGTTCGATCCCCAGCACCCACATGGCAGCCAAGAGCTGTCTGAAACTCCAATTCCAGGAGAACTCCAGTTCCAGGGGAGTCCGACACCCTCTTCTGACCTCCGCGGCATTGCACGACACGGGTGCACAGACTTGCATGCGGGCAGTACATTCATACACATACAGAAATAAATAAAATTAATAAAAAAAAAGAAAGTTGATCTAAAAAGATTTATTGCAGTGCATTATTAATTGTTTAGTCTTCATGAGATCTCCAGTACATTTCTGGAAGATGCCCAGTGCAATTGAGGACCCCTGAGGACCACAGTAAACTGGTTAATATTTCAACCTTTATATTAACTAGGAATTGTTCACCCACTCCTCTGATATAAATATGTCTTGGAAAACATCATGAAGATTTTACCCACATCACAAAATTTTGGGGGGAGGCAACTATTTCTTAGCATTCTGATCATTAACCACTTTTATGAAACAGAAGAATACAAACAGCAAGAATGACACTAGAAATTAGTTTTACCTTCCTGTGAAACATAACATTTGGAGTCACTCAGCTACCACTAAATTCTGCTACTATTTCTTCTTAGATTTTCAACATATATAAGAGATTTTCTCACCTTAAACTTTCTTTTCTTATCCCTAGAGTTGGTATAATAATAGAAACTAATTAAGGTGCTCCTTTTCCAATAAAGAAGATTTTGCAAAACGTGATGTTTTTCTGAACAGCAATGAAAACACAATAAATGTTTCTTACTTGTGGCACAGAGTACTATTTCTAATGCTGAAAACAAATCAATAAGAGGCAAATCATTGTCCCCACTCCATAGATTTAAAAGAAACTGAGCCTGAAGGTGGCACTGTAATTGACAAACTATTGAGTGTTCAAATCAATTCAACTTCTGGTGTGCACAGCTCCAAAGCCTATGCGTTTTCCACCCCACTAAGCATGACATTACTGTAACATTCAAGTAGTGGTCCTAGGAGGTAAAGGCACCAGTACAGAGAACAACTCAATTTCAACCCTGCCAAAACTCTGTCCATTGTTTTTGGCAGACACACTTTAGTGTCCAGATGGATAATGTTTAGCCAATCCACTAATTAGGTCAGTAGCTCAATCCTGACAAATGTTTTGTAGTTAATATATCCTGGAAGATCCATCAAAATATGGTTGCGTTCAAAGTCCTGTGGTCTACAAAGTCTAATTTAAGGGGCATTCAGTGCATTGGTAAGGATTGAATGATGTGTATCTTCAAAGGTCTTATGCTATATTCCCTTTCCCAAGCCTCATGAAACAGGACTACAGGCATCAAGCAGGTATTTGTACAAATATTTAAGGATATATAGACCTGCTCCTTGAGGGATATATTTGTAGTATAAAGGATTACCTCTATCTTCTGGGCAAAGTCTTTTTTTTAGAAGTTAAAAAAAAGCTTTTAATTAGTAATATAAATTATATGCAATAATGAGTTTCATTGTAACATTTATATATTTTTTTATTGGTGAACTGTGTATTTCTTTTTTAATTTATTTTTATTGATGCTTTGTGTATTTCATACATCATTTTCCAATTCAGTTCAGGCATATTTCCCTTTCCCTTCCACCCCCACCCCACCCCATCCCAGATCATGCATTCTGCCATAACTGTCCTGCATCTTTCTCTCAGTTTTTTTTTCATTTTTTAGCAGTAAGTGATAATTTATGAGTACAAGCATCCTTCATGTAAAACCAATTTGCAGGCAGTTGTGCCCAAACTCACACAGCCCATGGGTCCCACCATCCAGTGGGGTGGGGGGGGCTTGTATGTTCAATCAAGTTGATCAAATGAGTGTCCAGACTATATTGCTGTAGTTTCACCTTTCACCCCAATCACAGCCCTTACATTCTTCCATGACCCATCTTCTGCAGATTGTTCCCTAGGCTTAGAAAAGGGGCACAAGTGGATGAGAAGCAAAACAGTCTACTTTCTCTGGAGCTGTTGTCTTGGACTCTGGTCAATTCTGGCTGTTTCCTTTCATGGGCTGACAGTTTGTCCAGGAATAACCTTTCAATCCTACTAATGAAGCACAAGCAATTAGATATATAGGTATTCAAACAGTACTAATTGTTATGGTAGGTTACTTTGGTATAGACACAGATGTTTAGATGGTATGTTAATCCATGAATTACATTTTTTTCTGTTAAATATGACAGGGTCTTACTGTGGCTTATAACATCTCCTAACCATTAGAGGATGTAAGCTTGTGGCATCAGCCAGCCGTGGGTTATTCCTCCAAGGAGAGAGCCGATAGCCAATTAGATTTGGATATACAGGCATATGGCTGCTCTGCTGCACAGTATTTTCCAGGCAGGTGAGGTTTTAGCTGGTGCTGCGGAGGAGTCTTGCTTGACTCAAGGAGACCTGTATTTGCTTTATTGTTAGTGCCTTTGGTAACACTCTCTGGCATTCCAGAGGCATCTGTAACTTACATGTGTGTTCTCAATACATCTTTCCCATGTTAATGTCAGGTTTGGCAGCAGGGCCTTATCGCCTCCTCCTTCTTACAGTATCCCAGTTAGGGCCAAGGGAGCTTTACCCTTTTGGGGGGGGATTGGATCCCCCTGGCCAACATCTCCTTGTAGAATATCCATTGTGATGTCAAGCCTCTGTTATTAATATATTCTTAAGTGCATAGCTTAAGGACTTTCAGTATTATATTTGGTTCTGCATAGAAGAATAATCCTTTCACAGTTCCTATGTCTATTATCAATAAAGAAGGCAGTTTTCGGTTTTATAAAAGTACCCTATAATAGTTGTCTCCAATTTACATGTGGAGAAAAATCCTCATCATCATCTATTTCTCCTGCTTAACAGGTGACGTAACATTGGTCTCAGAATAAACAAACGACAAAGGTTTTTCCCTCATTTGTGGATGCTCAGTACCAATAACCAGATTATAAATTTCTTTGTGGGAGGGGGATATAAACGACCAACCAACGGAAAGACTGCATTCAGAAAACGATATGAAATGGTGGAATTTGGGGGGGAGGGGCGGGAGAGGGACACGGGTATTTATCGATTAATGCATAGTTCAATTGATGGGCGGAGTTCAACAAGTATCAGTTTTGCCCAGACTCTGTCATAGTTACGGATGATTGGTGTTTAGGACTTAGTAAAGTAAATATTGTGTATATTAAACAACATTGGCTTTACAGGCTCTAATAAAACCGGTAATGCATCTGAGCTAACTGGAGATTATAAATTGTTGGTCTGTCCACATTTGTATTACTATTAAATCTGTACTAACGGTACTTGGGATTGGCCATACAAATATTCTCATTATATTTCTTTCTTTGTACAGTTATCACCTTTTAGCATTCTCTTTCACCTATAGGAGATATTAACGTCAAAAATTTAAGTTTGCTTCCAAGTTAATCATTATTATAGTCACACCAAACAGCATGGGGTGAATTGATGAAATCTGTATGCCTTGATTCCACCCTNTATCACCTTGTAGCATTCTCTTTCACCTATAAGATGATTTAACGTAAAAATTAAGTTTGCTTCCCAAGTTAATCATATATAGTCACCCAAAACAGCATGGGTGAATTTGATGAAATCTGTACCTTGATTCCACCCTATAGGTATGTATAATGCAACTGTCTTCTGGAGACTCATGGGTTTAAAAAAAAAAAGAGGGGGGGATACAGATAGACATGAAACCTTTTCGTCAAAAACCTTGCAATTCAAATCTTAAAACTAACTACGGGAAAAGATTTGTATGTTCCAACAGGTCAAAATGTCACCAACTTAATGGCTGAGAAAGAAAAGACACAGCTTTGCATTGAGTAGGATGTACCAGAAAGTGCCAGCAGAAAGGCTGACCCATCTGAACACTGAAAAGAAGAAAAGCCTCAGTTTGCTACAAACATTGAACCCCTCTGTGGATCCTACTTGTAACAACTATTTATAATGAGTCCTAACGAAACTTACCTTCTAGGTGCCGCAAAGGTTTTAATACGAGAGACTTTCTTGGGCAAAGTCTTTTTAGATTTTTTTTTTGTCTTTTGAGACAGGGTCTCCCTGTAGTCCCAGCTGGCCTGGAACTTGCTCTGTAGACCAGGTTGGCCTTGATCTCACAGAGATCCACCTGCTCCTGCCTTCCAGATGCTAGGATTAAAGGCATTTGCCACTACACCCAGCAAGGAACTTCCACCCACATAGGGATTTGAATCCTGGACCCTCAGATTAAAAGTCTGATGCTCTACTGACTGAGATAGCCAGACCCTTCTGGGTTTTATTCTTTGTGCAGAAATGTAAAGTATAGTTCTTATAAAAAAAGAGGACTACTGGAAAATCACAGGTAAGTCTTATTTTACATGTTCCCGTTCCTGACTCTGGAGAAAGTTGCTAAGTTCTGCTGAATTTAGGCTATATATCATATAATGTTTAGGTAATAATACATTGTAGATTTTCCCTGTAAAAGAAATTGGAAAATGACAGCAATAACAATGAATAAAAATCCAAGTGTGAAGACATTTCAACAGTCTTTGATACATAAAACTTCATCTCCTGTGCTTTCTCCTCACCATCTTCCAATAAATAAACACTGACACATTAAAGGTCTCTGTGGATAAGACATTCTAAACAATGCATTGAAGTCGATTTGTTGAAATCTTACTGATTCTTTTCAGAGAAGAAGAGAAGCTGCCAGTGGAACAATCTCAGTAAAAATTGTTATCAAAACAAGCATATGTATGCTTTTCTTTGCAAAAGATGGAGGCTACTGCAGAATCCCACAACTGGCAGACACAGAAATTATATATCTGAAAGATGCACAATTCTAGGAGACACAATTCTAGGCCCCTGGAATATCATTGAATGAGAGAGAAAATAAGTGCACCTCTCAATTCTAGCCAGGAAAGCTTCCTTAAACAAGAGTCTGTTGCAAACAGATGGTCACAACTAGCTAAGCTTCAAAGAATGGAAGCCTCGTGTGTGTATCTCTAGAAAGGACCCCTATATTAAATGTCACCCACCCCCTGATCAGGGATCATTGAGGAGATGGGGTGGAGAGATTATAAGAGCCTGGGCTGGTGCATAAATGTAGGGAAGCATTGACTTTCCTACAGAAGACTGGATGCTTTCATCTGTGAACATGTGGCGATGTTGACATCAGGCACAGGACCCATGCCAACTCAGAGAAGGTCTCAAAGTGGAGCAGGAGAAATAAGTGGGGAACTGGCCCTGGACCCAGGAGACTGAATACTGCTGAGTGAGGAAGATTTGCTTTACCTACGATTTCTAGATGTGCTGATTAGACTCCAATGGATGAATTTGCATGAAAGGACACTGGGTTCAAGAGTTTGACTGGGTGGGACTTAGATTTGTTGGATGGTGTAATGCATGAGCTCTGATGGGGGTTTGGGGTATCGGGGGACTGGATTTGATGAGGAACCATCGTATGACATATACAATCCAAGAAATGAAGAGAAAAACCACAGTATGGGAGGAAATCACCAGTGATGCATCTGACAGAACATTAACATCCAGAGTATATTAATTACTCAAAAAATAAAGGGGCAAGAAAGCAAATGTCTCACTCAAAGTATGGAGTAAGGAGCTGAACAGATGAAGAATTAAAGATGGCAGAAAAATATCTCAAAAAATGTTCAACATCCCTAATAATTAAAGAAATGCAAATCAAAACCACTCTAAGATTTCATCTTACCCTGGTAAGACTGTCTATGATCAAGAAAACAAATGATACAAAATGTTGGATAGGTTGTGGGGGGAAAGGAACACTCATCCACTGCTGGTGGGAATGTAAACTTCTGTATCCCCTAGGGAAAGCAGTGTGGAGAACTCTTAAAAGACTCAAAATGAACCCACCATCTGACTCAGTGATACCACTCCTGGTTATATACCCACAAGAGTCATCATATTGCTGAGATATATGCACAACCATGTTTATTGAAGCTCTCTTCACCGTAGTGAAGAGCTGGAAGCAACCAAAGTGTCCCTCAAACCACAAGTGGATAAAGAAAATTGGGTACATTGGGCTGGAGAGATGGCCTACAGGTTAAGAGCGCCGACCGCTCTTGCAGAGGACCCGGGTTCAATCCCCAGCACCCACATGGCGGCCGAGAACCGTCTGAAACTGCAGTTCCAGGAGAACTCTCCAGTTCCAGGGGAATCCGACACCCTCTTCTGACCTCCGCGGCGTTGCACGACACGGATGCACACACTTGCATGCAGACAGTACATTAATACACAAACGGAAATAAATAATAAAAATTTTTTAAAAAAGAAAATGGGGTACATCTACACAATGGAATTCTATACAGAGGTAAGGAAAGGCAACATCAATAAATTTACAGGTAAATGGATGGAACTAGAAGCCATTCTGCTAAGTGAAATAACACCGTCCCAGAAAAACAATGTATGGCGTCCCTCATTTGTGGATCCTAGCACAAAATCCTTATTTGTAAGGCAAACTGAGTAATTTTTTTCTTTCTTTTTTACTAAATATAAGACCTGATGTTATTATAAAAAGTACATTAAGACATACATCATCTTGCTACATAATGTAAGAATGTAAAGTAATATTTATTTTTTCCTGAATACAACTCTACTCTAAAATGTGAATCCCTAAATATGTCTTGGAATTAAGCTATGGTTTATTTTCAGATGGCATAATTTTGCTAGATGTGTGGTGTGTATATATGCATATTTTGGAGCAAAACAAATTGGGGCAATACAACAAAAAAGACTGGTTCAAAGAACTGACTGAATCAGTAAACTTCTGCCCCAAACAGTAAACTTCTGCATCGAAAATTTTAAAAAAGACTGAGAAAAAGATGGAAGACATGTAGGGCAGAATACATAAGCTTTGCTGGGGTGGTGTGGGCAAGAAAAGGGGAAATGGGTCTAAATTTGATTAAGAAATGTTGTATGAAATGCACAAATCTTCAATAAAAAAAAATAGGTCCTCAGCAAAATTTAACAATATTGGTTTTTTTTTTTTTTTTATCTTCTTACCATCTTACCATTTCATTGCTTTCTTTTATTCCATGATGATATTCAAACATCTACGTACCACGCAAAGGGAGATCACATCATTTTCTACCCTATTTATTCCTTCATTTCAAACACATAACATGTATGGCAGAATGGATGATCTGGGGTGGGGTTGCGTGGAAGGGAAGGGGGAATGTGTCTAAATGAAACTGAGAAATGATGTCTGAAACACAAAACATCAATAAGTATTACAAAACAAAAAAAAAAACATGTAACCCAAAATGTACACTGCAAAACTTCACAGTGCTTGGACTTTCTTTTTCTGCCAATGAAAATACAATTATTTATTTAAAAATATTTTTCTTATTAAAAATGCCAGGCACAGCTGACAGAATAGCTGCTTAGTAGATATATCACAAACATAGGATTGGTGTTCCAAGAAATAATGATCCAATTGGAGTAGCACAGAAACTTTCCAATGTGGATTAAGCAAACATTTTACAATGTTACTATCATTTATATATTGTCTTTTGTTTCCAAGAAAACTTACAAATATTCTGTGATAAGAGCAGGCCAGGGCTTACCATGAAACATTCAGAGAAAAGAAGTATCTTTTCAGAGAGAATTATTTGGTATTAAAATGCATGCCATTTAAATTTCTCTGTCTATTGCATGGTATAATCCGTGTTTATAATGACTATAATCTATACTGTAAGTTACCCAAAGCCCAATAAAGAGTTATTTGATATTCATAGGTGCCAGGGATTTTAGGTATGCTAAACCCTGTGCTTATGAAATCCAGCAGGTGTGCCAGCAATACTTTAATTGTTCCTGATTCTGTTTATTGGAAATGACTTTAATTATTTAAGGTTCAATGACTAGAACAGTTGAATCAGGTAATATGGTACTATTTATTTCAACACTGAGTTTGCCTTTATACCTAAAAGATACAAATAGATTTTGAATACTATTTCTCAGATAATAACTGCTATTCAACATGTTCTCTTAAGACCAATGAGCATTCCATAAAGGAGAAGTTATTTTCTAAAATGGGTATATGATTTTAAGTTTTCTGTTCAGCTTGATTGAATAGATTGAATAAATGAGATTAAAATTTAAATTATTACTTTCAGTATAAAACAGTATATTTTGCTTGATATTAGTGGGCTTCATATAAATATTCAAAGAGGGCTGGAGAGATGGCCTAGCGGTTAAGAGCGCCGACCACTCTTGCAGAGGACCCGGGTTCGATCCCCAGCACCCACATGGCGGCCAAGAACCGTCCGAAACTCCAATTCCAGGAGAACTCCAGTTCCAGGGGAATCCGACACCCTCTTCTGACCTCTGCGGCATTGCACGACACGAGTGCACAAACTTGCATGCAAACAGTACATTCATACACATACAGAAATAAATAAAAAAAATTAAAATAAATAAATACTCAAAGAACATAATACAGAGTAAAGACGCAAAACTCCTGAGTAAAAACACAAGTTATTAAGTAACAACCTTTGAAACGGGGAATCATTTTTTTTCTTTACTTTGAAATACAGGTGAAATATATCATTTGGATCTGTCTCAGTCTGGAAATTTTGCCATAATCTGTTATCTCAGCCTCAAGATTACTACTTTGCCTTACAAGATCTTGAGACCTATCACCCCTTTCGTTCCTTTCTCTTACTTGTAGAATGGGAATTTCTTTCCAGAGCAAGTCCTATCATGAGATTTTGGAGGCACGTGTTCTGATTTCATAAGTTGATAGATGAACAAGAGTTTTCCTTCAAGGTAAATTTTTTCTTCAAGTTTCAAATGTATTTGATTTCTATGATATTTAAATGAAAATCTATGTTTGCAAATTAAGAATTCATGATACAATGAAATAAAATTTGGGGATTTATCGATGTGGTGCGATAGTATGAACTAAATTTTATACTGTAAAATTAGTATGCCAGAGTATTGATCATATCTTAAGATAGGGGCTAAAAGTCATTAATAGGTGAGATAACTCTCAAGCCTTCATCTAATATGTCACAACAGGAAAGGATTTACAGAGATGGGGTGGTGAAAGGAGATAGCAAGTAAAAAGGAGTTGCTGGAACCTTGGCCATTGACTTCTAGTGTGAAAACTACAAAAGAATAAATGCCTACTGTTTAAGCCTGTAATTATGCTTATTTGTTTGTTTGTTTGTTTGCTTTCTTGCTTGTTTGATTGATTGATTGATTGATTGATTGATTGATTGATTTGGTAGCCTGAGCAGTGAAGCCTGAGGCAGATTTTTCTACTTTACTTCAATGATTATATCAACCATACCCCTCTAACAGCTATTGTCTTATCATTTCAAAGATATTAAACTGTAAATTTTCACTCAGAAAATAGTACATTTCACAATGATGTTTTTCCTATATCTAAAAGTGTTATTTTAATGCTGAAGTAAAAAAACTTTATCCCTAACAATCAAAATTGACACCTGTATAGCACCTTGTCCTCACAAGGGTCAGGGATCACTGTAGAAGAGGTTTAGAAGGGTTGTAAGAAACCTAAGTAGCGGATGAATACAAGCAAAAGTGTTTTCTTGCACAGAACAGAGAAGATGCAATACGAACTGACAGGTTTAAGACAGCATGCATGAGACCTATGCAAGCATAAGTCAAACAGAAATGCAACATGGATAGAGACACCGTCGTGAAGACCCTACTCTAGCTAAAGAATTACTCAAAACTGATAGCTCTTCAGAGAAAGTGTCAGCTTTCAAGTGTATGACACCAGGTAGGTAGACCAAGCTCTAAGGGGTGGATTCCTACCCAAGAACTTGATAAGCCCTAAAAAAATAATATTATACAAGACATGAAGTGGAGGGGGTGGGGCTAGTAAGGTGGGAGTGGAAACAGGGGAGAAGCCCGGATATGACCAAAATACATTGTATCAAAGTCTGAAAACATCAATAAAATATTTTAAATGCTGGCAAGAACATAGCTTTGGCATGGACTCCTCTGTTTCAATTTAGGGGCAAGCCTGTGTAAGTTCACAAGCTTATGCAGAAAAAGGGCATATAACCAGGAAATAGTGCTTTAGAATTCAAGCTGACTAATTTCATACTGTACTTTGTTCCATGTTCTGGCATCATCTATGGCAAATCTTCTTAGTTGATTTTATGTGGTTCATACCCACATACAGGAATACCACCCACCTATATCACCTGCCACTTTTATAACTCCACCATCATGTCTTATATGTTTCCTTCTATAACCTTTAATATCTTGCCTCCTTACTATTAATTCCCAATTGTACTGGCTTTCTGGATTAAGCCATCAAGTTATCTCCTGGTGATCACTTGAATTGTAAATCAGAAGAACTCTAATCTGTGATTGTCCACATACCCACTGCTCAGCCTGACCATATTTTGCTTCACTGAAGAAAATAATTTTAATTCTACCAGGAAGTAATTGTTTTATAGTAGAATCAGTGAAGAAAACAATTTCAGTTTAGAAAAAATGATAGTATTCCTTAATTTCTTTACATAGACTAGTTTATAGCATTCCCTTGAAGGCTATTTTTCTCTAATTTTTAAGCCTTTTAATTCCCTTTCTGAGGGAATTTCTAGTTTTAAGTTACAATGACTGAATAATTGATAAGGATGTTTTGTTAATTACAAGTCAAAGATGCCATTCGGGTTTACTGCAGCATTTCCTGTTCCACTTCATCCTGGGGAGACTTAACTTTTTCACATCTCTATGCTGCATTGAAGGAATAAGGACAATAAATGGAAGGAAGTAAATAAAGCTGACCAGGAATGTGCGACTCTGTTGAAGAAATAAAGAAAAGTAATTACAGAGACAAGTTTTCTAGGCTCACCCAAACACAGTCAATTAGTAATGACCCACTTTGCTTCTCACCTGGCAAATAAAATATAGAAATATAAATCTCTTAATAGATTATATAACATACTGATGGGAGGGTATATAATCATCTAGAGCCTGGTTTATAGACTAGTGATTTTACTTCCCTGCAATAATCACCAGACAATCTCCTATGGTCTTAATTAATGTCCTCTTTGTTATTTCTCTAGTAATTAAGTATGCAAACTGTTGTTAAGTGAAGTGTGCTTTCTATTTTCGTGAATCTCTTAAGAATATTTGAAGTCCAAATATGGGCTTACAGAGCACTTCTGTTTATTTGCTAGAATTTATTATAAAGTGAGTATGTGAAATAATCTAAACATGATGAAAATGTAAAAGTATTCTTCTTGTGTCACATACGTACATTGTCACTCTTAATTCTTATAAAATTCAGCATAGTAGTATCACTTTGATTGTGATGAAAACTCAGACTGTATAGAGAAACTAGGCATTGTTTTAAGCATGTATGTGTTTGTAGATGCAAACTCATCTAACTGTCATAATATTTCTCTGAGGGGGATGTTACTTTTTAATTTGTGTTTTAAAGATGATGAAGAAAGGCTCGGATGTACTACATAGTGGTAGATATTAATCAAATGTCTGCTCTTTCTAAGCATTTTGTAAGACTTAGGAGTAAAAAAGACACAATCACCTCAGATTCTTACCCTAGACATCCAAACAAACAATTCCAGGCAGAGAATATTTAGGAAAGAAACCCCTGAAACTGATTCTGAAAAGAACTTGAATCAGGTTATGCAGATCGCTGTTCTGAAAGCCCTCAGATGTAGTGATGTGTTTGCACATCCTGTGGTAGCAGTCCCACTTCCCAAGTCCTCAGGGTCCAGCTGGCACATGACCATTGTTTGTCTCCTTCCTCCTTATGTGCAAAGTCTTTAAGCTTACAGAATTTACATCTGTTCTGGGGATGTGTGGGCTTTGGCGGTATTCTTTAGTCAATACAACATAACAATTAGTTAGGAAATACCAACATCATGTTAGGTATTTAAAGTCATCTAGGGATGGTGTACAGTTTACAAAAATTTAAGACAGGATATAAGGCAATAAAATGTGCTTTTATATAAGAAGCTTAGATATCCCCAGATTTGGTATATGCAGGGGTCTCTGAAGCTAATCCATCATAGACGCTGAGGGGCACCTGGATGCACCTTTAAGGGAATGGTCATGGAGCCTCCACTGTAATGAAACTGACAGCTTTTAAACTGACAGCACCAATGGAGCTCAGGAGCATGAAACTGCTGTAATAATGGAATGAAAAGTACTACATTTTTATGAAGTTCCTGTACAGAGTCAACGTCTGATCTAGAATAGCAACTTTTCTCTAAACTAAAAATTTAGAGCACTGCCCAAGCAAAAGTAGAGGTGACAGAATGATGGAAGGAAAAGCAGAAGCTGGGTTATTAAACATGTGGCCTCAAGTGCAGCTAGTGCCCACAGAAGTATGCTTTAAACACAAAGCATACAACCAGTTTTTAAGTCTTAATATGACAAAGTAAAATAATAATAAAATGTCTTGCTAATACCTTGCTAATTATACACATTGGGTTGAATAAAATATTAAAATAAATTGCTTGCAGGTTTTTCATGGAGCTACTAGAAATTCTGGGAC
The DNA here is from genome assembly GCA_009823505.1 of Rhizomys pruinosus. Taxonomy (NCBI): domain Eukaryota; kingdom Metazoa; phylum Chordata; class Mammalia; order Rodentia; family Spalacidae; genus Rhizomys; species Rhizomys pruinosus. The sequence goes on along the minus strand of VZQC01013219.1, from coordinate 2,005,468 downwards.
TTCAAGCCAAAGCCTGGGTCAAAAGGTATAAGGATACAATTGAAGGAAGCATGTAAATGAGACTGAAGTTGGGGCACCATGGAAAGAGATAGAGACAAGAGTTGAATGAGCACATACTGACAGCTAAGGTTACATACCCAGGTTCCCAGTGGGTCTGAGTCTAAATCTGGTGTCCCTAGGAGCATCATGCTGCTCTCTCTTTCTGGAATTGGCCATCATCTCAGCTGTCAATCTTTTTTCTCACTCACACATTTCTTTTGACTGAAATGCTAGTATTAGGACGTTTGTTCTTCATCACTCAAACAAGACACTCATCACCTCCTGACTTCTGAGACACAAAGAACAATGTTCCTTGAGTTCTCTTCCACAAAAGCATCTCCTGTAATAGACAGTATGAAATTACGCCAAAGGTGAAGAAGAGCGTTGGGGTGGATGCCTTTCTGAGTTTTCTCACTATTATCACCTACATTGTCTTCCTGGTCTTTCTTATAGCTCCAAGTAAAAAATTCCTTGCCAATTTTCTTAGCAAGCAAGGGTTTATTTGCCTGAGAAAAATGCACTAGAGTATAATTCGGTCTTCTCTTTTCCTCCACGAACCAATCCCCAACCTTCTTCCATAATATCACCATCCTTCTTTCTTTCCTATCTTGTTATTCCTCATGGAAATCCCTCAATGAATTCCCCTAAGAAGATGCCTGAGGATTACTCTCATATCTCCTACTAAGCCCTACCACTTGTGAAAGGTAATATGCCCATTCTCAATGCAATACATTTATTGTTTTAGAGGTAATTAGATCATCCTTCTAGTTTTAGCCATAGTACTACATTATTTTTTCAGATATATATTGAGAGTATTCACTGAAGAAGAAATGCTAAAATGAATATTAGTCGTCACCAAAATGATGTAATTAAAGAAGAGAAGAAAAAGGCAGCAAATGGGAAATGGATAACGACAATAAAAATTCTGGTATAATGTATAGCATATTGATTATCTTTTGTCTGTAAATAGCAAAAACGATTAAAACAATTTATAGAACAGATGTGTGAGACAGGATGTGAGAAGGAGTAAGAGAAATTATAGACATTTATCTGAAGAAACCAATGGGGACAGCTGTGCTTTTCTGTTAGTGATAAGTAGTTTCATGATCTGAATTTGAAAGAAAATTTCTTTTGGAATTCAGTTTGGGTAGGTAGAATTGAATGTGCCTGTGTCTTCTTTACTGATCAGTGTCTACAATGTAATGAAAATCCGACTCAAAATTAACTTCCTTCATAAAACAGACTTACCTAAACATTATGATCATGTAATTTATTTACTTTGGAGTGCCATAACATTTACTGAAGGGCTTCCTACTGTGTTTTGCAAGAGTTCTTTTCATAGTCCCTTATAATACTTTTAATTTGAGGAGTTTTAGAATAAATGTTACTGTGTCTCTTTGATGTTTACAACACGATGCTATGCAATTCCTGTAGGCAGTAAATGAAGTGACTGCAGTGGCACAGAGGTGCTCAACTCTCATTTCACAGTTGCTTTTGGGAGACAGAGTATGCAAAATCTACTTATTTAACAAAAATATCTAATATAAAAATTTAATTCATTCTTTTTACCCACCCTTTCCTTCTGTTCTTCAGCTTCTGCATATTAAACAAAAATTAAATTTCCTGTATTCCATCCCATAGCCTGGATATGGCCCTAAGGCTGTCAATCTCAATCTACCCAGAAAGACAAGATGTGAACATAAGAGCTGCCTTTCAGTCTATCTGTGGTTCAGTAGGACGGAAAGAGCAGAATTCCGAAAGAAGGTAGCATTTCAATGCTAGTCAATTTAAAAATGGTGGAATATAATCCCACATAGAGAATTCAGCACCAAGAAAATTTTAGAGCAGGCATTTCAACGTCTAGAAAAGTTTAAGTAGATCACTGTCACTGGAATTCAGGGTACTCAGATACTAACGTGTGAGGTGTGATAGTGGAGATGTTCAGATATTAGCCTGCCAGAGGTAATGGTGGAGAAATGGTAAAGGTCTATGTTAGAGTGATGCTTTGAGGCTTATGCTATAGACATAGGAAGTCACAGAGACTTTCAGACATTTTGAAACTGAGAAAGAATTTTGATATGGGATGCCTATGAATATAAGAATGTTTCTTCTGTGTACAGTCTTATAATTTGTACTTAAATACCATAAAAGAACAGTATATTTTAATTGCTCTTTTACAGAAATACATAATATATCTTGCAGCTAAAATAGAAATTTGCCTTTATACAAAACTCACACAATGTTATTGGCACATTTTTTTGCAGCATACAGTGTTTTTCAAAAGTTTGACCAAAACTTTGAACCTTTCTTTTCTCGACCTTCAGAACGTGAGTGACAGTATAAGAAAACTTTATATAGCAGATGCTCCCTCACATTCTGTTTTGTGTTTGGTGCATCTCTTTTCCCGGATTCTAAAAGGATTCCACAATCAGGGTATATATTTAAAATGAACCAAATGAAATGCTTCAGAGTTAGTTGCAAAAGTAAAGCAATCGATTACTATGGAAAAGAAGTTATTATTTTTACTTTATTAGAACAATATGTCAGCTGCAGAAGAGAAAGATTTTAGTGCAGCCACTTCTACTTTTAAGCAGTGTACAATAAAGGTTTAGAACAAGAATCACAGTCTAGATACACATTAGAGTTTAAGCACATTTTAAGTGACCCTGGACAAAAATCCAAATTTTCTTCTGCACAGATGGCAGAAAGCAATATTCTAACACTGCCAAAAATATGTGCAGACTGAGAGAACTGCATGACTTATTAAAATCATTCTTTTAGCATCACCTTTCATGAGTGACTCGAGACACTTCAAAGTAAATGGAAAACTTTCAATGACTTATCAGAGAATGGACAATAGGAATACAGGCCTCTGAAGCTTTGACAGGATGCATTCTTATGTAGAATCTGATTTGAAGTTGGATTAATATGCAGTCTACAATACATGGAAACTGAAACTGCTAACAAATTGTATAATCCGAGCTGGGAAGACAAAAGAAAATGTCTTCTAAATCACTGTGTCGGCATTGGCCCAACCCAGTGCCATCTCATCCAGTTCTTCCTAAGGAAAGTGCATTTGCATAAGGGTAAACGATGACCAGAAATTTCTCAGTCTTTTTTTTTTTTTATGCTTAGGAATTCACATTTTCCTCCATTAACTTTATATTACTCTAAAATATGGATACATACTCTCCACCCATATACAGTAATTATAGTCTGAAAATAATTGGTGGATTGATTCTAGAGCCTGTTGAGAGATTCATATTATAACAACATGGTTGCTTCATGATCTGGGGTGGGGTGGGGGGAAGAGAAAGGGGAATATGCCTAAACAGAACTGAAAAATGATGTCTGAAATACACAAAATATCAATAAAAAAAGAAAAAAGTTACTATGTAACCAAGAAAAAAATTTCTCAAAACTCATATGTGACTAAATCCAGAATTTTCTTTTAACTTGTGGCTCAGTTCATTTGATTAGCCAGCCCAAATGATAATTTTTGAACACTTTTGTGGGCTGAATTATTTTAAATATTTTAACTGATATCTTGAACATCTTCCTTTTTTAATTAATTAGTTCACTGTGATTGGGGCCAGATGGCAATAAATGTAGCTGCTTAATTTAAATAAATAAAAATAAAGGTCAGCCAAATTTCCAAATAGCCGTGTGAAGTAAACCACAGCATGCATCCCCACATTTTCATCTTATCTTGTCCTCTGAAAACTTTCACCTGAGAATATTCAACTCATATATCTTTGAATGATTTATAGCTAATACATCAGAATATTTTAAAGTGTTAGTTGGTACCAAAAATGCATTATGCATTTGTGTGTAGGCAAATTCTAGCCTTTGTTTTGGAGATTGAAATGTTGTACTTAATTGTGTGTATATCTTTTTAAAAATTATTTCTTTCTTTTATGTATATCACCTGCCTGTGTGTAAGTGCACCCATGCCCTCCAGTGACATGGAGGACAGAAGACACTGTCTGATCCCCTGGAACTGGAGTTACCGATAGTTGCTAGTCATTATGTGGGTGCTGAGATTCAAACCTGGGACTTCTGTTAAAAACAACCAGTGCTCTTAACCACTGAACCATCTCTCTAGCCCCAATCATGTATATGCCTAAAGGCTGATTTCAAAGCCATATTTGAACTATAATAGGGCAAGCAGATTCCCTTTCAGGGATATCCATTTTCCCTTGGGCCTTGTTGTTATATGGATTTTGAAAAACATAATAAAAGGAAGAATATAGATGGGAGGGGTGCCAGAAGCTGGTGGATCTCTCTGAATTCAAGGCGAGCTGGGGCTACAGGGAGAAACTGTGTCACAAAAACCATAAATAAATAAATAAATAAATAAATAAATAAATAAATAAATAAATAAGAAAAAATATAATAAACACAAAATAAAAACAAGGAAAATGAAAAAGAAGGTAAAAATAGATACTTGAAGAGAGCTAGATGCAAATACCAATGGGTATATTACAGCAAGCTAAAAATTACACAACTTAGAAGGTTTATAAATGTGGCAACAAATTAATTTCTGTATGTACATGAATATTGAATACATTATATATACATATATATATATATAATATTTGAGCAGGAAAATCCTCTACATAAACCAGGATGATTTTAAGTTTAGAATTAGCATGGTTAGTATACTTTCATCTGTCAGTATAGGTTAAGTTTAGTTCCTGTAAGAAGCAACCTTTGAATCTCAGTAATTATCACAATAAGAGTGCTATAGTTCAGTAAAGATGTCCAGTTCATGGTGACTATTCAGAAAACCTGAAGAAAATACATTTTAAGTGTGCATCTAAATTTACCAGAGTGGGGCAATAGTAATTTTATACATTGTGACATATTACTCCAACTCTCATCCTTTTAAGTTAATTATTATTATTGGCTCTCTCTCTCTCTCTCTCTCTCTCTCTCTCTCTCTCTCTGTGTGTGTGTGTGTGTACATGAGTGTGATTACCAGCATGGCACAAGATATGTTTAGAAGTCAGAGGACAAATTTAATGAGTAGATTTTTGCCCTTCGCCTTGTTGAAACAACATCTCTTTGGTTCTTTATATTAGTGTGCAAATTTCAGGCTACCTGGCCCAGAGATTCTCACCAGTTTTCCTGTTTTTGCTTCCCATCTTGCTGTAGGAATGCTAAGACTACATATCTAAGTGACTGCATTGGTGGTATGTGTGTATGTGTTTGTGCATGTATGCATCTGTGTGTGTGTGTGTGTTTGTGAATTTTGGGCCTTCCTCTCAGGCCATTTTTACCCTCTAAAGAAAGCTCTTTTACCCTCTGAAATATCTTACTATCCACCACTAGTTCATGCTATATTAGCTAGTGTTCTTAAAAGAAATGGAGCCAACAGGGTGTGTATCTTTACCAAAGAAAATTTATTTGAAGAAATGAGCTTTGTAATGATAGAACTTGAAAATTCCAAATTGTTTATGAGAGTCCCTAGGCTTTCACTCCAGGAACGTCAATGTCAATTATATAATTCTGTTTCAAAGACTAGGAAGTAGAATCCCAGGAAATCCAATGGTACAAATGTACTCAGAGGTATTATGCTGCAAATGTCTTAAGCAAGAGTTTAGAGAGATGTCTCATTGTTTTATTCAGTCTCTAAGATAGCACAGTGTACCTACATTATAGAGGATAATTTGTTTACTGAAACTTCATTTGTTTCAATATTAATCTCATACAATAACATGGTATGAAACATTTGCAACAACCTAATTGAATATCAAAGATAGCAAACCTCAATCTATCCACAATGATGAGAACACGGAATATTTGATAAACCTCAATTATGCCTGCTATTCTATCCAACATTCAGAGACAGAAGAACAAAAGTAAATCTGTCATCAAAGATTATTATAAACCATGCAAAATTGGGATCTTGGAAACCAGACCACCCACCAAACACATACACACACACACACACACACACACACATATACACACACAGCATTAGTGAAGGAAGGAACAGGAAGTATTGAAGAAAAGTAGAAAGACTGAATCTTTAATTTTTGAAAAAAAAATTATGTGTATGAGTGTTTTGCATACATTTATGTTAACTACACCCATGTATGCAATGTTCTTGAAGACCAGAAGAGGGCATCAGATATCCTGGAACTGGAGTTGTGGATGGCTGTTAGCTTCCATGTTGGTAGTGGTAACCCTAACAGCTTAGCCATCTCTCCAGCCTCACAAAATTGAATCATGATAACTATCTGCATAAGAAGGGATTTTCCTTCTTTCTAAAGTATTCCTGACTCATTACCCAGAAATTAATCGGTCCATTTTTAAAGTACCTGTACAAATCTGGTAACAATATGAGAAGCTGTTACCTGCTAATTGTTCTCTCTTAATATTTGCTATGCCAATGAATTTTAATAGGCTAAATGAGTGTGTCTTGTTCAATTTAAGTAACAAAAAATAAATTATCCTTTATTTTTGATACAGGGAATAGTCTGCTCTATTCTTAGGGCTCTTAATCTCATAAATAAAAGAATTTAAGAATAGACTAAAACTGATGCTTAAAGACAATGTTATTAGAGTTTAAAAGAAAACGCTGTGGGCAGGCAATTAATAAACTTCAGTAGCTACCCCGAGGAGGAGAATGGAGGGGAAGAGAAAAGCAAAACACGACGGTGGTTTGAAACCTTCAGAGAGCTCAGACATGTGGCTGACTAGAAGCCACAGGGTTGGGAGAGGAGTTTAAGAAAGACTCCAGAAGTCCATAATGTGTAGGGCTGGAGAGGTTGTTCAGTGGTTAGGAACACTGCTGGCTCTTGCACAGGACTTGACTTTAGTTCCCATTAAACACATTTTGGCTAAGAATCAAATTTAAATCAATTTCCAGGGTATCTGATGTTTTCTTCTGACCTCAGTGATCTCATTGCTAGGAGTGGTTTCATAGCCAGGTGGTTAACCCATCAAAATTTAAATGTTAGGTCTCCATCCAAGCCCTTAAGTAGACTTTCTCCTATTCCAACACTTCTCACCCATCTATTGAAGGCATACTAAATCTTACTACAGAAAGAGCATGTTTTGGAAATTTTTTATGAATTTTTGTTTATTACATACAGAGCATCTTAAGTGACTTTATACCTTCTTCCCATTAGGATCCTTCCATAGTGCACCCCTCCACTGGAATTGATACATTATGTCATTTGTGTTAAGGTCTATCATGTCAAGTTAGTGTTCACAGACATCACTCAATGTAAGTTCATCCACTGCAGTTTAGTCGGCCTATCTAGAACCCCCCCCCTTTAAGAAGATCAGCTCTTCCTAACTCAACAGTAATTAGCTGTCACTATTTCTTCAACTATGACTGGGGTCTGCTGTACATTTCCACAGTTTTGTGCTGGGTTTTTGTCTGCTTGAGTATGCATGCATCTTGTGCATGCTGATGCCATTTCTATAGGCTTTTATGACCAGGGTCCCAGGAACCCTTAGCACTCCATTCCATATGCCCATTCGCCTCCTTCCTGGCTCTTATAATCTTTCTGTCCCAACTTCTGCAACTGTCCCTGAGCCCTGGGGTGGGTGTAGTTTAATATAGGAGTCCTGCTGAAGCACCCACATTTTCCCAATTCTTACTCTCTGTGCTTTGGCCATTTATAAACTTTTCTGTTCATGCCCCTCTGTTGCCCGAGGAAGCTTCATTGCTAATAATTGAGAAATATATTAGTGTTGTCTATTTTATTTATTTTTATTTGTTTTTATCTTTCTACATGTATGAGTTCATTGCCTTCATGAATACACATGTTGCTGACAATTGACCATGGAGTTCAGAGGAGGGTGTCAAATCCCCTGGACCTAGAGCCATAGCTGGTTGCTAAACACCATGTGGGTGCTGAGATTTTAACATGGGTCCTCTGCAAGAACACCCAGTACTCCTAACCACTGAGCCATCTCTCCAGCCCTGTTGGCTTCCTCCATGTCCACCATGGATCAACTGCTGGAGGCCACAAGGAGGGAAGTGAGAGGGAGCAGAGTGGTCTCTAAAATGGCAATAAACCTGAACAGATACAAAAAAGACCTGGGAGTTGCATCAGTGAGCAAAACTCATTTATTGCAGGGGTTTAAGCACTTATACATTTTGTTGGGCTCTTTGACCAGGAGGTGGTTTCATGGCAAGAAAACCACAGCCCCAGGAGATCTCCCAAGACCTCCTGAAGCACAGGTAGGTAGGTAGGTAGGTAGGTAGGAGCTGGGTGATTCAGCAAGGCAGATTGTTGTTTGACTTAATCTAGTTGTCTTTGGCTTAATTGGCTTTTGTGGCTGTGCGGGCAGAGTTATCCTCCCAGCTGGTATGAAAGGTGGGGTTGTGTGAGTCTTGAGATCTGAGATCTCCCAAGACCTCCTGAAGCGCAGGTACCGGGGCACAGGCTAAAGAGCACCCCCGACCCCCCCAACCCCCACCAACTGGGATTACAAAGGCATCTGAAGGAGGCAAGCAAAGCAAGCTTTCAACACAGTGAAGAGGCATTTGGGACTCACATTGGAATACAGGCAAGGAGAAGCCCATATGCCAGGAACACGAAGAAGAAACAATATGGAAAAGTTGCTGGATAATCCCACACCAACCTCTACCAACGCTGTGGAAGATTCCCACAGTGGGATCCCCCTGGGGATGGCCCAGGACACAGATATCAGAAACACAATCGTGAACATACTTAAAGAAATGCAAGATTATAAAGAGCAAATCAAAGAATAAGAGAACGAAGAACTCAAGAAGGAAGTGGAAACACTGAAAATATCCCATGCTGAAAAAGATAAGGAAACCAACCAGCAAAGCAAAGACCTACAGGAAGGGATTGAGACGCTCCAAAAAGAAGTGGAAATACTAAAGAAATCAGAAGAGGAAATGAAAAAGGAAATCAAACACTCATCCAATCAAGAGGAAAGGAATGGAAAAAGACTCAGAAGCAGAATGGAGAAAGCAGAACAAAGAATATCGGACCTGGAAGATAACACAGAACAACTAAAAACCTCAAGGAAAGATTATGAAAAATTTAAAAATACACAAAAGTGGAACAACCAGGAGCTGTGGGACACTATGAAAAGATCAAACCTCCACATCACAGGAATAGAGGAAGGAGAAGAATCCCAAGAGAATGGAATTGATCAGATCTTCAACAGAATAATAGATGAAAACTTCCCCAAACTAAAAAAAGACAAACCAATACAAATACAAGAAACAAAACAGAAAAGATCAGAAAAGAAATTCTCCATGCCACATCATAGTTAAAATGCTAGACACTCAAAACAAAGACAAAACCCTTAAAGCCACAAGAGAAAAACAAGTGACCTATAAGGGGAAACCTATCAGAATTACAACTGACTTCTCAATGCAAACTATGAAAGCAAGAAGAACGTGGAGCAAAGCATTCCCAGTGTTAAGGGACAATAGATGCCAACCCAAGTTACTATACCCATCAAAAATGTCGATTACAGTTGAAGGAGAGAGAAAAACCTTCCATGACATAAACAAGTTGAAAGAGTACATGTCCAGAAAACCAACCCTTCAGAGAATACTTGAAGCAATTCAAAGGACAGAAGAAAGGAGCAACCAACCCCAGGCACCTAGAAAGAGAAATCAATAAAAGCATAACCGCAGAAGTAGAAACTGAAACCCAAATTGCAAATGGATAATAAGGCAAAAGGAAGCAACACAAAATTATCAGTCATAACCTTAAATATTAATGGACTAAATTCCCCAATCAAAAGACATAGACTGGGAGATTGGATTAGGAAACAGAATCCATC
>VZQC01013219.1:1934594-1980477 GCA_009823505.1 Rhizomys pruinosus | reverse complement strand
TTTTTTTCTTCTCCTCCTCCTCCTCCTCCTCCTCCTCCTCCTCCTCCTCCTCCTCCTCCTCCTCCTCCTCCTCCTCTTCTTCTTCTTCTTCTTCTTCTTCTTCTTCTTTTTGGTATTTTTGAGACAGGGTCTCCCTTTAGTCCCAGCTGACCTGGAGCTTGCTCTATAGACCAGGCTGGCCTTGAACTCACAGAGATCCTCCTGCCTCTGCCTCCCAAGTGCTGGGATTAAAGGCATGCACCACCACATCCGGCAGTGTTTTTGTCTTAAAGCACTTGTTTTTCTCTTTAAATAACTGTGGGGTGGAGAGATGGTTCAGCAGTTAGGGGCACTGGCTGCTGTTGCAGAGGACCCTGGTTCTGTTCCCACCACACACACACACACACACACACACACACACACACACACACACACACGGCACAGCAAACAACCATCTGTAACTCCAGTTCCAGGGGAATTGGATGCCCTCTCTGACCTCTGAGGGCATTGCATGCATGTGGTACATATATACACACTGGCAAAACACTCATACACATGGGGCTGGAGAGATGGCTTAGCGGTTAAGAGTGCCAACCGCTCTTACAGAGGACCCGGGTTCGATCCCCAGCACCCACATGGCGGCTGAGAACCGTCTGAAACTCCAGTTCCAGGGGAATCTGACACCCTGTTCTGACCTCCGCGGCATTGCACGACACGGGTGCACAAACCTGCATGCAGACAGTACATCCATACACATACAGAAATAAATTTAAAAAATTAAAAAAAACAAAAAACACTCATACACATAATAAATAAATGATAAATAAACAAACAAACAAATCTTAAGAACATAACTGAGCAGCAGGCCCAGGGCTCCTCCTGTCTCGCCTTCCCAGCACTGGGTCACGGGCATACACTGCTGCTGCTGGCTTTCTGTGGGTGCCAGGGTCCAAACACTGAGGTTCTCATGCTTTACCCAGCCTCCGAAACATAATTTAACACTTTTTTTTCAGTGTTGAGAATTGAACCTGGGGTCTTATATGTACTATCCAAGCACCCTACAACTGAACCGTATTTCCAGCATCCCACACATATTTTGCTGTTTTCTTCCCCTTCTGGGGATTGAACCCAGGGCCTTGCACATGACAGACAAGTGCTCTACCACTAAGCCACCTCCCCATCCACTTTCACCTCTTTCTTTAATACATTTGTTAGTCAAATGCATACCCTTAGGCAGGATAGGTTTCCTTCTCACACACACTATTTAAAAATGTTGATAGAAGGGGCTGGAGAGGTGGCTCGGCTAAGAGCAGCCGGGCGTGGTGGCGCACGCCTTTAATCCTAGCACTTGGGAGGCAGAGGCAGGCGGATCTTTGTGAGTTCAAGGCCAGCCTGGTCTACAGAGTGAGTTCCAGGACAGCTGGGGCTACAGGGAGACCCTGTCTCGAAAAAGACCAAAAAAAAAAAAAAAAAAAACAAAAGAGCACTGGCTGCTCTTACAAAGGACTTGGGTTCTATTCCCAGCACCCACATGGTGGCTAACAACTCTCTGTAACTCCAGTTCCAGGGGATCTGACACCTTCTTCTGACTTCCATGGATATTGCACAACATGGGTATACTTACATACATGAAGGCAATACACTCCTACACATAAAATAAAAAAAATAATAAATAAAAAGAAGTTTATATAGCCTTTAACTTTTTTCCTTTGCAACTTATCTCAAAGAATAGAAAACTTGCCGGGCATGGTAGCACATGCCTTTAATCCCAGCACTTGGGAGGCAGTGGCAGGTGGATCTCTGTGAGTTCAAGGCCAGCCTGGTCTACATAGCAAGCTCCAGGCCAGCTGGGACTAAAGAGAAATTCTGTCTCAAAAAGACCCCCCCCAAAAGAAACCTTTTAAATTTATTTGTTATTTATTTTTTTGTATGAGTGCTTTGCCTGCGTGTATGTGAGTGACCCATTCAATGCCTGTGGAGAGCAGAAAAGGGTGTTGGAGTCCCTGGAACTGGAGTTAAGGATGGGTGTTATCCACTATGTGGGTGCTGGGAACCAAACCTGGGTACTCTGCAAGAGCAACCAGTGCTCTTTAACTGCTGAGCCACTATAGAGGAATTGTTTTCTCATTTGTTTGATTGATTAAATGGCTTTATAAAATTTTTTGTTTGTTTGATTTTTGTTTTTGACAGTTTCCCTGACCACAGCTCACCTGGAAATCATTATGTAGACCAGGCTGGCCTCAAACTCACAGAGATTTGCCTGCCTCTGCCTCCCAAGTGCTGGAATTGAAGGTGTGCACCACCATGTCCAACTGCAGACTTAACTCTTTCAAGTTCCTTTAGAAAAGGAATCCAGGGGCTGGAGAGATGGCCTAGCGGTTAAGAGCACCGACTGCTCTTGCAGAGGACCTGGGTTGGATACCTAGCACACACATGGCGGCTGAGAACCATCTTTAACTCCAGTTCCAGGGGAATCCAACACCCTCTTCTGACCTCTGCAGCATTGCGCAACATAGGTGCACAAACCTACATGGAGACAGTACATTCATACACATACAAAAATAAATATAAAAAAAAGCAATCCTTCAGTCATCTTCTTTGTAACCCCTTTGGGGTCCCCTACCTTCAGACTGAGGTCAGATATTTGCTGAATTTGCAGATGAGAGCCTCCCAGTGAATGAGGCTAAAAGATATACAGAAGTAGATGTATTTGAGAAGCTGCAGTGGCAGATCCAGTAGAAAGTTATATATACATACATCTATATACATATATATATTTTTTAATTTTTTAAATTTGTTATTTTTATGTGTATGAGTGTACTGTGCATGTAGGTTGGTGCGCCCGTGTCGTGCAATGCCACTGAGGTCAGGAGAGAGCATCAGATTCCCCTGGAACTGGAGTTAAAGACAGTTCTCAGCTGCCATTGTGGGTGCTGGGAATCAAACACAGGTCCTCTGCAAGAGCAGTCGGTGCTCTTAACTGCTGAGCCATCTCTCCGGCCCCATACATATATTGTTTTTTAACTTTTTTTTTTTGGTCTTTTCGAGACAGGGTCTCCCTGTAGCCCCAGCTGACCTGGAACTCACTCTGTAGACCAGGGTGGCCTTGAACTCACAAAGATCCGCCTGCCTCTGCCTCCCGAGTGCTAGGATTAAAGGTGTGCACCACCACGCCCAGCTTACATATATTTTTTATTTTAATTTTAATTTTATATGTATGTTTGCTTGCATGTACATAATCTCTGCAGTGGCCAGAAGATGGCATCAGGTCCCTTGGGTTGTTAGCCACGTGGATGCTAGGAACTGAATCCTGGTCCTCTCCAGCAGCCAATGCTCTTAACTGATAAGCTATTTCTCCAGCCCCATATATGCATATATTTTTTATTTGCATTATTAGAGAAAAAGGTCTTATGTATCTCAGGCTGGCCTAGACCCTGCAATATAGTCAAGGATAACTGAAACTTCTGATCCTCTCCTCACCTCACAAGTGCTGAGAGTAAAGGAGTGCTCCACACCGGATTTAGAACCTTATAATTCCCTGATTATGTGGAGGAAGTACAATCTGTTTCCTGATGATCATTGGTCTTTATGCCTTTTTGTAAAGATGTTTGCCAGGATGAACTGATAAAGAAATTCTTGTAAATCTTTAGGTCAACATGTAGTCCTCCTTCCCAAGTAAAAAATTTAGCAGATTAATGAGTTTTAATAGAAAAATGCACAAAGGATTAGGTTCGAGATTTTTGACAACTGTTTTTTACTTTGGTATAAAATAGTATGCTATACGGGGCTGGAGATATGGCTCAGCAGTTAGGAGCACCAACTGCTCTTGCAGAAGACCCGGATTCAATCCCCAGCCCCCACATGGTGGCTAAGAGATGTCTTTAACTCCAGTTCCAGGCTGGCCTTGAACTCAGAGATCCACCTGCTTCTGCCTCCTGGGTGCTGGGATTAAAGGCATCCCCTGGCCCCAGTACCTATTTTTTAAATTTTATTTATCATTTTTATTTTATGTGTGTGCATGTGCACTACTGTCCTGCAATGCCTGAAGAGGTCAGAAGATCCCCTGGAACTGGAGTTGCAGTTGTTAGCTATCATGCAGGTTCTGGGATCCAAGCCCAGTTCTTCTGTAAGCACAGGCAGTGAGTGCTTAACCTCTGAGCCATCTCTGCAGCCCCAATTTTTTTTCTTTCTTTTCTTTTTTTCCTTTCTTTTTTTTTTTTTTTTTTTTTTTTTTTTTTTTTTTTTTTTTTGTCTTTTTGAGACAGAGCGCCTTCCATTAGTCCCAGCTGGCGTGGATGTCAATCTGTAGAATCAGGCTGGCCTTGAACTCAACAGAGCTCCCCTGCCTCTGCCTCCCAAGTGCAGGATAAAAGCATAAGCCCAACCATGCCTGGCCTACCCAATTTGTTGTTGTTGTGTTTGTAATTTTTTGAACAGGGTTCTTTTTTTTTTTTTTTTTTGGTCTTTTGAGACAAGGGTCCCCGTGTAGTCCCAGCTTCCCTGGGAACTCATTCTGTAACCAGGCTGCTTTGACATCACAAAGATCTGCCTGCCTCTGCCTCCCAAGAATGCTAGGATTGAAAGGCGGCGCCACCACACCCGCCGAAACAGGGTCCCTTTTTAGTCCCAGTGGCCCAGAGCTCGCTTGTAGACCAGACTTTGGCTGACCGACAGAGCTCCACCTGCTTGCTGCCTCCGAGTGCTAGGATTAAATAGCATGTGCACCATAGCCTGCCCAGCCCGTTTTTAAAAGCACAAAATTCACTAGAGACTGAAATGAAGCAATTTTTCTTCTTTTAGGTTTTCTCCATTTGTTTCACAAGACATGGACCAGAGATATTTTTAACTGAAATATTATATGTAACACAACCGGTTATTTAGTAATTTGCTTTCGGTTAATTTGAAATTTGTACTTCAGTTTTGTTTGCTACAGCAGATAGTTTTGTGAAACTCAGAGGCTGAGAAAAATGTGCTGTCCTGCCCCCACCCCCATTTCTTTTGTGGATTTTTCCCTCCCTTTTGGCTGCAATATATATCCAGGACAGAGGCTTTCAAGCAAAAGGTGTCTAAGAAACTCTGGTAATGTGGAGTAAATGTGAGTGATGTAGGAGGGACCAGCCCACTATGGGTGGTGCCACCCCTGGGCAGGTTGTTATGTTCCTTATAAGAAAGCAAGCTGAAAAAAAAAAAAAAAAAGAAAAAAGAAAAGAAGAGAAGAGAAAAGAAAAGAAAAGAAAAGAAAAGAGAAAAGAAAAACCGGGGCATGGTAGTGCATGCCTTTAATCCTAGCACTCAGGAGGATCTCCGTTGAGTTCAAGGGTAGCCTGGTCTACAGAGTGAGCTCCAGGCCAGCTGGGACTTAAAGAGAGTCCCTGTCTCAAAATACCAAAAAAAAAGAAAGCAGGCTGAGCATGGGCCAGCGGAGCAAGCCAGTAAGCAGCATTCCTCCATGGCCTCCAGGTTCTTGCCCTGAGTTCCTACCTTGGACTCCCTCAGTGATGAACTGTGACCCAGGGGTTGAGAGCCAAATAAACCCTTTCCTCCCCAAGTTGGTTTTGGTCAGAGTGTTTTGTCACAGCAATTGAAAGGAAACTAGAACATACAGGGGGGTGTATGGCTCCTCATTTTCCCCTTAGCATTAGCCATCCTGGGGCTGCAGGGCTTCTTTACTAGCCAGTAAGCTGGTCACTTTTCTGTCTTAGCTCTTTAATAATTGCACAGTAATCAATTTTCTCCAGGGATTAGCTTCCCAAGAGGTTATCTCATTTCCAGTGGGGAACTCTAAACACAGGTAAACAAGAGCACCCACCAGTAAATTGATTCATACATATGTGTGTGTATATCTGTATATATACACACACATACTCTTATGTGTATATATATCTGTATGTGTATATTATATAACATGTTTATGGTATGTATATATGTATGTGTCTATAAATGTATGTATACATATGTAACAATAATAAAGAAGAGGTGGCTGGAGAGATGACTCAGTGGTCAAGAGCACTGGCTATTCTTACAGAGGACCCCAGTTCAGTCCCAGCACCCACAGGGCAGCTAACAACTGTCATAACTCCAGTTCCGGGGATTCTCGCGCCCTCTTCTGACCTCCACTGGCACTGCATGACACAGTTGCACTTAAATACATGTAGGCAACACACTCATATACATAAAATAATAAAGAGAACTAGAAATTGAGAGGCAGTGGAAGAGACATGGAAAGAGTTGAAGAGGGACTTGGAGGGACGGAAATAATACAAATAAAATGCCCATCTATAACATTCTCAAGAATAAAATTTGTTTTTAAAGTAACTGAACGTGGCAGGGCATGGTGGCATACGCCTTTAATCCCGGCACTGGCAGGCGGATCTCTGTAAATTCAAGGCCAGCCTGATTTACATAGTGAGCTCCAGGCCCACTGGGGCTACAGGGAGATCCTGTCTTAGAAAGACTAAAAAAAAAAAAAAGAGTAACTGAACGCTAGTGTGCGCGCCAGCAGGCCCAGGCCAGCCCAGCCCAGCCAAGAGAGCGGGTGTCCACTACGCAGCGGCGGGGGCGGGGCTCTGGCGCCCTTCCCGGCGTGCCCCGCGCGCTGGGGACTCTTATCTTGAAGCTCTGGGTGACTCAGCCGCGTGGCCGCGCGGCCAGGGCCGGGTGTGGGGGTGCATCGTTGCGGCTACACAGCGGGTCCGGGGGCGGCTGGTCGCGCGCCTCCCAGGTGCCTTCCGGGCCCGAGCGCTAGAGCGCGGCGGCAAGCGACGGGTGAGTGGCGGGCCGTGCGGGCCGGTGCGGCGGCCGGGTTCCTGAGCTCATCTCGGGCGGCGGGCGCGGGGTGATGATGGGCGGCGGGGACGAAGCAGTCGCGGAAGATCCGACGGACTTTCTGCAGGCCTCTGCGGTGCTCGGTCCGCCCTCCCAGGAGGAAGCGCGAGCGCCCCGGGTGTATGCACACCCGACCCGGGAACCATGAACCTGGGCTGAGACTTGAACAACTATCTGAACCCGTGAAAAATACACCGCAACTGTTGCGGTCCGGTCGCCCTGCCGGTAGTTCCTTTGCTGCACGCACAGCTGGCTAGCTTTCATCCGAGACTGAGGGCAGAAGAATTGAGAGAATAGCCGGTCCTTTTCTTTGAAACAAGAACTTTTGATAGTGTCTTCAGGCTTGCACTCCCGAGTTAGGAATTCACCATTCTTTCTGAACATCCTTTGGTTGGACCGGTTTATTATTGATGCTATCTTTTAAATACATTTGTAATTATCCCTTTTTTAATTTTTATTTTTTAAAGACAGGGTCTGGTCTCCCTCTAGCCCCAGCTGGCCTAGAATTTGCTGTGTAGATCAGGCTGGCCTGGATCTCACCGAGATCCACCTGCTTTTGCCTCCCAAGTGCTAAGATTAAAGGTGTGCACTACCGTGCCGGGCAATATTTTTAAATAAGAATCCAGTGATCCAGTGAACAAACTATCAAGATAAATAGGCCTTGAAGGAATTGTTTGACCAACTTAGGGAAAAATACATACTTTGTTGTTTTTTTGGTGGTTTGTTTTCTTTGTTCTAGAGATCTGCCTACCTCTGCCTCCTGAGTGCTGGGATTAAAGGTGGGGCCACCGAGCCCCACTACATTCTTAAGCCCCAGGCCGGGCTTAAAGCAGAGGCAGGTGGCTCTCTGTGAGTTCCAGGCCAGCCTGGTCTACAGAAACAGCTCCAGGCCAGTTGGGACTAAAGGGAGATCCTTACTTAAAAATACCAAAAAAAAAAAAAAAAAAAGTCCTTGCATTATGTCACTTTGCTGGTAAGCCATTATCTGTTACTGTTATTTACTACCTGGAAAATTGAGATTTTTTTTTAATGCTCTCCCAAAGTGATTGAATAATATCAGTTGATGTGATGAATCTTGAATTAGAACTTCACCCCCCCTTCCCAAATCCTGAGCAGTTCTCAAACATAAGTTTTGTTCTTAAAAAAGATTGCAGTACCCTCATAGCACTCATACAAATTTGATTCTAGAAATCTATGCTGGTCCCTGAGCGTGCCCTGTCCTCAGGTCCTCCCTTATTTGGGCTGTAGGCCAGGGACCAGATCTTGAGAAGCCACCATTACCCTGGATTGAAGATTGTAAAAAGTGCCCCCCACACTCATCTCTTTGTTGACAAGCTCCCGCCCACAACCAGACTAAGAAGCCCTGCCTCTCTGGAAGGCAGTGTGAGGATATTACTTAATGGAGCCGAGACGGTGGAGTAGGAAATGACTTTCATGGCATCCTGTTATTGCCTTGGTAGAAAGATTGCTTGTGCCTGGCCATTTTCTTCCAAGGGCAGTTAACTGCATCATCAGAGCCTGAGTAATAAATCTCCCTGTTCCCAGTGCTGTCTTCCTCCCCTTAGGCAGCTGCCAAGGCCAGGGATTCCCATAGCCTTAGATCTCAGGATCTCTGCAGTGTACCAGCACCCAGTAGCATCTATGAGGGCTTTCAGTTCTTTTCTTTTTTTTAAAAATATTTTTGTGGGACTGGGGATGGTGGTGCACTCCTTTAATCCCAGCATTTGGGATTAAAGGCAGGTGGATCTCAATGAGTTCAAGGTCAGCCTGGCCTACAAAGTTGAGTTCCAGGTCAGCTGGGGCTACAGGGAGACCCTGTTTAAAAAAGACCAGAAAAAATTTTTATATTATTTTTGTTTTATGTGTATGAGTGTATCGCCTGCATATGTGTAAGTGTACCCAGGTTGTGCAATGCCCAGAGTCAGAAGATGTCAGTTTCCTCTGGAACTGGAGTTATGGATCGTTTACCTGCCATGTGGGTGCTAGGAATTGAATCCACGTCCTCTGCAAGAGCAGCTGGTACTCTTAACAACTGAACCATCTCTTCAGCCCCAAAGGCTTTCAGTTCTTCTGGATATTAATACACTCACTGCGTATCTGAGTACTGCCTGTTTTTTTTTTTAATTTTTATTTGTTTTTGTATGTATATGAATGTACTGCCTGCATGTAGGTTTGTGCACCCGTGTCTTGCAATGCTGCAGAGGTCAGAAGAGGGTGTCGCATTCCCCTGGAACTGGAGTTA
This sequence comes from Rhizomys pruinosus, assembly GCA_009823505.1. Taxonomy (NCBI): domain Eukaryota; kingdom Metazoa; phylum Chordata; class Mammalia; order Rodentia; family Spalacidae; genus Rhizomys; species Rhizomys pruinosus. The sequence goes on along the minus strand of VZQC01013219.1, from coordinate 1,971,431 downwards.
AAGACGGTTCTCAGCCACCATGTGGGTGCTGGGGATCGAGTGGTTGGTGCTCTTAACTGCTAGACCATCTCTCCAGCCCCAAATATTGCCTATTTTATGGAAAGCACTAGAGTAATTTTTATGAACGATATGTCAAATATGGCCCAGAGTTCTGATGTTCTCTTGGGGCAAAAATAAGCCGTGAATATTTCCACCTCTGCCGAAGGTGTTTTATGCTTCCTGGCCCCATTGAATAGAGTACAGAGTTGACTGTTTAAAGTTAGCTGTGGTCTTTTTCTTGACTTTGATGTCTTTTTTGTTTGATTTCACTTATTAATTGATATTTTTCTATTGATTCATAAAATGTTACCCTTTCCTCCTGTAGCCCTTACCTCCCTGATTTTTGTCTCCCACTTGCCCCAAATCTTACCCAAGACTCCATGGCTAATTAGAGTAAAAAGGTTTTTAAATTATTTACTATTTTTATTTTTTACATGTATGAGTGTATTGCTTGCATGTGTGTAAGTGCATCCATGTCTTGCAATGCCCAAAGAGGTCAGAAGAAGGCAACTTAGTGCTCTTAACCGCTGAGCCATTTCTCCAACCCCTGGAATAAAAACTTTAAGGTGATTGGTGGAATATTAAATGATTTAAGTTAGGAGAGTAAAAGTCATGGAAATATGAAGCTTAAAGGTATAAGGGAGCCTATTTCAAATTTATCTAGTGCAGTCCTCTCATCTTTCAGATAAAGAATCTCAGATAGGCTAGGGAGCTAGGGAGGTCGAGGGCCTGCTTTTCATGTATGTATGTGAACTCCAGGTTTAGTTTTCAGCGTACAGCCCCAACCAACACAGACACAGACACACACCACACAAGTGTCTTAAGAGATGAGATGGTAGAAGGAGGACTCTTGGTTCCTAGCCTGCTGTTCTTCCCACTAAATTACGTGAAAAAGTGCTTCAAAAAGGGAAAAGCTACAGAGAAATGAAAAGGTAAAGAAAATGGAGAGCTTTCCATGTGACTACAAAACCAGTACTGTCTGAATATGTCTCTGAAGCTTGAAATAAGTAGTGAAAGGATGAACAGGAGCAAGCGGATGGCTGTTTACTGAGATGCGAGAGGTTATATGCTCACCATTTTTTAAAAGTTTCACTTAAGGGGCTGGAGAGATGGCTCAGCGGTTAAGAGCATCGACTGCTCTTGCAGAGGACCCAGGTTCAATCCCCAGCACCCACATGGCGGCTAAGACCCATCTTTAACTCCAGTTTCAGGGGAATCCGACGCCCTCTTCTGACCTCAGCATTGCACGACAAGGGTGCACCAACCTACATGCAGACAGTACACTCATACACATAAAAAATAAATAAGGGCTGGACATGCAGACAGTACACTCATACACATAATAAATAAATAAGGGCTGGAGAGATGGCCTAGCGGTTAAGAGCACCGACCACTCTTACAGAGGACCCGGGTTCGATCCCCAGCACCCACATGGCGGCCGAGAACCATCTGAAACTCCAATTCCAGGAGAACTCCAGTTCCAGGGGAATCCGAAGCCCTCTTCTGACCTCCGCGGCATTGCACGACACGGGTGCATAGATTTGCATGCAGACAGTACATTCATACACATACAGAAATAAATAAAAATTAAAAAAAAATAAAAGTTCCACTTAAAAGATTTAATAAATACTGTTTTTTACAAGTTACGTTTGAGTACTATCCAGAGCCTTAAGGTGTACATCAGCACTCCAGCCCCATTCAGTGTTGTGATGGTTGGAATGAGAGTGTCCCCCATAGGCTTTTAAGTATTCAGACATTTTGTCTCCAGTTGGTGGCACTGTTCTTGGAGGTCTTAGAAGGTGTGGCTGTGCTGGAGGAAGTACGTTATTGGGGGCAGGCTTAGTGAGTTTAACAAGCCTTGCGGTCTCCAGTCTCTCTCTCTCTGCTTCCTGTGCTCATTGCGAGATGTGACCCTCGGCTTGCTGCTCCAGCCCTGGCCACCACGCTTCCCGCCACAATGGACTCTGATTCCCTGGAACCGTCAATCATAAGCTCAAATAAACTCTTCCTTTTATAAGTTCCCTTGCTCATGGTGGTTTATCACAGCAACAGAAAAGTGACTAATACAAGTGTATTTAACTTCTTTATAATTTAACTTTCCGTTGTATAAATGAGAATTTTAAGACATAGATTAAGTTTGTCCAAAAAGTATGTGTCACATTCAGGGTGAGCTGGGTTCAATTTTTTTTTTTTTTTTTTTTGTCTTTTTGAGACAGGGTCTCCCTGGAACTCTGGCTGGCCTGGAACTCACTCTGTAGACCAGGCTGGCCTTGAACTCACAGACATCCGCCCGCCTCTGCCTCCCAAGTGCTAGGATTAAAGGCATGCACCACCACGCCTGGTGAGCTGGGTTCAATTTTAAGCCCATCTGATATCCAGAGACATTCAAGTTCATGCTTAATTGTACCCAAGTTATACTGTACTTTGTGATGTGGTTAAAATGGAGAGATGGCTGGAGAGATGGCTCAGTGGTTAAGAGCACTGACTGTTCTTGCAGAGGACCCAGGTTCGATTCCCAGCACCCACATGGCAGCTAAGAACCGACTTTAACTCCAGTTCCAGGGGAATCTGATGCCCTCTTCTGACCTCCGCAGTATTGCATGACACGAGTGCACCAACCTACATGCAGATAGTACACTCACACACATAAAAAAAAAGGGGGGGGGGAGTTCTGGAGTCAGACTTGTATAGGTTTAAATCTTAAGCCCTCTATTTGCTAAAGTATTCATCAGTTTCTAGGATTAAGTTACTCAGTTTCTAGGATTGAGTCACTTCATGTAAGGTACTTAGAACTATTCCTGACAGTAAATTCTCAGGAAATGCTGGTGTTACTGCCTGTTTGTTGTGTTGATTCTTTGAGACAGGGTCTCCTAGTAGTCATAGCTGGCCTGGAACTCACTAGGTAGACCAGGCTGGCCTGGATTTCACAGAGCTCCGCCTGCCTCTGCCTCCCAAATGCTGGGATTAAAGGTTTATGGGGGCATGCCTGTAATCTCAGCTTTCAGCACTCTGGAGGTAGAGGCAGTAGGATCACAAGTTCAAGGCCAGCTTGTACCATACAAAGAATGCAAGGTCAGCCTGAGCTGTATCATGAGACTCAATCTCAATAATGAGTAATAGTTTATATCGAGATACTTAAACTATCTCTTACTAAAGCAGGGGGGAGCTTACTGAAGTCTTTTTAGAAAGCACTGAGATTTCACGCATGGACCGATCAACATCCCAAACACGGAATTTGCTTCACTTGTCCCAGTCACTGCTGGGTCACAATCTTTTCTTTTTTTTTTTTTTTTTACATTAATAATTTATTTATTATTTATTTAACAAATCTAGACCCGTTGTTCCCGTCATTCCCCACCCCCCAGATCTCATGCCATTCTGCCAAACAGCTTTCCATCTCTTAGTCTTTCTCATTATTTTCCTATGGGGAAGTTGACTGTTTTGAGCAGAAGTTCACTCGTTTCAGTCAGTTTTTGATGCAGTCTTTTCTGTGTTTGTTGTTGTTGTTTTCCAAATGCATCATCCCAACTGCTTTGTACAAAAACTCAGGGGGCCCTACACAAGAAATCTTACAACTGGGTAATTGGCACTAGCATCCACAGATGAGGGATACCATTCGTCGTTGTTTTTTTGGGCTTTGTTACTTCACTCAGCATGATGTCCTCTAGCTCCAGCCATTTTCCTGCAAAGCTCGTATGTCATCTTTTTACTGCTGCATAGAACTCCATTGTGTAGATGTACCACATTTCTCTATCCACTCCTCGTTGATGGCATTTAGGTTGGTTCCAGCTCCTTGCTATTCGTGAAGAGAGCTGCAAAAACATGGGCCGTGCAGGCTGGAGAGATGGCCAGCGTTTAAGAGCGCCGACCACTCTTTCAAGGACCACCCCCGGTTTGATCCCCAGCACCCACATGGGCGCGTGCCGCGAGAACCACTCTAGAACTCCAATTCCAGGAGAACTCCTGGTCCAGGGGGATCCGCCAACCCTCTTCTGACCTCGCGGCATTGCACGACACTGGTGCGCAGAGACTTGCACGGCCGACAGTACTTCATCACATACAGAAAAAAAAAAAAAAAAAAAAAAAAAAAAAAAAAAAACATGGCGTGCATGTTCTCTGTGGTGGCGTAAGTCTTGAGGATAATCCCAGGAGGTGGTATGGCTGGGTCGGGTTGGCAAGTTCATTCCCAATCTTCCAAGGCTCCTCCACACTGGCTTTCCATGTGTGGCTGTACGGGTTTACATTCCCACCAGCAGTGGAGCGTGTTGTCCCTTTCCCCACACCTCTCCAGCACTGGTGTATCATTATTTTTCTTGATCCTAGCCAGTCTTTATGGAGTAAGATGATATTTAAGTCGGTTTTTATTTGCATTTCTAATGATTAGGTTGTTGCAGTTCTTGAGGTGTTTTCTCAGACATCTCTAATTCCCGCTTGTGAAGTCTCTGTTCAGTTCTTTGCTCCATCTTTTTTTTTTTAATTTTTTTTTTTAATTTATTTTCTTATGTGTATGAATTTACTGTCTACATGCAGTGTCTGTGCACCCGTGTCGTGCAATGCCGTGAGTCAGAAGAGGGTGTCGGATTCCCCTGGATGCTGGAGTTTCTCCTGGAATTAGAGTTTCCGACGGCTCTCAGCCGCCATGTGGGTTGCTGGGGATCGAACCCGGGTCCTCTGTAAGAGCGGTCGGTGCTCTTAACCGGTAGGCCATCTCTCCAGCCCATGCTCCATCTATTGAGCGGGTCATTTGTTTTCTTTTTTCTTTGTTTTTGTAGAGTAGTTTTTATTATTCTGGAAATCAATGCTTTGTCAGATGTATCTGCAGTGAGGGTTTCTCTCTCACTCTGTGGGATTTCTCTTCCCTTCCTGATTGTTTCTTTTGAGTGGTACAGAACGCTTTTGAGTGTTGATGAGGTTCCATTGTCAATTGTCGACCTTAATTCTTGGCAGCTGCTGTCTGATTTAGGCGTTCTTTGCCTACGCCTATGTCTTGTAGTCTGCTCCAACTTTTTCTATCACATTCAGAGTTTGGGTTTCAGTCGTGAGGCGGTCTTAATCCATCTGGAGTGACTTTTGTACGGGTGAGAGGTAGGGTTTAATTTCATTCTTACAAGTGGTGATCCAGTTTTGCCAAACACACACTCGCTGAAGATGCTGCTTTTTCTCCATGTGGTTTTTGCCCCCTTGTCAAATATGAGATGGCTGAAATTGTTATGTGCTCCAGTTTGATCTTCGGTTTTGTTCCCTTGGTCAAAGGTCTGTTTTGCCAGTACCAGGCTGTTTATGACTATAGCAGCCTGTAGTATAGTTTAAAATCGGGTATAGAGATCCCTCCTGTGTAGCTCTTTTCACTCAGGGTTGATTTGCTATTCTGGGGCTTTTGTTTTTCAAATGAATTTAAGAACTTTTGTTTCCAGCCTGTGAAGAAACTCTTGGGGATTTTGATTGGGATTGCATTAAAAATATACAAGAGTTTTGTAAAAAAGACATTTTTACAATGTTATATTTTCCACTCCCATGAGCATGAGGAGGTTTTTCCATCTTCTGAGGTCTTCTTCAATTTCTTTCTTTAAGGGTTTAAAATTTTTGTTGTAGACAGTCTTTGGTGTCTTTGGTTAGGTTTGTTCCTAGGTATCTTATTGTTTTTGAGGCTAGTTTGTGAGTGGGAAGTGTCTCTTTGAATTCTTCTCCAGTGTGCTTGCTTGGGGGTAAAGAAAGGCCATTGATTTTTTAAGGTTAATTTTGTAACTCTGCCTCTTTGCTGAAGCTGTTAATGGTTCTAGGAGTTTTCTGGGGGGAGGTTTTGCATCCTTAAGGAAACATATCATACATCAGCAAATAGGGATGTTTGACTTCCTCTTCCATAGTACTCCTTTAATATCCTTTTCTTGCCTTATTGCTCTAGCAAGGTGTTTCAAGCACTTATTGAAGAGGGGTGTGTGATTAGGGGGCGCGCTTGCTGAGTGAGTTCTACCTGAAAGGGATGTTTCTGTCATTCCCCATTTGGATGATATTGCTGTGGGTTCCCGTATATGGCTTTGATTACATGATGAGATGATCCCTCCAGTCCAATTTCTCTAGGGCTTAAACGATGAAGGGATGCTGGATTTTGTCAAGGCTTTTTCAGCATCAATGGGGATGATGGTGTGGTTTTTGTCTTTGTGATCCTTTTTGTGTTTGATGATGTTTATGATGTTTCGTATGTTTAACCATCCCTGCATCTCTGGGATGAATCCAACTGGTCATGATGGATGATCTTCTTTATGGGGGTCTGTATGCGATTTGCCAGTATTTGTTTAGAATTTTGGCATCTGTGTTCTAGAGGGAGATGGGTCTATAATTTTCCTTTTTGTTGGATCTTTGCCTGGTTTTGGTAATAGAGTGATGTGTTGGCTTCCTGGAAGGAATTTGGGGGTAGAATTCCCTCTGATTGTATACTTTAAACAGTTTCAGAAATAATGGTTTAGGTCTTTTTTGAAATGTTTTAGAATCTGCTGTGAAAATCGTCTGGGCCCAGGCTTTTTTGTTGGGAGGCTTCTTAATACATCCTCTATTTCTTCATATGGTATGGGGTCTGTTTAAGCTGCTGATCTCTTCTTGGCCAAGCTTGGTGATTCCCAGGATTTCAGATATTCATCCATTTCGTCTAGGAGTTTCAAACTTGGTAGAAAAGATAGGTTCTTGTAATATTCCATATAATTTTCTTGATCTTTCCTTGCCGTTGGAGAGTCTCCCTTTTCATCACAGTTGTATTTATTTGGAGTTGTTCCTTTTGTCTTTTTCTTTTTTTTCTATCTTGTCTTATATCTTTCGAAAGGGAGACAACTTTTGGCTCATGATTTTTTTTTTTGTATGTTTTCTTTGTTTTATTTAGCATTATCTTCTGCTCGATTTTAGTTGGTTTTCCTGCGTGTGCGTTTAGGGTTCATCTGTTTTTGCCCTCAAGGGCTTTTAGGCTGGTAGTGTTAGATCGTTCACTTGGCTCTTTCTGGTTTTTCTATGTAGGCACCCAGGGCTATATAACTTCCCTTTAGTACTGCTTTTAAGGTATCCCATAGGGTTTTGTTTGTGTTGTATTGTCATTGTCATTCAGTCCAGGAATGTTTTTATTTTTCTTTTTTTTTTTAATTTTTTTTTTTTATTTTATTTATCTGTATGTGTTATAGAATGTACGGTCTGCATCAAGTTGGTGCACCCATGGCGTTGCAATGCCAGCGGAGGTCAGAGAGGGTTCTCCGATTCCCATGGAACTGGAGGTTTCCTGGAAGTTGGAGTTTCGGACGGTTTCGGCTGCCATGTGGGGTGCTGGGGATCGAACCCGGTCCTCTGTAAGGCAGTCGGCGCTCTTTAACGCTAGGCATCTCTCCAGCCCTATTTCTTTCTTTATCTCTTCCCTTGACCCATTCATTATCAAGAGTGTGGGTTGTTTAGTCCTCCATGTGTTCTTGTAGGCAGGAGGGCTTGTCTGTGGTTTGATGTTGAGCTTCATTTGCACTGTGGTCTGACAGGATGCATGAAAATATTTCACTACTTTTTGTCCATTTGTAGAGGTTTCTGTCTGTGTCCCAGATGTCGGTCGATTTTAGAGAAGTCCGTGGTGCTGGTAGAAAGTGTATCTCGGTATTAGGATGGAATGATTCAGTAAAGGTCTATGAGGTCATATTGTGTATCATTTCGTTCATTCCGATGTCTCTCTGTCTTATTTTTTTTCCTTTGACCTATCCAAAAGGACTCAGTGGGGTATTGAAATCTCCCACTATGAGTGAGTTGCTGGGGTTAGTCCTGTGACGTGTGGTCCTGGAGAATGTCTTTATAAAGTTTGGTCTGCCCAGCATTTGGGGAATATATATTCGTAATTGTGAAATCTTCTTGGTGGATTGTTCCGTTGATGACAAATGTAATGGCCTTTCTTTGTCTCTTCTGATTTTCTTTACTTTGAAGTTTCTATTTTATCTGATATTAAAATAGCAACACCTGCCTTTATTTTTGGTTACCATTGCCTTGGAATATTTTTTTTATTTCCCATCCTTCACCTTTAGTGGTTTGCATTCCTTGAAAGGTAAGATGTGTCTTTTTAGGACAGCATATTGATGGATTCTGTTTCCTAATCCAAGTCTCCCAGTATATCTTTGCTTTGGGGATTTAGTTCATTAATATTTAATGGTTATGACTGATAGTTTTGTGTTGCTTCATTTTTGTTCTTATTATCCATCTGTGGTTTTGACTTAAGTTTCTACTTCTGCAGTTATCTTTTATTGATTTCTGCTCTAGGTGAATGGGGTTGGTTTGCTCCTTTCTTCTGTTTCTTTGAATTGCTTCAAGTCTTCTCTGAAGGGTTGGTTATTCGGCATGATCTTTTCAAGTTGTTTTTCATGGAAGATTTTGTCTCTCCCTCCTTCCACTACTGATTGACCCATTTTTGCTGGGTATATCTAACCTGGCTGAGATTCCATTGTCCCTCAACAACTGGGAATGCTTTGCTCCCAGTCTTCTTGCTTCATCGTTTGCCACTAGAAGAAGTCAGTTGTATTTGATAGGTTTCCCCTTATAGGTCACTTGTTGTTTTCTCTTCTGTGGCTTTAATGATTTTTCTTTGTTTTGGGTTTTTTTTTTTTGTTTTAGTATTTTTATTTTGACTTTCGTGAATTTTTTTTCTATCTTGTCTGTTTGGAGTTCTATGTGCCTTCTTGTATTGTTTGGTTTGTCCTTTTTAAGTTTGGGGCGAAAGCCTTTTCATCGATTATTCGTCGAAAATCTGATCAATACCATTACTTCTTGGCTTCTTCTCCTTCCCTCTATTCATTGATGCGGGAGGTTTGATCTTTTTCATTAGTGTCCCACAGACTCCTGGTTGTTAACATTTTTGGTATTTTTAAAATTTTCATAATCTTTTCCTTGAGGTTTTTATTTTTTTTGTTTTTCTTTGTTTTCGTCTATATTTTTGTATTGCTTTCCTCATTCTGCTTCTGAGGCTTTTTTCATTCTTCCTCTTGAATGGAATGAGTGCTTGATTCCTTTTTCATTTCTCTTTCTGATTTCTTTCTAGTGTTTCTATTTCTTTTGGAGCTTATACGACATCTCTTTTTGTAGCTCTTTGGTTCGTTGGTTTGTTTTCTTTTTTCTTTCTTACGCATGGGATCTTTTCCGTGTTTTACTATCCCTTCCGGAAGGCTTGTCATTTCTCTCATTTCTCCGTCCTTCTGAGTCTCTTCTCTTTTCTGAGTTTCTTTATTTTTTTTTTATGGATTTTTTAGTTCTTTAAGTATGTTCAAGATTGTTGTTTCTGATGTCTGTTCCGGGGCATCCCCCGAGGGACCCACATCCAGGAGGTGGTATCCACAGGGTTGGTAAGCTTTGTGTGGGTATTATCCTGCCCCTTTCCAGTGTATGTCTCTCTTCGTGTCCTGGCATATGGCTTCTCTTGCCGGTATTCCAATATGGTCCTAAATGCTCTTCACTGTGTTGAAGGCTTCTTTGCTTGCCTCCTTCAAGATGCGTTCTTCGTAATCCAGTTGGCCGGGCGGGGGCAGGGGGGGGAGGGGGCGGGGCACCTTGGGGGGGGGGCGGGCCACCTGCCCACTGGGCTCAGGAGGATCTCAAGATCTCAACGGTCACACACACGGCCTTAATACCGGCTGGGGCGATTAAACTCCGCTGCCCACAGCCACTAGAATCCGAATCAAGCCAAGAGAGCACACCTTTAAGATCCGCATGGGAGGATAAACTCCAACCTCACACGCTACAAAGGCCAATCAAACCAAAGTGACAGCAGGACCAAAGCGATCCACGAATCAGCTCGCCAAGGCACCAGTTCTACCTGTCTCCCCCTCTTCCTTCTATGGGTCTCAGGAGATTTCACATTGTTTCTAGTTTGTCCATAGACAAGATGTGCCATCTAGGTGCAATAGACGGGGTACATTGAATGGAATGAATAGGGATGAAATCTGAATGTTGTATGTTATTCAAATGTAAAATCCTGTTGTTAAATTCACAGAGGAAAGTCGCAGTCAATTGTTGATTGTTGGAAATTCAACTGCCATAGACTAAAGCACCTAGTTGTGTTAGTTTTACTAATATATAAAAATCACAGGGTGTGCCGTAAAACTCTCTAGCATCTTCCATGTGTTTATCCCCAGTCAGTCATTGTCAGTTTGTATCTTCTTTGTTTGGTGCAAGAAGTGACTGAATTCATTTTTTTTTTTAACTTTTTTTTCTATGTATATGAAAAGTACTGTCTGCTATGTAGTCTGTGAACTGTCATGCAATGCTGTGTGAGGTCAGAAGAGGGCGTCGGATTCCCCTTGAAACTGAGTTCTCCTGTGGAATTGGAGTTTCAGAGGTCTCAGCCGCCATGTGGTGCTGGGATCTTGAACCCCATCATCTGAAGATAGTCGGTCGCGTCTAACCGCGTAGGGCCATCTCTCCAGCCCCCTTTTTTTTGAAAGGAAGAGTTATTGTAAGCCCGAGCTGACCGTGACTCTGATCCTCCTGCTTCTGCTCCCAAGTGCTGGGAGGGACTAAAGGCATTCACCACCAAGCCCAGCAAAAAAAAAAAAATCTTAAAAATCTTTTTTTTTTTTTTTTTCTTTTTTTGGTCTTTTGGAGACAGGGTCTCCCTGTAGTCCCAGCTGTCCTGAAACTCACTCTGTAGACCAGGCTGGCCTTGAACTCACAAAGATCCACCTGCCTCTGCCTCCCAAGTACTAGGATTAAAGGCGTGCGCCACCACACCTGGCTCTTATTTATTTTCTTAGACAGTCATTGAGATGAAGAAGGTATTATATTTTCCTCTTGAAGGATATTTTGGTCATTGTTTTTGGCTCTTTTTTTTTATTATTCATTTTTGTATGTGTATGAATGTACTGTCTGCATGTAGGTTTGTACACTCGTGTCATGCAATGCTGTGGAGGTCAGAAGAGGGCGTCGGATTCCCCTAGAACTGGAGTTAAAGACGGTTCTCAACCGCCAAGTGGGTGCTGGGGATCGAACCCGGGTCCTCTTGCTCGTAACCGCTAGGCCATCTCTCCAGCCCCTTGGCTCTTTTCTAACACATAAAGCTGTAGCTTTTCCTTGGGGCTGGGGATATGGTTCAGTGGTTAAACACCTATACTCCCTGGACGTGGTGGCGCACGCCTTTAATCCTAGCACTTTGGAGGCAGAGGCAGGTGGATCTCTGTGAGTTCAAGGCCGTTTTTAATTATTTATTAGAACACAGTCATATTAACCATTTGTGAATTGTCCAGGGCTGCTTTTCATTGTAATACTATGGCCCACAAAACCTAAAATATGTACTGTCTGGCCCTTTATTTGAAAAGTTTGCCATTTGTGTTCTGAGTTCTTCCTTCAGGCTCCCTGCTGAGAACTGGAGCAGTTCTGTGGGGTCCTTCTTGCCCTCAGGCCTGCTCCAGTCTCCGTCCCCAGCACCGAAGCCAGTGGAAGATGTGCTTGACCTCTCCACTGAGCCGCTGTGCTCTGCTCAGCCTCATGGCCTCTTGGCAATTCTTTCCAATTTGACTAAAAGAGGAAAGTGATAGGAACATCAGGATTGCTTTAGTTTTCCTTACCAATCAGAGTTCCTTAGAGGACTACAAGCAGCGTGCATGCATTATGTGTTTCATTCTTGGAAAGAGGCGGTCTGAAATCTGTAGGGCAGATTGCCATCAGGTGAGTCAGACAGGAGCTCAGGAGCAGAAAAGTCCCAGCCACAGGTAGAGCATCTTTGAGGAGCTTCAGCTCTGTCCTCCGAGCCGTCCACCTGCTTGCACCAGACACATTCCCATTATCCAGGATAATCCTCCTCCTTAAAGTGATTGTAGACCTTAATCGAATTACTAAATACCTTCACAGTAGCAGCTAGATCAATGTTTGAGGAACTTAGAACCCAGCCAAGTTGGCACAGCAAACACCATTACTCATTCTCTACAGGGGTTGACTACTAGTTTTCCCGTGTGTGTGTGTTTTGTGTGTGTGTGTTTTGTGTGTGTGTGTGTGTGTGTGTGTGTGTGTCTGTATACGCACACATGCGTGCCTGAGGAAGCCAGAAGAGAAAGAGGGCATTGCACCTATTTTTTTTTGTATGTGTATGATTGTACTGTCCGCATGTAGGTCTGTGCACCCGTGCCGTGCAATGCCGCGGAGGTCAGAAGAGGGCATCAGATTCCCCTGAACTGGAGTTACAGATGGTTCTCAGCTGCCATGTGGGTGCTGAGGATTGAACCCGGGTCCTCTGCAAGAGCAGTTGGTGCTCTTAATCTCCTGGCCATCCTCCAGCCCGCACCTAATTTTTTGTATTTAATTATGTGCCTGTGTGTGGGTTTGTGCATGTGAGTGCATGTTTGTGCACAAGAGCCCAGAAGAGGATTTCAGATCCTCTGGAGCAGAAAGCACGGGTGTTTATGAGCTGCCTAAATGTAGGTGCTGGGAATTAAACTTGGGTCTCCTGCAAGAGCAGTATACCCTTTAATAGCTGAGCCATCTTTTAGCCCTCAGTTTTGTTTTGTTTCAAGATAGGGTCTCAGTATCTCAGGCTTTTTTTTTTTTTTTAAACAGGTTCTCCCTATAGCCCCAGCTGTTCTGGAACTCACTCTGTAGACCAGGCTGGCCTTGAACTCACAGAGATCCACCTGCCTCTGCCTCCCAAGTGCTGGGATTAAATAAAGGCATGCTCCACCATGCCCGGCTTAAAGTTCTCAGCCGCCATGTGGGTAACAATTCCAGGAGAACTCCAGTTCCAGGGCAATCTGACCTCCGTGGCATTGCACGACATGGGTGCACAGACCTACATGCAGACAGTACATTCATACACATAAAAATAAATAGGGGGAGCCGGGTGTGGTGGCGCACGCCTTTAATCCTAGCACTTGGGAGGCAGAGGCAGGCGGATCTTTGTGAGTTCAAGGCCAGCCTGGTCTACAGAGTGAGTTCCAGGACAGCTGGGGCTACAGGGAGACTCTGTCTCGAAAAGACCAATAAATAAATAAATAAATAAATAAATAAATAAATAAATAAATAAATAAAACTGGGGCTGGAGACATGGCTCAGCAGTTAAGAGTGCCGACTGCTCTTGCAGAGGACCCGGGTTCAATTCTCAGCACCCATATGGAGGCTAAAAAAAAAACATCTTTAAGCCAGGCTTGGTGTCACGCCTTTAACCCCAGCACTCAGGAGGCCGAGGCAGGTGGATCTCTGTGAGTTCATGGCCAGCTTTGTCTACAGAGTTCCAGGCCAGCTGGGGCTATAGGGAGACCCTGTCTTAAAAAAAATTTTTTTTTAATTATCTATGTTTCCCCAGTATATATAAATGCATTTTAAAAAATAAGATTTAAGAATATCAAGCAACCAGGGATAGTTACTTAGAGAAGTGACTGGAATTAGCAGTGATGACCAGAGTCCTTTCACTTTGTCTATAAGGCTTAGGTTTACTTAGAAGGGATTATGTTCGTGTGCCATTCATAATGAAGATTGATAAAATACAAATATCAAGGCTCAGAAAAGTCCCTTCTTTTATTGGAGGTGTCTGCCTTGCAAAGCACAAGTTAATTCCCTGTACACAACTGAAACTGAGTTTTCAGCCCTGGTACTATGAATGAAAAGGAAATGTTTTTACTGTATTTTATTGTAATACAACTTTTTTTTTTCACATTATAAAGATTAAATGAAGAAAGTTCTACAGTCTGACCCATCTAGCTCTCATGTTTATCTGTTTATTGTAGGTTGGGTAAATAAATCTTTTGGAGAGCATCCAAGAGAAGTGTGAACTTGGTTTTTGAGCAGCTAATGTAAAGTTCAGAGGTTGTGGCACAGGTGGGTCAAAGCCACTAAAGAGGGAGACCTTTAGCTGGACGTGGAAGCACACACCTTTAATCTCAGCACTCTGGAGGCAGAGGCAGGAGGATCTCTGTGAGATCAAGGCCAGCCTGATCTACCTAACGAGTTCCAGGCCAACTGGGGCTATAGGGAGATCCTATCTCAAAACGACCAAAAAAAGAGACAAAGACCTTTGTGTTTGTGCAGATCTGTAGAGCTCCCTGTGCTAGGCCAGAGCTCTCCATTGAGTTCTATGCCTGCTCAGCCCACTCTTTATGTTGTTAACAAAGATGTCAGCTTCATGTTGAAATCTTTTGAGGCAAGCCTAAAGGCTCGGAGGCTCTGTTTCACCCAAGGATCAACCTTAAGTGGCTGCCATTTTTTTTTTTTTTCTGTATGTGTATCAATGTACTGTCTGCATGCAGGTCTGTGCACCCGTGTTGTGCAATTCCTCGGAGGTCAGAGAGGGTCTCGGACTCCCCTGGAGCTGGAGTTCTCCTGGAATTGGAGTTTCAGATGGCTCTCGGCTGCCATGTGGGCGCTGGGGATCGAACCTGGGTCCTCTGTAAGAGTGGTCGGCGCTCTTAACCACTAGGCCATCTCTCCAGCCCCCTTTTTTTTTTTTTTTTAAGTGGCTGCATTTTTTATGTGTGTAAGTGTACCAGAAGCACAGTGCCTTTGGAGGCAGAAGAGGGCATCAAGTTCCCTGGAACTGGAATTACAAGTGTTTGTCTTTTTGAGACAGGGTCTCCTTGTAGCCCCAGCTTGCCTGGAACTCACTCTGTAGACCAGGCTGGCCTTGAACTCACAGAGATCCACCTGTCTCTGCCTCCCAAGTGCTAGGATTAAAGGCATTCGCCTTTTTTTTGAAACAGTCTCTTGTAGCCTAGGCTGGCCTCAAACTTGCTGTATAACTAAGAATAGCCTTCAACTCAGAATTCATTGCCTCTGCCACCTGGATGCCCAGGTTACGAGCTTGAACTCTACACCTGGCCAAAGTCAGTGGATTGACTGAACTCCCAGTGACCCAACTGCCTCCGCCTTCCGAGTGCTGGTATTAATTGTGTGCCCTATCACACCCGGCTAAAACGATTTTCTTGTATTAAGTTTACCTGCATTCTCCGTGCTTTGGTACCAGCCATTTCTTCCATGCTGCAGGTGCTTCCTTGTGAGAAAAGGAGAACTGCTGGTTTCCTGGAGTGGCTTTCATTCCAGGGAGTCCTTGGAAACCAATTTTGTGACTTCTAAGTCCTGTATGCTCCTGTTTTCTCCTGTCTTCCAGGGTTCCTCTTAGCCAGGCAGACAGTGGAGGAGGACACAGAGTCCAAGAATGAATGTTCACCAGGGCGGTGATGGCGACAGGATCCTGCGGCCAGAGGCCAGCTGCTTGGTAGATGAGACCTTAGCTGCCACTCAAGAAAAAGAAAGCAGCAGCCAGGTGTCCCCCGGCCTTCACAGTCTCCCTTGTCCTCTAGCTCCCAGGAATGAAGGTGCAGTGATGGGGTTCATTTCGGGAACTGACACCTGAGCTGCACTCACAAGGAGTGGGGAGTCTTTAAAAATGGCTTTTGATTGTTGATTCTTGTCCTTTTTTTTTACCTTTTTAAAAATTTTATTCCTTCCTTCCTTTATTTATTTATTTATTTATTTATTTATTTATTTGTGTATGAATGTACTGTCTGCATGTAGGTTGGTGCACCCGTGTCATACAATGCCACTAAGGTCAGGAGAGAACATCAGATTCCCCTGGAATTGGAGTTAAAGATGGTTCTTAGCCGCCATGTTGGTGCTGGGAATCCAACCCGAGTCCTCTGCAAGAGTAGTCGGTGCTCTTAACCACTGAGCCATCTCTCCAGCCCCAGTTCTTATGTGTATTAGTGTATTGCATGTATGTAAATGTACCCATGTCATGCAGTGCCCATGGAGGTCAGAAGAAGGAGTTGGATCCCCTGGAACTGGAGTTATAGGCCGTTGTTAGCCACCATGTGGGTGCTGGAAATTGAAGTTGGGTCCTCTGCAAGAACAGCCAGGTGCACTTGACTGCTGAGCCAGCTCTTCAGCCTCTGTCTTTTTTTTTTTTTTTTTAAGGTATATGAATGTTTTGCCTGCATATATGTAAATGCACTTGTGTCATGTGATGCCAAAAGAGTCCAAGATAAATCACTTGGAACTGGAGTTAGGGATGATTGTTATCCACCATGTAGGTGCTTGGAACTGAACCAGAGTCCTCCGCAAGAGCAGCCAGTGCCTTTAACAGCCGAGCCAGTTCTCTGCTCTTAATGGAGATTCTTAACCTATTATTTGTTCAGTTAGTTGGCTTAGTATGCGTGCTGTCGTGCTGTTGTGCTGTCGAGCTGACCTCCACAGAACATGTCCACTCAGTCATTTGGCGGTCTAACTTGTCAATAATGGCATCAAACAAACATCTGCTGAGTTTGGAGTCCAGAGACAGATTCACTCTGGTACTTAGAAGCTGTAACCATAACGAGGTCCTTACTCTTTGAGAGTTCTGCTTTTTTAATGTAGAAAATAGAGTATTTCTCCCTTCTTCACAGGTGTGCTGGATCCAGGAGTAATCATGAGAAAACTCATTTATTTATTTATTTATTTATTTATTTATTTATTTATTTATCCTTTTGAGACAGGGTCTCCCTGTAGCTTTGGCTGCCCTGGAACTCGCTATGTAGACCAGGCTGGCCTTGAACTTATAAAGATCTGCCTGTCTCTGCCTCACAAGTGCTGGGATTATAGGCATGGGCCACATATCTGGTCACGTAGTGGTAGATCAGCATGTGTCATGTCAATCCATCTCTGGACTGGAATGTAGGGAACAAACAAGGACACCCACGTATGTAGATTTGCCTGTATTTAATAAGTAGTAAAACTATATGTGGCCAAAGACTTTGTTGAACCAATGTAAAGGTAAAAGGAGAGCACTACCCCACAGAGCAAGTGGTCCTCTGACCTCAGGAACATGCTGTGGTGCACGAACACCCACATATACATAGAGTGCACGAACACCCACATATACATAGACACCCATTCACATGATAAAAAATTTTACATTTATTTTGTGTGTGTGTGTGTGTGTGTGTGTGTGTGCGCGCACGCGTGCGCATCAAACAACGCGTGCGCATCAAACAACTTCTGGGAGTCTGTTCTCTCCTTTCACCATAGGGGGTCTGGCTGGGCGTGGTGGTGCACGCCTTTAATCCTAACACTTGGGAGGCAGAGGCAGGCGGATCTCTGTGAGTTCAAGGCCAGCCTGGTCTACAGAGCAAGTTGCAGGACAGCCGGAGCTATAAGGAGACCCTGTCTCAAAAAAAAAAAAAAATTCTCAGGTAAAAAGGGTTTGCAAATGCCACAAGTTTAAGAACCCCAGCTCGTGCCAGGCGTAGTGGCGTACACCTTTAATCCCAGCAGTTGAGAGGCAGAGGCAGGCAGATATCTATGAGTTCAAGACCAACCTGGACTACATAGTGAGTTCCAGGCTAGTTGGGGCTACAGGGAGACCCTGTCTCAAAAGTACACAAAACAAAACAAAAAAAAAAAGCCAGGCATGGTGGTGCATGCCTTTAATCCCAGCACTCAGGAGTCAAAGGCAAGCTGATCTCTGTGAGTTCAAGACCAGCCTGGTCTACAGAGCAAGCTCCAGGTCAGCTGGGACTAAAGGGAGACCCTGTCTCAAAAAGAAAAAAAAAAAAAAAAAAAGGTCCTGCTCTGCTCTAGGATGTGATCCACGTGCTTTCCCGTCAGCTGATAATGTGCTACATCCTAGACAGAAAGATTCAATCCCAGGTGCCCAGGTTCCTACAGTGCGAACCTGAGCTTTGTGTTTTCTTGTGTGTGTGACACAGGATGGTAGTGCAAAGATTAATCTAGATCGGTGATGGGCAAAGTTCCTGTACGGTGCCATAATGAAAGTATTGAAACTTTGTAGGTCACAGTGTCCGCTACAACAGCGGGCAAGCAGCCACGGACAGCACGCAGACACATGGACACAGTGACTGCTTTCCATGAAACTTTTAGCAAGGGGTTGGGGAGCACAGCTTGGTTGGTGGGTACATGCACAAAGCTTCCCTACAACTCAGGTAGAGGAAGGAGGATCAGTTCAGGGTCATCCTCAGATACCTAGCAAGTTTGATGTCAGCCTGGAGACGTCTATTTTTATTTTATTTAATTTGTATGTGTATGAATGTACTGTCTGCATGTAGGTCTGTGCACCCATGTTGTGCAGTGCCGCAGAGGTCAGAAGAGGGTATCAGATTCCCTTGGAACTAGAGTCAAAGATGGTTCTCAGCCTCCATGTGGGTGCTGGGAATCAAACCCCGGTCCCCTGCAAGAGCAGTCGGCGCTCTTAACCACTAGGCCATTTCTCCAGCCCGAGAGACCTTGTCTAAAAAATAAGCACCAGCCCACGTGTGGTGGTGCACATCTTAAATTCCAGCACTTGGGAAGCTGAGGCAGGTACATCTGAGTTCCAGGCCAGCAAGGGCTGCAGAGTGTGGGGAGGGGAGGATTAGATTTTATTCCATAAGGCTGAGTTCATATGGAAAATCCCTGGGTTTCTTGGAAACCCCAGGTTCCATCTCTAGCATTGTATAAACTGGGGTAGGAGCACATGGCAGGAGGATCCGAATTCAACATCAGCTTGGGCTGTGTAAGACCCTGTCTTACAAATAAGGGGCTGGAGGGAGGGGTCCACTGGAAGTTCTTCCTGCTCTTCCAGAGGACCTGAGTTCCCTTCTCAACACCCATGTTAGGAAGCTCACAATTGCTATAACTTAGGTCCAAGAGACTTAAAGTGTGAGCGTTTCTACCTCCGTTCCCTACTGATTTCCACACCACATATCCATGACAAAAATGTTGAGGGAGCTCCAGTGAGAGTCTCTGGTTTTGCTTTTTGGTTGGGAGAGGGCCTTCATCTCTCTCCCTAGGCTTTTGCTCTTGAGTCATTTGGTTCATTTGTCTCGTCCTCAGGCCTTCCGGTTGACTACGCGCCTCAGCCCTCGAGTCTTCTGTTCCCTCACATAATGGCACTTCCTGAAGATGTCAAGGGTGCCTGCTTCCAGAGTGGGAGTAAGCGGAGCCACGAGCCTTTTGTCTCCCCAGAGAGATTTGGAAATAGTGGCATGGGCTTTGGCAGCAGCTCTCACTCCCAAGCACCAGAGAAAGTGACACTTCTTGTAGATGGCACACGCTTTGTCGTAAATCCACAAATTTTCACTGCTCATCCGGATACCATGTTGGGAAGGTAATGGATACTTCTGAGCGCTCTCTGTTCTCCGGAAATAGAAATGGCGCTGTGCTTGTTTTTCGCCTCACACCTCACTGTTGTGAAGAAGGCAGGCAGGCTGGCAAGCCCCAGCCTTGGTGCTGGGAGGGTTTCACTTCCACAGCAGCAGGGAGTGTCCATGAAGGAAGCCCCTCTGAGCTCCTTGGAGTGGATCAGGTCTGATCCCAGAGTGCCCCCAGGAAGATGAGCCAGGAAAAGGAACTTACTAACATAGCTATACTTCCTATACAGATGGGCCTCACAGACTAATGTTGATGGTGAACTTGGGTGCTGAGGAGTGGGCTGCTGTGCAGGAAAGGGTTGGCAGAGGAGGGAAAGGCACAGACAGCTGAGAGAGTTGGTTAGTTACAGGGACAGGCTGTTGGCAGTAGGGAGAGAGTGAAAGGCAACCACCCGACACCACAGAGGCTGTGCCACATCAGCTGCCAGAGTCTCACTGCTGATGAACCCAAAGACTGCTGCTACCCACATCCTGGCATGCATGTGTACCCTGTCTGAGGGAGTTTGCCAAAGTGTGTTCATCTTTGAGACTGTGCAATGCTTCACTTACACTGTGAGAGCGTCAGGTAGAACGTCCGATAGGAGAGAAGGGATAACTCCCTGTGCAGAATCCTGCTGCAGAGGGTGATGCGTTGTTGTTGTCTTTCAGGATGTTTGGACCAGGAAGAGAGTACAACTTCACACGGCCCAATGAGAAGGGGGAGTATGAGATTGCGGAAGGGATCAGCGCCACTGTGTTCCGCACGGTGCTGGTGTGTAGCTGCTGCTTCCATTTTCCATCCTTATGTGGCTACTGACTTATAGATCTCTGGGTTTCTAGTTGTTGCCTTTCTATATTCTCTGCCTGTAACTTTTAATTCTTTGCCTGAATGAGCTCAGTCAGTTGTCAAGCTAATTAAACTTGGAATAGCCAAGAGCCACTTTGCCATCTAATGTACCCTGCAGCCCACCCCACTCTCCTACCTCCAGTAGAATCAGGAATGTGTAGTGTAGAAGAAGCCAGTTCCAGCCTGTTCTTTGCCTACATTTCCTTTTCCTAATGTGTTCACAGGATTATTACAAAACTGGCATCATTAACTGTCCTGATGGCATCTCTATCCCAGACCTGAGAGACACGTGTGACTATCTCTGCATTAACTTTGACTTCAACACCATCCGATGTCAAGATCTGAGTGAGTACAGGAGCAGCTGTCGGCCAAGGAACTTGCACTGTGCTTGGCCGTGCAGGGATCTCAGTAGGTTGAGCACCCCACAGAGGTGGGGATGTCCTACTGAGCAGCTCATCCCCTCTTGCTTTAAGGGACTGTGGGGAAGTGCAATAAACAAAGGAAATGGGTGTGGTGGGTCACACCTGTAATTCCAGCACTGAAGAGGCTACAAATGTAGCCCAATTGATAGAGTGCTTCCCTAGTATGCATGGAGCCCTGGGCTTGATCCTTGGCACCACATCAACCAGGCTTGAGGAGTTAGGCTGTAACTGAAGCACTTGGGAAGTGAAGGCAGGAGGATCAGAGGTTCAGGGTCCTCCTTGGTTACACATTGAACCTGAACGACATGAGACTTTGTCTCAAAAAAAAAAAAATAGCATCTAACTGGTCTACCTAGTCACCAAGGTAACTGCTTCCTTCTTGGGGAGGACTGTGGTGATGTCAGCTCAACAAAAAAGGGTACTGATTGGGCTGGAGAGATGGCCTAGTGGTTAAGAGCACCAACTGTTCTTGCAGTTGATTGGACCGGGTTCGATCCCCAGCACCTACATGGTGGCCAAGAATCCTCTTTAACTCCAGTTCCAGGGGAATCCGTCGCCCTCTTCTGACCTCCACTGCATTGCATTGCACGACCTGGGTGCACAAACCTACATGCAGATAGTACATTCATACACACATAAAAAATAAAAATAAAAAAAAAAGGGTACTGATTGTCAGTAAAGAAAGGCTGACTGGCTGCGTGTGGTGGTGCACACCGTTAATCCTAGCACTTGGGAGGCAGAGGCAGGTGGATCTTTGTGAGTTCAAGGCCAGCCTGGTCTACAGAGTGAGTTCCAGGACAGCTGGGGCTACAGGGAGACCCTGTCTCAAAAAGACCCCCCAAAAAAAGAAAGGCTTACTGATAAAGCTTAAATATGACCTTGGAGCAGGAAGGCTTTAATATGGCTCTTCCCTGTCCTTCCTCAGGCTGTGGTCTTGGTCTCACCCGGAAGCATGCATGCCTACAGGAAGTACACTCAGCTGCCCCTTCTCTCCTCAGGTGCTCTGCTCCATGAACTGTCCAACGATGGTGCTCACAAGCAGTTTGATCACTACCTCGAGGAACTGATTCTGCCCATCATGGTGGGCTGCGCCAAGAAAGGGGAGCGAGAGTGTCAC
Organism: Rhizomys pruinosus; assembly: GCA_009823505.1. NCBI lineage: Eukaryota > Metazoa > Chordata > Mammalia > Rodentia > Spalacidae > Rhizomys > Rhizomys pruinosus. Next base: position 1,949,927 of record VZQC01013219.1, on the reverse strand, counting down.
ATTGTTGTGCTGACAGATGAGGATTCTGTGGACTGGGATGAAGACCACCCACCACCCATGGGAGAAGAGTATTCCCAAAGTAGGAGCCCTCTTCAGGGTGTGGATGTTTTCAGCAAGACAGTTACTGCCTAGAATAGCATCAGGATCCTAGGATCCATGCAGATAGTAGCAGTGCAGGCCCCGCAGCAATGCTGGGAAGAGAACGGACATTTGTTATCCCTCTCCTACCCTGCTGCCTGGTACTGTCAGAACAGTAGGCTCAGTTCTCTTCCATTTCATTTTTAAATCCTGTTGTCTTGGTAATAATTCAGAACTTTGGGGCAGGAGAGATGGCTCAGTGGTTAAGAGCACTGGCTGATCTTGCAGAGGACCCAGGTTTGGTTCCCATGTGGCAGCTAAGAACTATTTGTATGTGACTCTAGTTCCAAGGGATCTAACACCCTCTTCTGTATTCCTCCAGCCTTGAATGACACGGGTGCATGTACCTATACATGCAATATACTCATACGTGTAAAAAATAACAGTGAATAAAATTTTTTTTAGCCAAGCATGTGGCGCTAGCACTTGAGAGGCAGAGGCAGGTGGCTGTCTGTAAGTTCAAGGCCAGCCTGGTCTACATATCGAGCTCCAGGCCAGCTGGAAACTAAAGGGAGGATCCCTGTCTGCAAAAGAAAAAAAAAAAATAAGAGAAAAAGAGAACATCCCTTATGTTTAGATGATGGTAATTTCTTTTTTTTTTTTTTTTTTTTTTTTTTTTTTTTTTTGGTCTTTTCGAGAGAGGGTCTCCCTGTAGTCCCAGCTGTGCTGGAACTCACTCTGTAGACCAGGCTGGCCTTGAACTCACAAAGATCTACCTGCCTCTGCCTCCCAAGTGCTAGGATTAAAGGCGTGAGCCACCACGCCCGGCCTTAAATGGTATTTTCACATATAACTATAGAATATTTCTAGAATGGAATATAAAAAGTGTTGTCCGTACTTTATAATTTTTTTGTTTGTTTTTTGGTCTTTTCGAGACAGGGTCTCCCTGTAGGCCTAGCTGGCCTAGAACTCACAGAAACAGCCTGCCTCTGCCTCCCGAGTACTGGGATTAAAGGCGTGTACCACCATGTCTGGCTGTACCTTTATAATTTTCATAGATGATGCCAAATTATCTTTCCTAAAAGTTATACAAATCTATACTCATAAAACTATATTTACCAAAAAACAAACAACCCCAAAAAACTATATCATCAAGGATGGAGTCCTTAACTGTTCAATTAAGAACACTGGCTGCTCTTTTAGAGGACCCAAGCTCTGTTCCCAGCACCCATATGTTGACTCATAACCATCTCTAACTCCAGTTCTAGGAGATCCAGTGTCCTCTTCTTGCCTCTGGGAATTCCATGACAGTTGCATTTCCATACGTGCAGGCAAATCACATACATAATAATCGAGTTGGAATCCCAGCATGGAGAAAACGGAGGCAGAAGGATCCACATTGCCTACCATAGTGAGTTTGCAGCAAGCCTGGGCTACCTGAGACCCTGCCTCAACAAAACAAAACAAAACAAAACAAAAGGCAATATGGTGGACTGGTTTCCTAAACCTTCATCAAAACAGTTTAAAAACGTATTGGCCAGATGTGATGGTACATACTTTTAACCCCAGCACCCAGGAGGTAGTTTCAGGCAGATGTCTGAGACTAAGGCCAGCCTAGTCTACATAGTAGATAGAGTTCCAGACCAGTTAGGGTTACATGGTGAGTCTCAAAAACAAACGAAAGCTTTTATCATGAACCTGACATGGTATTGCTGGCCAGTAAACTCTGCATTGGGGAGGCAGAGATAGAATTACAAGTTTGAGGCCAGCCTGAGTTATATAGTATTAAAACACTATCTTAACGATAAAGCCAGGCATGGTGGTGCACACCTTTAATCCCAGCACTTGGGAGGCAGAGGCAGGCAGATCTCTGAGTTCTAGGCTGGCCTGGGCTACATAGCAAGTTCTAGGCTAGCTGGGGCTACAGAGAGACTGTCTCAAAAAAGACAAAAAAAAGCTGGGTGTGGTGGCATATGCCTTTAATCCCAGCAGAAGCAGGTGGTGTCTGAGTTCAAGGCCGGCATGGTCTACACAGTTCCAGGCCAGGGGCTGCAGGGAGACCCTGTCTGTGGGGAGCAGGTGTGGCGACAGTCCTAAGAAGGCACCCGAGACTTTAGCAAAGTTTTATTACTAACACCTGAGTCTTATGATTAACACCTGATTCCCTCCTACCTCAAAGTAAAGCCACGCTCACCGTTTGAGCTGTGCAGGTGTACCCTGTATACAAGATCAGGCCAGATGATACCAATAGACTGAGGCCACGCAACCTGGGCTGGGAAGGTGGATAAATAGAGGGACTTTCTAGATAGAGGGACTCTCTCTCCTTTCTAGTCTTAGGAGAGAAGCTTGTTTGCCTGAGGAAGGAGAAGGCTTGGAGAAGGAAGAAGGCTTAGAGGGAAAGGCTTAAGGCTTAGAGGGAGAAGCTTGGAGAAGGAGAAAAGATGTGCCTGAATAAACCATTCTGACAAGACCTGCCTGCCTGAATAAACCGCTTTGAGGAGACGAGCGAGAGGTGCTTTGTTGCTGCGGCTTCATACAAGTGTTTCCTACAAGTGTGCAAGTGTTTCATACACCTGTCTTAAAAATACAAAGAAGCAAAACAAAAACCCTCTTTGCCATTCTTTTACTAAGTCTAGCAAACAGCATCTCGTGGTCAGCATGGCTCTCACATGCATCTGCTTTAAAAGACTTTAACATTTAATATTGATCCATTGTGATCCTTTTGGTGTCAGTGGCCACATCCACCTTTCATAGCTTGATTCTGTCACCTCATCTCTATGACTAACCCCATGCTTTGTGAATTTTGTTTTATTTCAGTTCTTTACAGCTCCAAGCTCTACAGATTCTTCAAGTATATTGAGAATAGAGATGTTGCTAAAACGGTGTTAAAAGAACGGGGCCTGAAAAACATTCGCATTGGAATTGAAGGTATTTAAAAGTCCCAGCTAATATTCAGGTTGCATGTATACAGGCACGGTGGGTCTGTGACCTTAGCTTAAACCTTGGACCTGGCTTGCAGGGCCTTGAGGCGCACACGGAAACACCATCCCACTCGCTGAAAACACTGCTCTCACTGGTGTTGGCCCGAGATTTGCACTTTGCCCTTTCTCCAGTTGAAAGGCTGTGAAGTAGTGGCAGGCTTGGGTCAGGTGTCCCTTGGGGTGCTCAGCACCAGGGCCTGGGACCCTGCGGTGAATGTAGTGGGGTACCTGGGCTCACCAAGTAGAGGATGGAGATCATTTGGCCAGTCAGCTTTGACCATGTTTCTGGGATTTAAAGTTCTCTTTCAGAAAACTAGAACTTGGGGACTCTAAATTTAAGATTCTACTATATCTTTGAAGAATGTCTGGCTATGCTGACATATTGCTTTAGATAACTTGGCAGCACGTCCTTAGAAATATTTGAGACTGCTCCTGGAAGGCTACGGAAACTGTCCCAGTGTCCTGCTTGAGTGTTTGGCTCTCGTTTTACTGCTTCACCGTTGCCAGCAGGACTCATTAGACCATCTTGTGTTTGACTTTGGAATTTTGGATTAGAAGAAACTTTCAGTTTTTTGTTTGTTTGTTTGTTTTGTCTTTTTGAGACGTAGCCCAGCTGGAACTCACTCTGCAGTAGCTATTCCCTTGTTTTTATTCTATTGTATTACCAACATCTAAAGATTCTTCGAATTAATAAAAGGTTTCTTTTCCCCTTTAGAAGGGGTAGAACCCTTGTCACTTCACACAGCAGTCCCTGCGAAGGACCCTGGGGGCATGGAAAGCCCTGGCCACATCCCATTTAGCTTTTTTCTTTGCTGTTTTAGATTTGGAAGAAAGGAGAAAATTCAGAAGCTAGAATGCATATGGTTAGCCAGAATCAGAACAGTATGCTTCCCTGTTGCAGGCTACCCTACATGTAAAGAAAAAATTAAGAGAAGACCTGGCGGACGGTCTGAAGTTATCTACAATTATGTGCAGCGCCCTTTTATCCAGATGTCCTGGGAGAAGGAGGAAGGAAAGAGTCGCCATGTGGATTTCCAGTGTGTTCGCAGCAAATCCCTCACTAATCTGGTGGCTGCCGGAGAGGACGTCTTGGAAGACCAGGAGGTACTAATGCACCACCCGCCACAAGTGGATGAACTTGACCGGCTAAACGCTCCACTTTCTCATATGGCCCCTAATGACTTTCAGGATTAGAGACAGTGGAGACTGCCCCTTGCTGGAGCTCTTCTCTGCGGGATTTCCCTGCCAGGCCTCCCTGCGGTCTCTCACTCTGAGGAAATGCTTCTCTCCTGTCCACTTCATTCCCCTCATAGTTACCAACACCCTCTGTAAGTCTGTGCCTCTGGCAGGAGTGAGGAAGCTCTCTGGTGTACCAACTTTGCAGCAGACCTGGTAATGTGAACATTTGGGGTCTGGTACTGTTTATTGTCTCTTTGCAGAAATGCAAGAGGAAAGGAAAGATTCCTGTTGCCTCCTTCTAAGCAGCCCCCCCCCCCATCCTTCACACTCAGTGGGTTTGCTTATTTTGCATCAGGCAAATTGCTTAGTAGCAAAGGGACCAAACATCACAGGATACAATCTACTAGAGCAGGCCCTAGAGTGCTGGGCCAGGGCGGGGTGAGAAGCTGTTCCTGGGGCTACTGTATCCAAATGGCATCTCGGAAGAATGTCTGAAGGGAAATTCTCAAGAGCATAAGTTCAGCTTTGCTTCTCAGTTTAAGGAGCACCCAAAACCACATCAGACAGGTTGTTTGGCAGAAAGAACAGTGACATGTGTGTTTGTGAAAGCTTACAGCATCAAGTTTATGAACCTAAACAAACTGATGCTTGATTTGGAATGAAGCTCTCAGGTGGGAAAACTGGCCAGGTCAGGCAGCAGGACGGTCTGGACTGTCAGGACCATCAGGACTCTGGCTAGACTGTCTGGACTGTCAGGACTATCTGGACTTTGGCTGGAAGCCACAGGTTTTGGACCCTGGGTGTGGCCGGCAGATCTGAGACAGGGCTTGAAGGCTTTCAAGATGACAACAGAGATTCTCACAAGTGCCCAGTATTGTCCTGGGAGAATGCATTTGGGACCAGCTGGGCAGGAACCTGGGATCACCTGTGCAGGCTGTTAGTGCAGGGTCTTCCCCATGTTTTTCATACACACACCATGCAATATTGGGGTATCAGTACATTTCAGCTTTTTAATTAGCCTTTTAGCTGTTCAAGGTGGATATAAAAATGCTATCTTTGTCATCTCCCAAGACAGGGCCAGGTCTGGTCATTTAGTTTGATTTTACATGTGTGGTAGATGACAATCAGATTGTGCCCCAGCACCTCTTCCTCTCATGTTTCCATGGCTGTTAGAATGCCAGATCTAGAGCCCAGAGCCAGACATTGCCTCCTATGAAGTCAGTCTGCTGCCCTGGGCATTTCCCATCACAGATGGCACAGAAACTCTTTCCTTGGGAGCTTAGGACCATGGCTGCTTTTTTTTAATCGTTGTTTTTTGAGACAGGGTGTCCTTGTAGCCCCATCAGTCCTGGAACTCCCTATGTAGACCAGGTTGGCCTTGAACTCACAGAGATCCGCCTGCCTCTGCCTCCTGAGTGCTGGGATTAAAGGTGTGTGCCACCACACCCCACCTATGGCTGCTTTTCTTAGATTCCACTCCCATAAGGTCATCCAGGACAACCTACTTGATTGCATAGAATCAAGTTTTGGAAGCTTCTTGCTGCAGGTCTGAACAAATATTCTTCAAAGGATGTTTTCTGTGGACATGACCAGCATCACAGTGGGAATCAGTGCGAGACTGAGGAAAACCAAAGGGTAGTTTAAGGAAGTGGTCCATTGATTTTTCTGATCACCATTGTCTTAGCAAGGCCGATTGGCCAGCGTTTAGATCAAGGGTTAGGACAATTTGTGGCCAGTTTTTACTTCTGTGAAGTTGATGGGATCATGTTTGCAGTCAGGTTTAGCCTTGACCTTACCACTACCATATTCATGCCCACTAGCAGTTGGTCAGCCTAGATCCTTGTTTAATGATACTTTATTTATGCTTCTTGGTGGCCATTTTAAGTATGTTTGTGTGCCTGTGATGTGGAGAACAGTCAAGTGTGAACGTGTCACAGCTCACACTTAAAAACTAATTCATTCTTACTTGGGTTTAAAAAAAAACGAAGCTTGTATTTTGTCCTTTGTAATCAATTAATTGCTTCAGGCTTTTATGAACTTGGTCTTCACCCCCCCTCCCCCAATGTAGGTTAACATGCTTATGGACCCAGACCATTGGGTTGGACTAGATGGAAATATGTGGAGGCTAAATGTGCGGGGAGTAATGACTAAAAGGAAAAAGTGGGACCCCATGGGTTTCTTCTGGGAGAGGGAGCTTTTCTTCTGTACCCCGAGCCCTAGCCTACCTGCAGGTTGGTATCACTGTACGTGCTGGTTCCTTTCGCCTTGCTGGCTGGCTGTCCTCAGAGTTGGGACATTCTTCAGTGGCAGGACCCTGTAGGATCTAGAGCTGGGTTAGTCATCTGCAGAGTTACTGGCCACATGGGCAGGAGGAATTCCCTAATGAAAAGATGGGATTTGGGCTTGGTATGTTTTCAAAGTGCCTACATAAGCCAGGCTATTTGCATGGAACATTCTTGAGAAAGTGACTTTATCCAGAGTCTCAGAGCATCTTACCAAGATAAATCTGAACTTGAGGCTTAGAGTGTTCAGTTTGTCTCTGTGTCACCTCTTGAAGAGTTGATGAGGAAAAGGAGACAGTATTAAAACTGACACAGATTATGAACTGGTTTATCCATAGTAGAAAGAGATAGTGAAGGGGTGCAGATAGTAGAAGGGGTAAGATAGGAGCTGGCCTACTGCGCAGCATGCAGAGCCAGGAGAGCATGGAGTCTGGTTTGTACAGGCCTGCAAAAGTACTGTGCAGCAGCCCAGGAGGGGTGCGTACCCTGCAGATGGTCCAGAGGTAAAATAGTTGGAGCATAGGCTCCATTCACCTGTTCCAGTGTCACTCAGTCTCTCAAGGGTTTTGAGTGGTGATGCAGTGCCATTGGTTTGAAACTGAAAAGGTGTATAAGCTCAGCAGCAAGCTGGAGCTTCCAGGAAGCGAAGTCACATGTCTGGATGGGATCACTTCTGAGGGAGAATTACATTTTCTCCAAAGGGCAAAATGCAGATAGGTTTGCCTTTTTACCTTGTATTTATTTCTGAAGTTGCACTTGTTCACCTAACAGTGTTTACGAAATCCTGTATATGGGATGCTTTTTCTATAATAAAGAATTTTCATTTGTGTCTATTGCTTTTTAGTAAAAAATAAAATCAGAAAACAAGTCTCTGACAGACTGACAAGAATGCTGCCTGTTGTCCAGAGCAGAGCCAGTTCCTTTCTTCAAGGAGACACAGGCACAGGCCTCACCCAAAGCCTTTGTGTGTGTCTCTCTGCTGTCCTAACTCTGGGGCTCCAGACCCCAAAGGTCTACTTTCTGAGTTTGTAGTTGCCATGGAGACCACACTCCAAATAACCCTGACCCTCAAAGCCAGATATAAAATGGAAAGCCAAGGAGAGTCACAGACACCTGTGTACTAGTTTTGGTTAAAACTGAGAAGCAACGGCAGAAATAAAAGGCTGAGGACAAGGTGAGGTCTGGACACGGTCCAGGTAGAAGACAGACCACTGTGATTACTCAAAGATGTTCAGGGGGTTTGTGCAAAATGGTAGACCAGATCTAAAATTCAGAATTTAGCAACAAGGAAGCAAACACTCAAAAGGGGAAGACAATGGGCTGGAGAGATGGCCTAGCGGTTAAGAGCGCGACTGCTCTTACAGAGGACCCGGGTTCGATCCCCAGCACCCACATGGCAGCCGAGAACCGTCTGAAACTCCAATTCCAGGAGAACTCCAGTTCCAGGGAAATCCGATACCCTCTTCTGACCTCCGCGGCATTGCATGACACGGGTGCACAAACTTGCATGCAGACAGTACATTCATACACATACAGAAATAAAATTAATAAAATTTTTTTTTTAAAAAGGGGAAGACAAAAAGTCATCTGGGATCCCTATGATGGTGAGGAGTGGTGAAGCACTGGTAGAATGGACAAGGTCAGAGGCCAGAGCTTTTGCTAGAACCTTAATGAGCCCTTCCAGATGGCAGTTTCTAGTAGCAGTAAGGTTCAGTTGCATCAAAGGACTGACCTTCAATACATAAGTGTTGAACCCACAATAAGAAAGCAATCACATGAGGGCAAAGGTGTGTCAGTATTTAGTGGATGGTCAAGGGATGACCAGAGATGGGAAGAGTTCAGCAGTAAACATACTAGGTTGGCTGAGTGAAGATGGAAGAAAGGAATATTGTTGTAATACAGAGAATGATTGTAAAATTGAATACTGACAGATGCAGTGGTATGTCTGCAGTCCAAGTAGAAGCTAGAGGACCATGAGATCAAAGCCAGCCTGGGCTACACAAGACCATTTCCAAAGAAACCAATGCCAGTATGGTTTCTATGAGATATTTCAGGTGGGACAGAAACAAGACTTGAGCTAAGGTGGGGAGGGAATCACTGCTACTTTAGCAGGAAACCCTCTGGGTGGCTTCTTTGGGCTACTGGCCTATGGGGTTGGCCTGCTGTGCTCTGGCACAGATAACACTAACATGCTACAGTCCATTCCTGCACTTCACTAAGACACTTGGGGATTCCCTCTGACTGCTGTTCAGAACCATGATAGGCTCCCAAGTCTAAGCATGGAGCTCTGTAGGAGAGAGGTTTAGATGCTGTATTAGTCACTTTTCTGTTGCTGTGATAAACCACCATGACCAAGGGAACTTATAAAAGGAAGAGTTTATTTCCCTGGATTCTCAGCCTCTCCAGTGCAGCACAGCTATCGTTGGACTCCTTGGACTCTATCCCATGAGCAAATCAATATATATATGTATAGTTTTTTTTTCATTCTATTGATTCTGTTTCTTTAGAGAACCCTGACTAATACAGATTGTGGTACTGAGAGTGGGGTTAAAACCCACGCGGGCACTAGCTCATTGCAAGATGTGAACCTCAGCTTTCTGTCCAGCCCCGGCCACCATGCCTCCCACCACAATGGCCTCTGAGGGCATTTGGATAACATGGGTGCACTTACACACATACAGGCAGTTCACTCATACAAATAAAACTTTTTTATTTTTGTATATGTATGAATGTACTGTCTACATGTAGGTTTTTGCACCCGTGTTGTGCAAAGCCATGGAGGTCAGAAGAGGGCATCGGATTCCCCCGGAACTGGAGTTAACAGACGGTTCTCAGCCACCATGTGGGTGCTGGGGATCGAACCCGGGTCCTCTGCAAGAGCAGTCGGTGCTCTTAACCTCTAGGCCATCTCTCCAGCCCCATATAAAACGTGTTTTAAGTAGGCACTGGCTTTCATAGGACATTCCAGGGAAATGTATACTATGTAAGAAATTAAGGAACCACTGACTGAATTCTTTTCAACTGAAAACTCCACATGGGTTACATACACAGGCTCATGAGGGGGACAGGACAAGGTGATCGAAAAAGTATGCTTTCCAAGGAAACTATTTTGAGAAGAATCCAGTGACCAATGGCAGAGACTGCCGATTATAGCATTCAGTGTCTAAAACTAGCAACCTAGGTGCTAGAGAGATGGCTCAGTGGTTAAAGCATGTACTACTCTTCCAAAGGACCTGTGTTGGATTCCTTCCTAAGTCAGAGTACCAGTGCCCATGGAGGCCTTTGGCTTCCATGGGCACTGGTACTCAGGTGTACATGTACACACACATACATATACACACAAATAAAAATAAAATCTTCAAAAGCTGTCCTCTGGTTATACATCCGCTATAGAACATGGGTCTGTGCGCACACACACTTTAAAAAAAAAAATTAAAAGACTGAATGAGGGAGCTGGAGAGATGGCTTAGCAGTTAAGAGCACTGGCTACTCTTGCAGAGGACGCAGGTTCTATTCCCAGCACCTATGTGGCAGTTAACAACTGTCCATTAACTCCAGTTCTCGGGGATCCAAAACTAAAGATTTTTTTTTAACGAATTTTTTAAAACTTTTTAAAAATTTTTTATATGTATGAGTATGAGTGTACTGTCTGCATGTAGGTTGGTGCACCTGTGTTGTGCAATGCCGTGGAGGTCAGAAGAGGGCATTGGATTCCCCTGACACTGGAGTTAAAGACAGTTCTTAGCCACCATGTGGGTGCTGGGAATTGAACCCAGGTTCTCTGCAAGAGCAGTCTGTGCTCTTAACCACTGATCCATCTCTCCAGCCCCTAAAATTAAAGGTTTTTTGTTCATTTCGAGACAGGGCCTCCTTGTAGCCCCAGCTGTCCTGGAACTCGCTCTGTAGACCAGGCTGGCCTTGAACTCACAAAGATACACCCACCTCTGCCTCCCAAGTGCTAGGATTAAAGGCATGCACCACCACACCCGGCTTCAAAATTAAAGTTTTTAAAAAATAATTGTATGAGGGGCTGGAGAGATGGCCTAGCGGTTAAGAGCGCAGACTGCTCTTGCAGAGGACCAGGGTTCAATACCCAGCACCCACATGGCAGCTGAGAACCGTCTGTAACTCCAGTTCCAGGGGAATCATACCCCCTCTTCTGACCTCCAAGGCATTGCACGACACGGGTGCACAGACCTACATGCAGACAGTACATTCATACACATACAAATTTTTAAAAATTAAAAATTCTATGAGTATATTGCCTGCATGTGTGTAAGTGCACCCGTGTCATGCAATGCCTAAGGAGTCAGGACATTGGATTCCCCCAGAACTGGAGTTACAATGGGTTTTGGCCACTGTGTGGGTCCTTTGTAAGAGCAGCTAGTGCTCCCAACTGCTGAGCCATCTCTCCAGTTCCATAAATAAAATTAAAAAGACTGAGATTAGTATAGTTCCAGTGATTTCATTCAGTTTTACTTTAATATGCACTAGGGTCTTAGTAATGTAACAAAGTTACTATTTTCTAATACCATCAGTAAAAATTGTGAACACAAAAGAGAATCAGGGTTTCCCAGACTGTTCTCTGGAATCATGAGAGGTGGAATGACAGTACCCATCCTGGATGAGCTTACCTTCCCTCTGCCTGCTCTACCCTTCTTGCCCTTTTCTTCGTTTGTGTCTCCGGTAGCTCAGGGCAGCTTCAAATGGAACTCACTGTGTAGCAAGGATGACCTTGAAACGATCCTGTCTCCATAGCATCAGCTCCCTTCTTGCCTAATTTTAAGGCTTTCTCCCAAAAGATTAAGAAGTGGGACATGATAGTACCTTTCCAGTATGTGACAGTTCAGAGAGAACCCTTTGCCCTTGTGGAAATGCAGGACTGAGGGGCTTCAGATATAGCTCAGTTAGTAGAGTGCCTCTAGCATGCACAAAGTCCTGGGTTCAGTCCCCAAAACAGCATAAATGGGGTATTGTGGGATGTACCTGTAATTCCAGTACTCTGGAGGTGAAGGCAAGAGGATCAGATATTTGGTCATCCTGGATACATAATGAGTCTGAAACCAGCCTGCGATATAAGAGCCCCTGAGTGGGATGTAGGGGTAAGTAACAGAGAGCTAGACTAGTGAAATGGCTCAGTAAGTAAAGGCACTTGCCACGAAGCCTGACGGCTTATACCAATTCAGAAGACAACTCCCTGCAAACAAACTGGGGTGATCTCAGCTTCCTTGGGATAGAAAGGCATTTTGCATAAAGATGACAATACAGTGTTCCAATGTCTGATAAAGTGATTAGAGGAGCCATCAGTACTCAGCCTGTTTGAATTATACGCCAGACTGCTTTAAAATCCCTCACTTGAGGGGCTGGAGAGATGGCTCAGTGGTTAAGAGCACCGACTGCTCTTGCAGAGGACCTGGGTTCGATCCCCAGTACTTACATGGCAGCTAAGAATCGTCTTTAACTCCAGTTCCAGGAGAATCTGACACCCTCTTCTGACCTCATTGCATGACATGGGTGCACCAACCTACATGCAGACAGTACATTCATACACATAAAAATAAAAAAATAAATAAAATGGTTTTTTTTTTAAATCCATCACTTGAAACACAAAAATAACACCAGGTTTCCAGTACTGTCTTCACAGTTTATTCAAAGTTTAATAGTAAAATGTGAGCATTTTCCCCAAAACAAACCATCCCCTACCACACAGACTCTACCACTATCCCACTGTGTACCCATGCATACCCCACTCTTGCAAAACTCACAGGGGTCGAAACCCCAACTGTATAATACAAACAGAACTCAGAGTCACACAAAAGAATCTTTTATTTTGTTTTACTAAGAGCCTATAAATGAAAAATTAAAGAGCTAACATGTCACCTATATCCAGAGCCAACACTTAACATTGCTTTTTCTTCATCTAAGACATGAAAATCCAGAGCAGTTTTACTTACAACTGCAAGTCTGATATTCCATCTTCCTTTCCAAAGGGCTGAGCTAGGCCAAAGCTGACCTTCCCAACCCCAAGACTGGCAGCAAGTGAGTCCCAGTAGAGGCTTGGCCATGCTGCTCTGCAACAGTTACCACTCAGGTGCAAATGACGCTTTTACAGTTACCAAAACCTAAAACCAAAATCTAATAATGCATTAATATGGAACCTCCACATTTTTCTGACACAGCAAAAAGTCCTCTAAAGGTGGCAGCAGCTGTGACAGAGAAGGCACTTTGTGCTAAATTCAGAGTTTCTCATGAGAGAATGACACAGCGGAGAGGCCAAGTCAGCCCAGGCTGCAGGCAACCCTTTTGGTTGGGGGCATGCGTTACCCCAGGAAGGCATCTGCAAAGGAAAAATTTGTAATCATGATTCCAAGGCAAAATGGCTACTTAAAAGTTGGGAGAGGGAAACACCAAGACAAAACACATTGCACCAGGGATCGAGGAGTGAGCTCCACCAGGACCTGTCAGCTGGCGGGAGTGCATACTTCTCTACTGGGCTGGCTCTGCCTCAGCTTCCAAGGAGGCTGTGAGGTCTTGCAAGGCCCCACCTGAGCTTCCACCTGGGCTCTCTGCTGCATTCCCAGGAACAAACGGTTCTGCTGGTCACACTCACAGGTATTGCTGATAGGCAGCATTCATCTTGGTATCTTCATGTATAGCCACGAAGAGAAACGGGTGTACATATGATCCAGAACTCCTTGGCAGTGTGCCCAGTGGCTTCGTGGCTTTCTAAGAGCAATAGTGGATCAAGATGGTACCCCCATCAACACCCAGAAGAGCAGCATGAGACTTTTGGATGGGTGGGAGGGGAGAAGTTAGTAGATTCAGGGTCATTGCCCTAGTACCACAAATAAAGTGCACCATGAATGATGGCTCCAGGAAGCCACTTGCCAAGGCTGAGCTGTGGGGAGAAGCCACCACCACCCCTCAGGATGAGGATCTTTTCCGTTAGCCATGCCGCTGGCTGCTTAGACACTTTCATTATTGCTTTATTTCTTTAGTACTATGGAACTTTTAACAGAGGAAAGAAATACTTGGTGGGCTTGGCAGGTAGCATATCACCACATCACAGGAATTGGCTGAAACTCTGTATATTACACAATCTCAACAATGTTGGATGATGGCTGTTCTTCCCCTTCATTCTGATGAACTTAGGAAAATTCAAATTCTTTTAAAACACCTAGCAAATTGGCTCACAATGCTTCTAAAGAAGCAAAACAGTTGTTTATGGCCGACATAGAAACACTTGTCTCTTTGTCCTGTCGGTTTCCAGATGCACTATGGAGGGAAATCCACTTACTATCACATTTCGGAGACTTTACTATGACATATTAATGGGTTCCATAAACTTCTTGGAAGCTCTTTCAAGAGTGTGAGAGGAAAACCATGTTGTACAGAGTTCCACACCCCAGGTCCTATTTCGCTGCCTTCATATAGGAGGGTATGGCCCCCCTGGCCGTCAGGCCCTCAAAGCGCTTGTATGTGTAATTGATGAAGACCCAGTCTTTGTTCTTGTAGTCAGTCTCAGGATGATTACTTGTGGCCACTGGGAAAGAAAAAGAAGTGAGACTCATTCACTTCCTTAGTCCCAGGGACAGGACAACCTGAACATAACCCAGAGTCAAGTTTTCATTCTGCAAATTTTCTGTTTTGTTCTCTTGTGTTCTCTGAACTTCATATTTCTGTGCAAATATTTTCAAAGTTTTATTTTCTTGCTCCTGTCATTCTGGTTTCCCTGACCTTTAATTTAATGAAGATCTTTACGACTACCCCTCCAGCTCAATAATGTAAATATGGGCACTAGTATTCATATTCCCACCATTCTCACTGCTAACCTGGCACTAGGACTGGAAAAATGCTTACGGAGGATCAGACGAAGTTCTTCCCCACAGTCTGCTTTGGAAACATTACCCCAACCCACAGGGGCTGAAATAACACAATCAGAAGGCTGCAGAGGTAACACCAACTGAATTACCTGTTGGCTTAAGAATATCAGATTCTGGAAACTCATCGAAATTTGAAGTGTCGTCAATGCTTTTGATTTCAATAGATATCGCAGCAGGTCTCTCTCTGACAAAAATACATGCCAAAATTCACTATGGTTAGTATTCGTATGAAGGATGCTGACCTAGTCTAGTCTTTCTCCCAATACCCCTAGTCTGACATGGGAAGACTGTTCAGTAGCAGTCAGCATTTTATTTTTCTCTGAATGCTGACCAAGACAACTGATAACATACAATAATAACAAATTGGTAACTCAATCATTCATAGTGAGAAACACAGGAATAACAACAGTTCTGAGTTAATACACCCCAGTTGCCTGCCTTTTACTAGAATGGGAAGCAGTCTTGAAACAGCTTTAGGTGCAGTTCCACCCTACTTCCACTGGCAGGCTGCCTAATGAAGGTGGCGATAGGGGAAGGTCAGGACGAGGACCACCAGGATGCTGGGCCTGCTTTAGCAGGGACTCAGAAAAACCCTCAACAAATACAAAAAGATTGAAATAATTTCATGCATTCTATCAGACCACAGTGCAATAAAGCTCAGTATCAAAACCAGGAAAAGCCCTACTATCTACAAGAACACATGGAACTAAACAACACACTCCTAAATAATGAATGGGTCAAGGAAGAAATAAAGAAATGAAAGCATTCCTGGAACTAAATGAAAATGACAAACCAGGAGTGGTGGTGCACGCCTTTAATCCTAGCACTCAGGAGGCAGAGGCAGATGGATCTTTTTGAGTTCAAAGCCAGCCTGGTCTACAGAGTGAGTTCCAGGACAGCTGGGGCTACAGGAAGACCCTGTCTCAAAAA
>VZQC01013219.1:1904610-1919693 GCA_009823505.1 Rhizomys pruinosus | reverse complement strand
AAAAAAAAAAAAAGAAGTAAAAAAAATAAAATACCAGTACAATTTTTTGCACAGTGTGTTCCATATTGAACTGCTCCCTTAGGAACTTGAGACTGAAGCAAAGCTACTTCTTACTGAATTTTCAAGTAAGAGAATTTTCAGGTAGGAAGAAAAACTGTAAATTCTATGTAAATATTAACAAACTGCTTATATGGTACTTTATCCTTAGGTTCTAAATTAGCGCCAAGTAGAAATTTAGCAATTATTTTCAATGAAAACATTGTTTTCTTGTTTGATTAAATTGAAAAAAATGAGGATAAAAATAGGAACTATCCCCAAAGCTAATACATACTAAATGTATATTCTATATGCCCTGACACCAAAACTATTTACTTATGGAGAAAACTCTGCTGTTGATGTGTTACACAAGGTAGTTTAAGTACACTAGCACAATGGCAGACCCACAATGTGGTTTGTGGCTTACGTCTCTGAGAAGCTTATAGTTCATTCAAGAAGATAATACTTCTATATGCATGCCATAAACAGAAAGCATTAGGATATACAGAACAGAGTTAAGGCTAAATGCATAAATCATTTCTCAATAAGGTTTCTTCTAACAGAAGTTACCAAGATAGATTTCAGGAAAGAAAGGGGCACGTGAAAGAATATTTAGCTTAATATATGCCAAAATGACAAGGCTTTTAGTGGAACAGCCAAATAAAATCAAACATAATGAGAAGACGTTATGACCAAATTATGCTGATTACACCTAATAATTTTACAAGGAAAGTCTAATATAAAACAGGCTTTGATTCTATGTTCTTCAAATGAAATATATTGGCCCCCTTTTCTAATAGTAATTATTAGAACACTTCCTGAACTTTGTCGTATGAATGACATTTGGAAACCAGAACTCAGAAAACTGTACACATAGAATATATCTGTAACTGTAAGGCATTGAGGCAATTGTTCATTTTATCTTATTAGAAGCTCTCCTGGCTCCACAGCACCACTCATCTGGCCCCTACTTCAGGCTCGAGTCATGCAGATTGGAGTTTACTCTCAATTATACCAAGTCTTTCTCCAAAGATGACAGTCCAAATACAGTAGAGATAAATAATAAATACATCAAGGTTTAAAATAGGCCTGTTGGGGCTGGAGAGATGGCCTAGCGGTTAAGAGCTCTGACTGCTCTTGCAGAGGACCCAGGTTCGCTCCCCAGCACCCACATGGCAGCTGAGAACCATCTGTAACTCCAATTCCAGGAGAACTCCAGTTCCAGGGGAATCCAACACCCTCTTCTGACCTCCTCGGCATTGCATGACACGGGTGCACAGACCTACATGCAGACAGTACATTCATACACATAGAAAATAAATAAATAAAAAAACTTTAAAATAGGCCTGTTCAGCCCCAGTGGCTAATATAGTTCAGTTCACTGATGCCTCTGCCTAACCTAAATATGTTCTATTCACAGCCAGCATCACTCTTCATTTGTAATTATTTCCCTTTTTCCCCCTTACCTCTTTTTGTAATACTTTGCTTGGGTGAAGACAAATACTGAGAGGCAAAGAGTATTACCATATGATGACCAGTTCCAGGGTGTTAAACCCCTGCCAAGGTTTGATTTTAACATGGGTATCGATGAGAGTACATCAATTCAGGCATCATGTCCTGAATTAGACTGTATTATCACTTGAGTACAATATGCATGACAATGCTATTTTATTGACTAAAAGGATCTGATTGAATAAAAATCCATTTCTCATCTGGCTGCTTATGGATAAAGACATTTTTTTCTCTTTGCCTTGGATTATTCTTTATTAAATATGATTTTTTAAATTTATTTATTTTTTTAATAAAAAATATGAGTGTATGAGTGTACTGTCTGCATGTAGGTTGGTGTACCTGTGTCGTGCAATGCCGAGGAGGTCAGAAGAGGGTGTCAGAGTCCCCTGGAACTGGAGTTAAAGACAGTTCTTAGCTGCCTTGTGGGTGCTGGGAATTGAACCCGGGTCCTCTGCAAGAGCAGTTGGTGCGCTTAACTGCTGAGCCATCTCTCCAGGCCCTATTATTTGTTATTTTTGAGATAGGGTCTCAACTGTAGCCCCAGATGCCCTGGAACTCACTATGTAGACCTGCCTCTGCTTCCCAAGTGCTAGGATTAAAGACGTGTGCCACCATGCCCAGCTTCCCAACTATAAATATATATGCTTTGTGTGTGTGTGTGTGTGTGTGTGTGGTGGGGGGAGGGTGGGGGGGTGGGGAGGTACTGAGCACAGGACCTAAGGTTTTATGCAATGTAGGCAAGCATTCTACTACTGAGCCACATCCACAACCCACTTATGGTCACTGTTTCCACTGGTGTTAGCACTTCAGAAGCCACAAATGTTACTCACTAGCTGACGTCTGTTTCTTTTCCAGGTTTCTGCTTTTCTTTTGGAATTCATGTTCTGGAAAGCTAGAAATAGAGAGAAAGAAGCTGAAATCAAAGTTTGGAAAAGACTGTTCACTACTTTCAAGAGCTTAGTTACCAATCAGAATACCCTACCCAACAATCAAAAACTCTAGGCTTGCTGGGCGTGGTGGCGCACACCTTTAATCCTAGCACTTGGGAGGCAGAGGCAGGGCGGGATTTTTGGAGTTTCAAGGCCAGCCTTGGTCTACAATGTGCAGTTCACAGAACAGCTGGGGCTACAGGGAGACCCTGTCTCTGAAAAGACCAAAAAAAAAAAAAAAAAAAAACTCATAGGCTAGGGCTGGTCATAGCAGGGCATGCCTTTAATCAAAGCAACTCAGAAGGCAGAGGCAGGTTGATCTCTGTGCTGTAAGAGGGAGAGATGGAGGCCAGCCTGGTCTGCACAGTGAGTTCCAGGCCAGCTGGAGCTATACAAGGAGACCCTGTTTCAAAAAAAAAAAATCTGGGTGACCTATTTCTCAGCAGGTCTATAAGCCTACACCAGGGGCTCTAAAACATAAACTGAAAGAATTAAAGTGTAAGTTGTGAATAGTATTTTCTTTAAGTTTATTTATTTTTGTATGTGGTATGAAATGTACTGTCTGCATGTAGGTGTTGATACCACCCGTGTCATGCAATGCCGCGAGGTCAGAAAGAGGGTCTCGGATTCCCCTGGAACTGGAGTTCTCCTGGAACTGGAGTTACAGGATGGTTCTTAGCCGCCATGTGGGTGCTGGAATCGAACCCTGGGTCTCTGCAAGTAGCAGTCAGTACCCTTAACCACTAGCTTCTCTCCAGCCCAGGAAATAGTGATTTTTTTTTTTTTTTTTTTTTTTTGGTTTTTTCGAGACAGGGTCTCCCTGTAGCCCCAGCTGTCCTGGAACTCACTCTGTAGACCAGGCTGGCCTTGAACTCACAAAGATCCGCCTGCCTCTGCCTCCCAAGTGCTAGGATTAAAGGCGTGCGCCACCACGCCCGGCTCAGGAATAGTATTTTTATGTGGATCATGTAGCCAGAAAGGACACAAGACAGCCCTTAATCAGAAGTATAGGGGATGAAGCTCAATTATTTATCAACTGTAAATTTATGTTTTTAATTTGTTTTTCACGTTTTTAATTTGTTTTGTTTTTCATGTTACTGGATTAGGTTCACTGGGGCCTTGTACATGCTAGGCAAGAATTTCCTATGATAAATGGTAATTTCTGTGTGTTCATGTATATGCAAGTACACATGCAAGTGTGTACCTGTATGTGTGGAGGTCAGAGGACCTTGGGTGTCATTCCTGGGTATTTTTCTTTTTTTTTCCCCCTGGGTATTTTTCTTTAGGCAGTCTCTCACTGGTCTAGAACTAGGCTGAATGGCCAATAAGCTTGAGGATCATCATCCTGTCTCTGCTTTCCCAGTGCTGGGATTACAACCATGGGCCATGCACCTCCATGCTTGGCTTTTTTTACATGCATTCTTCCCAGCCCCAATCTGTACTTTTACTAAATAGTCTTCCTCTCTTTTCTCTTCTCTTTTTTTTTTCTTGCTTTGTTTGGCCTAGAACTCAGAGATCTACTTCCTCGGCCTCCAAGTGCTGGGATTAAAGGCTGTGCCACTATACCCAGCCTTACTATACAATCTTCAATTGTTTGACAGAGCTCAAGTAAATGTGGCCCTCATAAATTTCTTTCTGACACAAAGAAAGAAATACCTAGGACAAATCCAGTCTGGAACCATTTCCAGAGCTCTTCTATCACTTTGCTTGCATGCCCCATGTTCATGTCCAGTATCTTCTGAGGGGAACTCTAAACAAAACTCTTAACATCTGCCTTGACACATCTGGAAGCTCTCAGTTTGTATAGTCAGACAATACACAGGCAATGTGGAAAATTATTTTTGTTCTCTAAAACTGATTATTTCTATGTGTCCCAAACAATCTGACTACCAGGGAAACAGCTCCTACACACCCAATAAAGGAACAATGCTGCTAACACTTACTGAAATCACTGGGGAGACTGTGGTTCAGATTCCTATAAAATTCTGTCCTGTGGGCTTTCTTCAGGCCTGTGCAAAGGCCAAAGTCAGAAAGTTTCACATGGCCCTATGGGGAAGAAGAAACAAGTGATGAATGGATGAACATTCCATTCTTTTTTTTTTTTTTTTTTTTTTTTTTTGAGTCAGGGTTCCCTATAGCCCCAGCTGGCCTGGAACTTGCTCTGTAGCCCAGGATGGCCTTGAATTCAGAGATCTGCCTCCCTCTGCCTCCCAAGTACTAATATTAAAGGCGTGCGCCAACACTCCCAGCTTAAAGATGGTTTTTAGCTACCATGTGGGTGCTGGAAATCGAACTCGGGTCCTCTTCAAGGGCAGTGGGTGCTCTTAACTGCTGAGCCATCTCTCTAGCCCCCAACATTCTTAAATATAGAGCAGAAAATTCTCCCGCTCTTTCTCAAAGCCACTAGTCAACATATACTTCTCCCCGAATACTTTATTACAGGGTAAAAAATGTAGTAATAAACTTTCAAATAAGTACTACAAATCCTATTCTACAATTTTTTTTAATTTTTCATAGTACCTTTGATGCAAATGTAGACTTTTTAAAAATAGTTGAGGGCCAGTGAGATGGCTCAGCAGGCAAAGGTGCTTTTTGCTAAGCCTGATGACCTGAGCCTGAGTCCCAGATTCCATATGATAGGAGAGAATAGACTCCTGTAAGCTGACCTCTGACCTTCACATCCATACTGTGGCACATGCACCCACCTCTATAAACAAACAAATAAATCCAATACAAAAATTTAAACAAAATACTTGAACTCTCTTTTTTTATTTTATTTTTTTTAACTTTTGAGACAGGGTCTCCCTGTAGTCCCAGCTGTTACCATGTAGACCAGGATGGCCTTGAACTCACAGAGAACCACCTGCCTCTGCCTCCCAAGTGCTGGGATTAAATGTGTGCACCACCACGCCCGGCTGAACCCTGTACTACTTTAAAAAATGAATACAATCGGGACTGGAGAGATGGCCTAGCGGTTAAGAGCACCGACTGCTCTTGCAGTGGACCCGGGTTTGATCCCCAGCACCCACATGGTGGCTGAGAACCGTCTTTAACTCCAGTTCCAGGGGAATCTGTAGCTCTCTTCTGACCTCCGTGGCATTGCACGAAACAGGTGCGCAAACCTACATGCAGAAAGTACATCCATACACATACAAAATAAATAAAATTTTAAAAAAATGAATACGATCAAATTTTCCTCAGCTTTTATATGGTTTTCAAGATTCCTGCACATGTCTGTGTTAGTCTCAGAGCTTTACGCATGCTAGATAAGAACTCTACAGTGAACTAGACCTCCAGCCAAAATTACCAATTTGGGGGGCTAGGGATGTATCTCACTGGGTAGAGTGCTTGCCTAGTATAGGCAAGGCTCCTTATTCTATCTCTGGCCCTGCATAAATTGAGTAATGCATGCCTATAATCTTAGCACTTAGAAGGCAGAGGCAGATGGATCTCTGAGTTTGAAGTTAGTCTGGTCTACACAGTGAGTTCCAAACCAACCAGGGCTACATGAGATACAATAATAACAACCAAAAATTTCCAATTTCTTTACTTTTTTTTTTTTTTTTGCTAGAGACAGTGTCTTATTCTGTAGTCCTGGATGGTCTGGAACTCACTATGAAGGCCAGGCTTGTCTCAAATTCATACAAATTCATCTAGCCGGGCGTGGTGGCACATGCCTTTAATCCCAGCACTGGGGAGGCAAAGACAGGTGGATCTCTGTGAGTTCAAGGCCAGCCTGGTCTACAGAGTGAACTCCAGGCCAGGTAGACTAAAGAGACCCTGTCTCAAAAAGATCAAAACAAAAAACAACCCACACCCATACAGATTCATCTGCCTCTGCCCCCTTCTCCCAAGTGCTAGGATTATATCCCACCAAACAAGGTTAAATTACTGGGTTTTTGTGTTTTTCAATGAAAGGAAGGAGCATGGAAACATCTATGTGTGTTGGAGGAGAGGTATTGACATTTTTAAGCTCTACATAATATTCATATTCATTAGGTTCATCTTTATTTACTCATCCATCCCTCAATACTGGATTCTTACTCCATTTTACATTCTTTGTTTTGGTATAACATGGATGATTAAGTGCCCTGTCAGAGAGAGAGGTTGCTTCTCCAGCCCTAATTGTCTCCAGCCCTAATTGTACATGATATCAAGGACTTAACAAATGACTGCTAAAACAAAAAGTCAGTAAACAAACTGCTTGTTCTCTTGAAATATTTCACTGGGACATATTCTAATTAGTAAACTACCTTAAAAACAAAGGGAATAAAGTTCTTTGCACAGCTCTCAGTAATGTGAGGGCTGGGCATACATCTCAGTGATAAAGCACTTGTCTAACGTGCATGGAAAGCTGTATTTAATCCCAACACTGGAAAAAAAAGTATTATCAGATAGTATTGTGATTAGAAGTATCTGGATTATCATTTCATGGAGGAAAATTTACTTTCTATGAGTCACTCACCATCATTAGTACCTTGTGTTTTCTCATTTTAACTTTTGTTGGGGAAGGGGGTGGTTCTGGGGAGAGCTGGGAGTCTTCTATGCTGCCTCCTAAACTAGTCTCAAATTCCTGCTCCTGGGCTCAGGCCCATATGACCCTCCTGCCTCGGCTGAGATCACAGTCATGTACTACTTAGTTCTTATTTTTATTTTATTTTTTTTTATTTTTTGGTCTTTTCGAGACAGGGTCTCCCTTTAGCCCCAGCTGTCCTGGAACTCGCTCTGTAGACCAGGCTGGCCTTGAACTCACAAAGATCCGCCTGCCTCTGCCTCCCAAGTGCTACGATTAAAGGCTTAAAGGCGTGCGCCACCACGCCCAGCCTATTGGTTCTTATTTTTAATGTTTCAGGTCTGGCCACCTACTTGAAACACAACACTCAGTTCTCAGTTAAAACAAATTCTTTTGCTGGGCACGGTGCCGCATGCCTTTAATCCCAGCACTTGGGAGGCAGAGACAGGTGGATCTCTGAGATCAAGGCCAGCCTGGTCTCCATAGCAAGTTCCAGGACAGCTGGGGCTACAGGGAGACCCTGTCTCAAAAAGACAAAAACAAACAAACCCCACAACAAAATTTTTTTTCTTTTTTTCCTCTTTCTTTTCTCCTTCCTTCCCCCCTCCTCTTCATCTTCTTCCCTCTCTTCTTTAGATTGGTCTCACTATGGAGACCAGGATGACCTTGAATTTGTGACCATCTGCCTCCTGAATGTCAGGATTCCAGTCTTTTGCTTAACCAGTTTATCTAGTGCTAGGGATTGAATCCTGGGCTTCCTAAATGCTAGGCAGGTACTTTATCAACTGAGCCACGGGGTCTCACAATGTAGCTCTGGCTGTCCTGAAACTCACTATGTAGACCAAGCTGGCCTTGAACACATAGAAAGGTCCATCTTTCTCTGTCTCCTGAGTACTGGGATTAAAGACATGGACCACCATGCTCAGCCTAATTTATTTATGACTCTTAAGCCACAGGCCATTGATTCGGTCATTAGCATTGATTCGGTCATTAGACGGCTTGCCGGTATAATGGCTGAACCAAGCTAAAAATCAACCTGTTTTTTCCCAAAACCAGGATTACTTATCTATCTGAATCCCATTTAATTCATCTGGAAAAGGCAGATAATAGTATCTTTCTGGAAGAAATAAGAATTCGTGCATGTAAGGCTCCTAATATAATGTCTGGTGGTACAATTTGAAGTAGATGGGGAAGTGAAACCCAAACAGAGGAGGGAATCCTGATGCTCAAGGAAATCTCTGTTCATAGTCACACAACCAAAGAGGGTACGGTATGGTCAGGGTAATGGCTCAATGCCTATGGTCTCTGCCATGACACCACATTCCGTAATGATTTCTTCAGACTTTAGCAAGGAACAAGACCACAGGATCCCTGCTTAGATAGGTTAGGTTTTATTGTGTTGTGGTTTTGGGTTTTTTCTTCTTTTCGGTTTTATTGTGTTTTGATTTTTAAGAAAATCCTATTGGGTTGTGTGTGTGTGCGCGCGCGCGCGCGCACACACACAGCTTAGAATTCACTTTTTTTTTCTTTTTGATTTGCAAATAACTTGTCAGCAAGGCAAAGAACAGGAATTTCATTTCTACTTCTCAATCCTGTATGTTTTGCCTGGACATCTACAGGAAAGGAGATGCATTAAAAAGCAGTGCATTGAGCTGGGGAGATAGCTCAGCTGGTACAGTGATTGCCATGCAAGCATGAGGATCTTAATTCCAAACTCTAGCGCCTACCTGAAACCCTGACATGGAGGCATTATTTGTAAACCCTGCATTAGGGGAAAGAGACATGTGGATTCCAGGAGCTCACAATGGCTACCCAATCTAGCTGAGAATTGGCAAGCTCCAGGTTCAGTGGAGATGGTGTTTCAAAACATAAGGTAGAACCAGACTTGGTGGTATATACCTTTAATTCCAGCACTCAGGAGGCTTAAGGAAGTTGGATCTCTGTGAGATCAAGGCCAGCTGGTCTACAAAGTTCTAGGCCAGCCAGGGCTATACAGTGAGACCCTATCTATTTCTATCATAAATAAATAGCAGACTGCCAGGTATGGTAGCAAATGCTTGTAATCCTAGAGCTCAGAAAACTGAGGAAGGAAGACTGTGTGAGATCAGCCTTGTCTACATAACAGGACTGTCTCTAAAAAAGCTTTCTTTTTTTTTTTTTTTTTTTTTTCTGTTCAAAGGACCCAACAGGTGTGTTCTTTTCAGCTGGGCATCATGTTCAATATCCCTCTAATAACATGAAACAACAAACGGCTAGAAACATCGACGACTTGCTTATCACCCCGAACTTACCTTCTGGTCGAATAAACTCGAACTGAAGAGCCATCAGAAAAAACAACTTTTCCAGACACTGATGTCTCTCAAGACACAATATAAAGGTCATTAGCAAAGATATGGTTGAGGCAAGTATGAAACTAAAAAAGCTCATTCATTGAAAATTATTAATTTTACGATTCTTCAGATCAGGAACCGCCATGAACGGTACGTGTAGTTTACGCCCCCTGCTTCGACGTCGAGTCAAGTACAGGAAGAAGGCTCCAAACCCTGAGATAAGATGGATACGAGCTGTAAGCACAGTGGAAAATCAGCAAGGAAGCTATGAAACCTGAGAAAAAAGGATCTTTCGGCTGGATGAATAGGGTGAGCTTTGTTAAGCTCTACTGCTGAGTTTATCGAGCATTGATCGGCTTTCAGATTCTAGCACTTGGGAGGCAGGGCACCCGGTCCACAGCAGTTCTCATGTCTCTAACCAGTGTCCTAGAGACACGTTCACCTATAATTTAGGAAACGGACTAAAACCACATGTTTTTGGTCCTCTTCCTGTCATCTGCACCCCGGTCTACAGGTGAGCTCTCAGGCCAGCTGAGACCTTAAAGGTGAGACCTGGTCTCAAATATCTGACAGACACTAAAAAAAGAAAAAAAAAAGCTTTCTCTAAACTAATGTTGGTATTACGTGAGTTATCATAATATGTCTGTGGGGGGACAGATATGGTCAGGGTGGTAAGAAAGTGGCAGGTTGCAGTGGGGGGTTGTTTCTGAGATGAATTGGGCCGGAGGCCTGCGTTAATCGCCAAGTTGCATAACTTTGGTTTGGGTTGTGCAGAGACCCTAGGTTCGATTCCAGTCAACGCGACCTGTGTCTTTAACGTCTAGTTTCTGCTCAGTTGTGGAATGCCGAGAGGTCTTGTTACTATTGATGTGTTTAGGTGCTTTTTGGCTGGCTTGGTCTGGCTGATTGTTGCTGAGGGATGACGAGAGAGACATCTGATTCTCTGCTAGATGTTCCAGCAGTTGTTAAGCTGCATGTTGGTTGCCTCCCGAAATCAAACCCCTGGTCAATCTGTAAGACGAGACAACCTGTCATCGTCGTTTTTCTAAAAATTAGACTAATAATTAAATTGTAAATGTCAGATTAAATCTTAATATTTTTGTGGTGCGTATGGGACGATGGCTTCGATGTGGGTTGGTTGTTGCTTGTGAGGGCGACATCTACTACATTCGTGCATTGTAGATAGTACACCTCATTACGACACAAAAAATTTAATTAATTTACATTTAATTAATTAATTTTAGAAAAGAGTACGAGGTTGCTCTTACAGTATGACCAGGTTAACGTCAGTGGTCTCTAACTCGCATGTGGTGGCTACACACCTAACTAGTTCAGGAAACGACAGACTCTTTTCTGACTCCTCGGGCACTGCATGGCCATGAGTGACAACCAGTGCACTTACAAACATCTGCATACACATAAATAAGTAATTTTTTTTTTTAAATATATATTAACAAAACAAAGAATGTTAGGGCTGGAGAGCTGGCTCAGTGGTTAAGAGCACTGGCTCTGCAGAAGACCTCGGTTCGATTCCCAACACCCTACGATGGTGGTTTACACCATCTGTAACTCCAGTTTCCAGGGGGATCCAAGTGCCTCTTCTGACCTCATCAGTATCCTGACACTGTGACTGGACTAGTGCATTTAAAGACATTGCAAGGGATTAACAACTCATAAACACAATAATAAAATATTTCTGTCAATGAAATTTTTTAAAAATATTAAAAATTTCATTTTGACATTTTTGTTGAATTGGGAATGCATGTAGCCATGATCCTAACTTGCATCCCCTCTACTCACATAGGATTATTACAAAACAAAACTGCTGAACAGAGGACATTATCTGACAAGTTTCATACCCTCTTAACACAGGTAGAAAAAGGTTTTCAAAGAAATACAAGACTCTTCAAGACTTTCAAAGTCAGCTAGGTTATCAAAAGACAACAAGGAGGAAAAACATGAGGAATTAAATTTACTTTTCTACTTAGAAGACATTTTCTTTTTTTTTTTTGTGGTTTGTTTCTTTTCGAGACAGGGGTCTCCCATTTCTGTAGCCCAGCGATCCTGGACTCACTGTTGTAGACCGGCTGGCCTACTGACCAGGGGCTTGCGTCCAGAGATCCACCCTCCCTGCCTCCAAGTGCTAGGATTAAAGCGTGCGCCAACCACGGCCCAGCTAGAAGACATTTTCAATAGACAAAAATTCTTCATAACATTCTTGAGTTTGGGAGCTAAAGAGACTTCAGAGCTTTTCTATATCAATGTGTCTACTATCCAGATAGGAACAGTGAACCTAGATGGTAAAGAGCTAAGGCAACACAAAGGTTCAATTAGCAGCAGAGATTCTAATTTACTAGAGAAAGGTTTATGTGTATACATAAATATAAAAATAAGCAGGCCATTACAGAGCCAGGTAGGGCTCTTCTGTAAGCAGAGAGCATATGATTAGGAGCCTGGACTTTGTGACAGGCCTTTGCTATTGCTGCCTTACTTCCTGGTTCTTCATTAATGATGAGATTGCCCAATGGGGGGAGCTGTTTGAATAGCTGATGCATTTACAGTGTAGTTAATTATCAGAAAATTGATTAAAGTTGAGCACGGTAACACATCCCTTTAATCCCAGCACTAGGGAGGTAGAAGCAGGCAGGTCTGTGAGTTCGAGGCCAGCCTGGTCTACATAGCAAGTTCCAGGACAACTAGGGCTACAGGGAGGCCCTGTCTCAAAAAGACCAAAAAATTTTGTAAATTAAAAAAAAAAAAAAGAAAGCCGGGAGTGGTGGCACATACCTTTAATCCTAGCACTTGGGAGGCAGAGGCAGGCGGATCTTTGTGAGTTCAAGGCCAGCCAGCCTGGTCTACAGAGCAAATTCTGGGACAGCTGGGGCCACAGGGAGACCCTGTCTCGAAAAGACCAAAAAAAAAAAGATTTCTTTTTTTTTGATTGGGGCCACAGGGAGACCCTGTCTTGAAAAGACCAAAAAAAAAAGAAAAAAAAAGATTTTTTTTGTCTTTTTGAGACAGGGTCTCCCTGTGGCCCCAGCTGTCCTGGAACTCACTCTTTAGACCAGGCTGGACTTGAACTCACAAAGATCCGCCTGTGTCTGCCTCCCAAGTGCTAGGGTTAAAGGCGTGCGCCACCACAGCCGGCTTTTCTTGATGATTTTAAAAACTCATTTTTTGTGTGTGTGTTTCAGTTTTTAGACAGTCTCCCTATATAACCCAGGCTAGACTTAAAACTTCAATCCTCTTCTGTCTCCCAAGCAATGGAATTACTGGCATGTGCCACCACATCTGACTTATCTATGTTTTTTTTTTTTAATTTTTATAACATCTGTTTAGTGGGGGGGGGGGACACATGTATACCACAACATGCATGTTAGGGTCAAAGCCCAACTTAGAGTCAGTTCTCTCCTTTCTCCATGTAGGTCCCAGGCATGGAACTTAAGTATTCAGACCTGGCAGCAAGTGCCTTTATGTGCTAAACCATTTCATGGGCTTCTACTGTGTGTGAATTTGTGTGTGTGTTATGTACCTGTATATATATGAATAGAGGCCAAAGAGGATGTGGTGTCTTCTTTCTACTCATCTCTGCCTTATTCTCTCAAGACAAGGTCTCTCACTGCGGTTCATGATCCACCTCCTCCCCCAACACCTCAGGCTTGCTAGAAGCTATCTCACCCTGCCCACCCCACCTAGTACTAGGGTTATAGATGGGTGTAAGCATACAAATAGGTATGGACCCACCTGGCATTTTATGTGGTGCTAGGGATCTGAACTCAAGTCTTCATGCTTGCACAACCACTCTTACCCACAAAACCATCTCCCCAGCCCATTAGTCTATATTTTTCAGAGGAATGTTCAACTAAATTGCAGAATCATAACCCTTTCAGAGACAGGAAGTCAGGAAGTGACAGAAAACTTACCTGTATGGTGATGCATGCTTTAAATCCCAGCAACTCAGGAGGCAAAGGCAAGCAGATCTCTGAGATCAAGGCCAGCTTGGTCTCCATAGTTAGTAGGGACTACATAATAACACCTTGTCTCAAAAATAAATAAATAAATAAGTAAATAAATAAATAAATAAAATAAAAAAGAGAGAAAAACATACAAGGTGGTTCATGGCTCCCCTATGTTACCACTGTAAGTACACAGGTTTTTGGGGGGTTTTTTTATGTGTATGAACATACTGTCTGCATGTAGGTTTGTGCACCCATGTCGTGCAATGCCAAGGAGGTCAGAAGAGGGTGTCAGATTCCCCTGGAACTGGAGTTAAAGGACAGTTCTCAGCCACCATGTGGGTGCTGGGGATCGAACCCGGGGGTCCTCTGCAAGAGCAGTCGGCACTCTTAACCACTAGGCCATCTCTCCAGCCCCAGTACAAAGGTGTTTTACAGCATGGGTTGCTCAGTGCAGCAAGCTCACTACTCCTGGTGCTAAGCCCCCACATACCTTGCTATCCAAGAGAAGGTTGTCTGGTTTGATGTCTCTGTGGATGAATCCAAGTTGGTGAATAGAGTCTATGGCTAATACTGTTTCTGCTATGTAAAACTGAGTCTCCTCTTCAGTCAGAGTATCTTTCTTCATCAACAAGGTCATCATGTCCCCTGGAAGCAGAAAGATAAAGCCACCACCACACACCCACAATGCACATGTACACACACACACACACACACACACACACAAAAGCAAAACATAAGAGCAGTTTTTGGATATGTCTTCATTCTATGCCAATATAAGCCAACTAAACATAACTGTGCTGGGTCACAGGACTGACCCACATTGCTAACTTATACTTAAAGGGTAAAAATCACAGCTAGAGAAAAAAAGCATTTCATGCCTAAGCTAGATGACACTGATCACTATGTTAAGATTTTTTTATTTTACTCTTGAGAGAAAATGATAATTTCTCCCACATATTTTTTTTTGTTTTTTGGTCTTTTTGAGACAGGGTCTCCCTGTAGCCCCAGCTGGCCTGGAACTCACTATGTAGGCCAGGTTGGCCTTGAACTCAGAGATCCACCTGCCTCTGCCTCCCAAGTGCTGGGATTAAAGGCGTGCGCCACCACGCCCAGCTTAATCTTTTTTAAGTAAATTTTGCTTAGGATAATTTTCTGGGCTAGGGGAAAAAAAAACAACTTCACTTTCAACTTTGCATAAGTATCTGCAAGCTTCTCTCTGTCTAGAGCAAAGAGAAATTCCACATCAGCTGGATTACTGTTACTCCAGAAGGAAAAGACAAATAAAATGTAAATATTTGGGGAGACTTGAAACAATAAGCTTTCCAACTTCTATTCATCGAACACTAGGGAGGCAAACCAAAGGAAAGGTGGAAGGTGGGTTGTCAAGTATCAGTCAACAAAAACCACTCCATTACAGTGAGCTGTGTGGCAACTGCCTCACAGGCACACACACTGATGCCTCTTAAGATCAACAGGGCCTTTTCCTAATCCTTTTAGAGGTAAGTAAATGAATATATACCATTATCTCTATGTAACTTTTAGTTAAATTATACACTCCTGTTTTCTGCAAAGTGAAAATTTGACGCTTAATACCAGTATCATAAAACAACAGAAAAAAAGTTTCATATCTTTATATCTTAAATTTCAGCAATTAGATAAAGAAAATGTGTGTATATATAGCTAAAAGCTAAGAAAAATAGGAAGGTTGAGTTTAAACCTCACATAAAGCTACTTACATTAGAAAATAAGAAAGAAAGAAACCTCTGATTTAAGAGCATCATGTTGCTTTTTGAATTTCGTAACT